>GL376614.1:83373-229896 GCA_000143045.1 Globisporangium ultimum DAOM BR144 | reverse complement strand
AGCGCGTGTGCGGAATATACCACCAACACTTAGCTTGGACATGGCAAATTTGCTAATGGTAGACAGTCAAAGGTAGACGGCTGATATACAACATCGTAATACGCTAAAAGATATGATCACAGCGTATCCGTATCCGTGAATAGATGGATACATTTAAAGTCCTCACAGTCTCATTTTTCTACGAATACATCGATATGCACAAGAGAAGAACTACAGATTACTTTTCTGTGATTGGTGTGTTGTCATAGTTCCTACAGATGATTGGCAGAAGCCAAGACACTTATGCTCATAAAATGATACGGCATCGGCATGGACAAGAAAGAAAAGCAGGAACAGGTGAGACGCTTGGAAAAAGATTGTTCTCATTTTTGTTGATACGGTATCCCTCTGTATGCCTGGGGCCACTGTGATTTTGAGTTTGAGACACCATCCGGTATCGAACCCATCTCAAAAGGGGCGCCCGACTCATGGTTCTTAGCATACTGGCGGTCAACCTGTTCAACTTTGGGCCCCGGGCGGTCGCGTTAGCTGTTCTATGCCGGGCTTACTGATCAAACCATTGACTCTCATGTACAAAGCGTTAAGGTTGGAATTATGCTGATGGGTGGAATCGAACTATCGACCTCGCGCGTGCGAAACGAGGACTTTACCACTAAGCTACACCAGCGTCAAGCTCATACAGCTCCACCCAGTGCTATCTGGTATTTCACCTCTAAAAAATATGTTTTGTTCGGATTGATACAAATGTGACAAAATAAATCCTGACAGTTTGTACTAATGACGACTTTTTGATTTAATTGTAATATATATAACGGTTATATTACCTGCCTTGTTGGCGTTCCCCATCTTTGGCAGAAATATTCGAAATTGCCCCACCTTTGTCACGTGTGCCCCTCCTTTGGCACATGCTTCGCTGAGTGCCCCTCCTTTGTCATTTCCCCTGAAAAGGAGAGAAGAACGCAGTCTGCTAGCTGTTGAGAAGCCTGTACGGCTTGAGACAAGCAGTGAAAGAGTGGAACAACACTCTTCACCGGTTTCTCATTCAGATGGGGTTCGCTCGGTCCTACAAAGACTATGGGCTATACAGTGCTCGCCACGGCTTATGAACATGGTCGTTTTTATACGTATGATGAGCAATGTTCATTTTAAGTGGCTGAAACTATACTGGATAATAGAGAATCACGAGAGCTCTCGATTGCACCTAGTTTTGTTAGAAATAGAGCAGTAGATCGGAAAATGGATGGGAATATTAGTTTTGGAGGTACGACACAATATATGAATATAAACTCCCATATGCGGAAAAATTATGTAAGTTTGCCCTCAAGCACTCGTTTTTGCGTTGCAAATGCGTTGATTATTGTCCACGCAAGTGGTTCTGTCGGTTTCACCATTTTCAGTTTGCAAGGCATGGCGAAAGGGAAGTTTTCGACCGACGAAGAGCGCGACACGATCCGGTCACTTGCGGCAAACGGTGTTCCGCTGAGAGCGATTGTTGCAGCTGTGAAACGATCCTTGGGGACGTGCCAGCGTGTCGTCAGCACGCCCGCAGAAAATCAGCGTCAAAGCGCCAGGGAATTCCCCAATCGGTGACCGAACATGAGAAGAGGCAGATCATCAGGTCGGTTTCGGTTGGGACATTGCCCGCCGCGAAAGCCAAGGAGAAGCTTCAGCTAGCGTGCAGTGTGCGCACGATCCAGCGCGTCATCAATGATGTCGATTGGCTCAAGTACAGGAAGATTAACGCAGCTCCAGCGTTGACCAAGCGGCACAAGGAAGCGTGTGTCAGGTGGGCCGAGGAGATGGCACTCGTCGACGGCATTGAGTGGTGCCAAGTGGTGTTCAGCGACGAGAAGAAATGGGACCTCGACGGCCCAGATGGCATGCGGTATCAATGGGTGGATTTGCGCCGCCCAGAGAAGCTCAATGTGCGTCGCCACAGTGGGGTGTCTCGGTCATGGTTTGGGGAGGTTTTGCAGGGGGCAAGAAGACCGCGCTCAAGATCCTCGAGGGCAAGCAGGACTCCGCCAAGTACGTGGCTACGCTCCAAACACATTTATAATTATTTATCGACAGCGAGACGCAAATTTTTTAGCAGGACAACGCTCCATGCCACAAATCGGGGCTGACGTTGGGGTGGCTTCAAGACCAGGGGATCCATGTTCTCGACTGGCCAGCACTCTCCCCGGACCTTAACTCAATCGAAAACGTCTGGGGCATCATGACGTAGCACGTTTACCCGGGAATACGCCAGTATGACTCGGTGGAGCAGCTGAAGAAGGCCGTGTTGAACGCATGGGACCTTGTGCCAGCTGAAACGCTTGAAAACTTGCGCTCTCGATGAGAAAACACTGTGTCAAGGTGTTAACAAAGCGCGGAGCATATATTTCGTATTAGCAACGCCGTTGGAGCACATTAACGTGGTCAAATACAATTCTTCCCATGCCGCCTCGTTCATGTTCATATATTGTGTCGTACCTCCAAAACTAATATTCCCATCCATTTTCCGATCTACTGCTCTATTTCTAACAAAACTAGGTGCAATCGAGAGCTCTCGTGATTCTCTATTATCCAGTATAGTTTCAGCCACTTAAAATGAACATTGCTCATCATACGTATAAAAACGACCATGTTCATAAGCTGTGGCGAGCACTGTATTATTGGTGGATGTGCTCTCGTCCTGTCTTCCTGTCTGTGTATGTAAATGATGTGTTGATCGTTGACAAGAGAGGAGATTATGAGGATGTCGCGATGACGTTGAGCAATGAATACAGAATGAAGTCTTTGGGAACAGTTCAGTACTTGTTGGGATAGAGGTTCAGTATGTGAAAGGAAATAGGATCGCGTTTGGATAGCCAAACTACGTTAGTGATTTGCTCAGAAAGTTCAGAATGGAAAACGCGAATCCAGTGAGGATCCCCATGGACCCTAGTTTCGGCATAGCAAGAAAAAACAAAGAGAAACAAATCGCTGAAAACACTGTTGACAGTGATGAAGTGAGAAATGACTTGGCCACAGAGGATTTTGGCATGAAATTCGATGAAAGTGAGAGTGAATGCGAAAGAGATTCGGCCACCTTGTCATATCGGAATGTCTTGGGCAGCCTTGAGTATTAGGATTGTGGCTCACTACCAGACCTGGTGACGCCAGTGAGTGTTAAGTCAGCATTTAAGTGATTGCATAGTGGAGCTCTGGTGTGCAGCAAAGCAAGTGTTGAAGTATGTGAAGGCGACCAGGTTTGATGGGTTAGTGTATGAATTGGAAGTGGCAAAGAAGTACCATGATTTGAAAATCGAAGTGTTTGTGGACGCTGATTTCGCGAACGATCCCGACAGGAGATCTGTGACTGGTTTTGCATTGGTTTGTAATGGTCAGTTGATTTCATCGAAAGGGTAGAAGCAGGAGCTGATCGCAGAGAGCACATGTGAAGCCGAGTTTACAGAAGCAAATGAGGTATTGAGCGAGTTGGTGCGGATGGAGCAATTGATTGACGAATTGCGTATGCGTTGTGGTAATTCGACTATGTTTTGTGATAATGAAGCTGCATCAAACTTGATGCTTCGACCCGGCAAACACAGGAACGCCAAGCACATTGACACCCGGTATTTGAAAATTCGTGAGCGTTTGCAGCAAAGGCAAATTGAGATTCGCAAAGTGTCATCGAGTGAAAACGTAGTAGACATATAGACCAAAATGTTGGCGTGACTGAAGGTTGAAAATTTTCGCGAGACTTAGGTATTCGGAAAGTGAAATGACAGTATGGGTACACCGACGCATCGTGGCAAGATGTGATTTGTACGCGGAAGGGTTCGAGAAACGCCTGTGCTGAGGCACGATGACGGAGTCAGTGGTTTAGAAACGACAGTTGGAATACAATTAGGAACATAGGAGTCTTTGTGTTATTATTGATCTTCCCACACAATATACCGGTGCGAGCCAGCATATCATTTTCTGCGTTTGATGCTTTTTTTTTCTGTTTTGTTAGAGACTAATTGACGCAATGCTTGTGTTTGATGACGGAACAAAATTGCTGCTTTCTGAATGTGAAGCCGATCATGTGCTACGGCTCCTATGGGAGATGAAGGCTGTACCCAAGTTTGCGCGTGTGAACCTGTCGTACGCAGTGGAACAGACCGTCTTTGCTGTTCCGCTGTCAAAAAATCCGTGGATGGACAAGGCAGAACTGCTACGGAAATATTGTCCGACGGCAACGATAAATGTGCATCCTGAGTTTGTTGCGCTGTGCCAACTTTATAATGGCGACGCCATGTTTACTAAGGACAACCAGGCTACCGTGAAGAAAGCACTGCGTGGTCTTCTGAGAAATGTACGCCAACGCGAATCGACTTTCCGCGAATTCGTGACAGGACGAGGCAATGCTCTTCGATGGCGATACTCGCTCTTGCACGAACTCTGCCAACAAATAGATCTGGAAGACCACGTACCGCAGCCATTTCGCAGTGCCAAAGCTGTAGCTCGACGCATTTCGTCCCAATAACATCCAGGAACGACCGCAAGGAAGGAACTGACATCTGGCTGCACGCAGTGGTGTCTAAGTGTGCGTCAAGTCTGTTCAACGATAACATGTTTTGCTATGATGACCTGGAAGGGAGGAAGAAAGGGTTCCCATGTTTTGAGATCTTTGCCCTCCAGAGATAGGTGGATCCACTCCTACATGCACCGAAGCAGTCCAAAGAAAAACGATAAATAACTATGCTTTCACAACGTACGTAAGGGCAAATGCCCATTTTTTCCTGCTGTACTGACGCTTCTACTGACGCCTCTCGTGCACCCAGACAGGTATTTAGAAGGGTAAATAAATGGATATTGCCCGTCAGGATGATAAATGCTTTCATGACGAACCGCACTCGGAGATCTTGCGTTGTTTTTGCTACGGTTCAGATGTCGGATGAAGCTAGTCGTTTATAAAAATGGACATCGTCAACGCTTACCACTGTTGCCGCCATGCCTAAAAAGATCCAAAGAGTCGATAGTCACAAACGGCAACAATCTGTTTTATGTGTATAATGCGGTAGCTACTGTCGTCTTTTGCTACTCTTATTGCGCGAACGGATCGTTCGACGGATCCGTGTTGGGCACCGTCTCCATGATGCGTGCGAGCGTGTCTGCAGCCTCGCTGCCGTATTGGTGCGCGATGAACGCGTGCGCCATGTCCATGCCGGCTGCGACGCCCGAGCTCGTCCAGATCTTGCCGTCCACGGCCCAGCGCGCCTTGCGGATCCAGTTCACATTGGGATACGAGCGCGCGATGACGTCAAACTCGACCTTGTTGGTCGTCGCGTTCTTGCCATCGAGCAAACCTGTCTGCGCGAGGACCCCGGAGCCCGTGCACACCGTGAGTACGTGGGTCGATCGCTCGGCTACCGTGCGGATGTATTCCTTGAAGCCCGGGTCCTTGGCCAAGTCGTAGCAGTGCTTGGCGCCTGGGATCAAGAGGATGTCGAAACGTGTCGGTGCATCTCGGTACCCCTTGGACGCGAACAGCGGCATAAACCCGGACGGGTTGAGCGAGCGCTCGTTCGTGTCGCCTTGCACGTGCGAGATCGTGTGGAACGTGACAGGCACGCCGAGCAACTGCAAGACCTCCAGGTACGCCGTGGGGCCGATGAAGTCCAGCTGCATTACGCCTTCGTAGAGAATCACGCCGATGACAAGCGGTTTGTGCGGCGGCTGTTGCTGCGGTCGTTGCTGTTGTATGCGCATGGCTTGAGTAATAAGAGGCTTCTCTCCTTGTCAGGTCTGCGCGTGCGGATGGCGCGTGAAATTGAGGAGTGAGGAGGTCTGTGCAGTGGCAGTGCTCGCATGCTCTGCTTCTGCAGTCCCGAGCAGCTTTCCATCAGGTGTTTTTCAGCACGAGGCACTCGTCTGGCGTGCTGCTTGAGGAAAAAGAGATGATGCCCTTCAGAGGCGTCAACAGGGCCTTTCAGAACTGGTCCACGCGCTTTAGATTGACGAGACACAGTCGTCAGCATCCCTGTAGAGTCCACAGTCTGTTGTCGCTTTTACGACTGCAAGCGCGAGGTTGATGCCGCGTTGAGCCGTCAACAGGGCCGCGGATTGGCTGCCGATGCACGGCGCGTGACTCCGATTGGCTGTTGAGGCCATGCCGCATGCTGGTGAACCAATATGAGGTAGCTGGTCGTCGGGTCGTCCTTTTACCGTCGGTTCATACCTAATATCCCAACAATCAGCTCTAAATAACCCATTTGTTCGTTTGGCCCACTCGATACCCAAAACAACGCTGAAACGTCCCAAACTAGTGCGAGACGGCCCGAGAGGCCAGTATAAGGATGCGGTAGCGCATTTGACTTGGCGTTTGTATGGGTTGGCAAACGACTGGCGCGCCACGCAGTCTCTTTGGCGCAGCAACGGACGGGGTGAGGGGAGCTCGTGCGCTCGCTCCCATTGCTTGCTCACTCACTCTGCCTTCCGCCGCCGAGAGCCCATCGCGCCTTCGTGGCTGCTGCTGCTGTCGAGTGACGGTCTTTTTCTTCGTATTGACCATTGCGTTGGCGCTTCGCATGTATTTGCGTCTGCATCTGCTTTTTTTGTCTCCCTCTTTTGCGTGCATCGAGATGATCGACAATCAATTCTTCTTACCCCATAAGATCGATTCTGGTTATACCCCAAGACCCGGCGTTCTTTAGCCAGGACGCCGGTGCGAGTCTGATCGATGCCACTTGACTCTGTGCAAGGAATACGTATTTTGTGTATTGTATATGTGTGTGTGTGTGCTGGTTAGCTGCGACTGCGCGCTACGGAACATGATGACAAGCAAAACTTAGGACACCTTCCGAGAAGCTTTTTGCTCGTGTGGACTGCTTTGTATTCATACTGCCTGACTCCGTCGAGCCTTTTTTTTATGTACGCTTGTGCGTGTGCGTGCATGCGTACGAGCATTACTATATATTCATATGCTAGCGCTGATGAAAGAAAGGATATTGTGTCTTTGTATGAAGGCTTCATCGTGAGCCTGCTGAAAACAAGATCACTTTCTGCTGCCTTCCAACTGAGCTTGTCTGTTTATTGTGTATGCATTATTCATGAGGAGGTGATGATTCAAATATGCATAGTTCAACTGAATGCACCCAAGCGCTGTTGATACAATTCCATCAAAGTCTTTCGCTCCTATCTGATTCTCATGGTCTCTGTTCGTGTGTGTGTATTTGTGTTTATATGTATGAGTGTTCCAAGTATCCATTGTCTGTCTGCACGTTTGAGTGTACATAAGCTTCTGGGAAAAGGGAAATGATGAATGTGATCATTGGGAATCTCTCTGAACGCGCCACACAAGATGTGCGCAGCCGTGTCGAGAAAACCGTCATCCTTGCACTGATTCCCCCCATCCATCTATCCGTTTGCCTGTTTGTTTGTTCATTTATTTATATGTTTATGTGCGCGTGCGTTCGTGGGGAAGAAGCGCTGAAGTGAGGACTTACAAGATAATCCAACTCTGAAGCCGATGTGTTGAACCAAATCAAGAGCTTTTTAACCCTGATCAGTCCTTCTTCCCCAAGAACACGTTTGTATGTGTGTGCTTATGTGCCATGTATGTGTTGCATATCCACGCCCTTTATGTTTATTTCAACCACGACGGAGGAGTGGGGCGGCATTGAAGTGAAGACATCTACGATATAATTCCAAGCCCTCTGAAAGAAGACGTGTTGAGAAACATCAAACAGGTTTCACAAGAAGCCCTGATCGATACCGCCCCTCACTCTTCCTGCTCGTATGCGTATGCGTTGCTTTTGTGTGTGTGTGCGTGTGTGTGCGTGCATTGTCCTGGCAATAATTCTTCAGAAAATCGTGGTTTTCACACCGTCTCGACTTTTCTTCTCAATTTGCCGACAGCAAAGGCGTGCGATGGCGTCGGTGTTCGGGTGCGCGGCGTGAGTCGCGCATCAACGTACCTTTGGGATTCTACGGACGAACGACCCATCCATGCCACATGTTTATCCACAACTTCCGTGTGTGTTCCATTTCATTGCAAGGTGTAGACTCGTGTAGGCCTTAGTGGACGGAACATAGTTGCACACGCCTCTAAATTCAATAGACATTTGCCGATTGCTTTGTCAAAACTTCTTCGTGGTAATTATTTCTGCCTAGTACTCTCGTCTTGACTCGTTATTCTGTGTGTATAGTGAACACCGTTATAGTAGAAGGGAGCGAGAACAAGATAGCCAATGCCACGAGGTGAACAGCTTTATACTTCTCAATAGATACCGCGACCCTCGCTTGTCTACTCAGCCTTACAAGTAAATCTTTTTTTGTTCCTTGCGCTTCGCGTACAGCACGATGGAGTCGACGACGTACTCGTTGAACAAGAGGGCGTCGCCATTGATGAACCGCAGTCGCTTCTTGTGCACTATGTCTGGGTACAGGTCGTCGGTGAGGATTTGTACATATCGCGCTGCGGGCGTCGTGTTGGGAGACAGCTTGACTCGCTCCGTTGGAAAGAAGATTACGAACACTGTTAGCAGCAGCATAACAGCACACCCAATAAAGGTCGCCAGCGACGACGAAAGCGGGATTCCGAGCACGATCTCAATTTTACCCGCACCCGAAGAAGCAGCAAGCGCCAGTCTTCTGGATGTCGCATCAGCGTACGGTGTCGGGACGCCATTCTGCAGCAAATACAAGAGCGCTGACGTGTACATGGCTTGCACAGGCTTTTCCAGGTAGAACCGATTCGATTCAATATGCTGGAGATACGAATCGACGAGAGCGTGGCAACCGGAAAATTGTTGTGTTTCCACAAAAGCAGTCGTGTGATTACTACTTGCTGCGTTGCCAACAATCCGATCCCACGTCGAATAGAAAGAGTCACCACTTTTCTCTTTAAAAGAAGCAGGACGCAACGCCACGAGGCGCAATGGCGCAGCAAGGGTAGCTTCCAGATGATCACGTGGAATGGCTTCGGAGCCCACCAGCACGACCCCATTCATCGACGCCAGCGGCACACTGAGTCCAAGACAGTGACCTTCAACGCACTCAGCCTGGTGTCGGACATGCAGTGGACTCTCTCGCCAAACTAACTTACCAAAAGAAAGCGTAAGATGTGTTGTTGGTGTTGCAGACGAACCAGCGGACGCCACAAAGGTACCGAGCCCATAGAGAAACGCCGTGTTGTCTTCAGCGCGACATTTCGATGACGACTCGCAGTCTTTCGTGTACGGCATGATGGAGATTTCTCGTTTCAATTGGGAGTCGACTGGATGGGAAAAGACGCAGGAACCACCAGCACCGCACACTGTTGCGGATGCCGCCGCTGGGTGCACCGGGACATCGACGGTCATGCTAGTCAACATAATGTCTTCAGCTAGTTCGTAGATCTCCAACCCAATGTTCAACTTGTTGACTTCGATCGGCAGCGTCGCGTTCATTGCACGCGCTACGACGTTCATGACGCCTTGCCACGAGTCAGGAAGTTGTGACTGGAGTGGAGGTTGCTGGCCAAGTGAGAGGCTTAACACTGTCGCTCCCTGGGTGAACAATTCCATCACCGTGGCCACATCGTACTTGTGTGCCTTCAACTGCTCCTCATACAGCAATGCGTGCTTCGAAAACTCATCCACTCCTACTTGTAAATGCAGCTTTGGCGTCGCTCCATGAGGAAGTACACCACCGCTCCACTCATGCGTAGGGACTCCAACTTCCACGGACGTTGTGTCCACGTCCAAGACGCTGAGAGAGCTTGTTCCTTCACTGTGGCATGCGTCCGCAAAAGTGAACGGAGTCGTGGATCCAGTCACAGCAGTGTGAAGAATCGTGTTGTGAAGCGAATCCAGCGTCTCCCACCCATGCGACACCGTGTGCATGCGCAGTGGCTCCATATCTTCCATACTGGACAGCCGTCTTGTGACCTCGGATGCATTGGACGATTGACCCACGTAAAGACTCGCAAAGCCGACGTTCATGAAGATGAGAACGGCCTTGAGGCCCCAAAAGATCGCGTTCGCCTTGACTTTTGAGTGCACGCGCTGCGGCTGGTCGCCCGGGTACAGCGAGCAGTTGTGCAGGTACGTGTGCAGCGTCGGGAAGATGAGCGTTTCGCAGTACACCTCAAAGATCTTGCTGCCCGCGAACATGATGGTACCGAAAAGCGCGTTGTAGTCCGAGACCTGGCTCTCCACCTCCTTCGTGAACACGGCGGGGTTCTTGCTGCCGCGGTGCATCATCTTGAGCTCCATCTTGTTGTTAGTCGCCGTAGCGTATGTGAACGCGGCCACGAGTGCGATGGTCGTGATGACCACGAAGCGCACGGAGCGCAGACTCATGTCGACGATCGTGTGGCGGTCGGCGTTACGGTTGGTCTTGAACAAGTCGGCGTCGTCCAGCTCCTCGGGCGGTGGTGTCGTCTGCGGCGCGTACGCCTCGCCCTGCTGCGGCGGCTCGTCATCTGCACAAGAGGGATGGTACATGGTTGGCAATCTCACACACAGACAGTTAAAAATATATAGAAAAGGCATGCAGACGCACCGGAAGGCAGCGCGCGGAAGCCCATGACCCCTGCGCTTTTCGTTCACCCTGAATGAAGGAAGGTGCTTTACTTCCATGTTATGTTGTACTCTTTTGGGTTAGGAGCTGTACTTTATTGAGACTAAACAGTATGTTTTTATGAAAATCCTTTTATACAGCATACAACTGGACGCCCAAATGGGTTCGGACCAATCCTGTCAAAGAGCATGCATGATTTTTCTTACTAAATCCTCTCATTAGTACCGTTTGAAATATATTTGTGTGCTGAACCAGTCCACCGTTTTGAGTTTTCAAAAATTGTTCAGATACCTGTTTAATACAATATTTGCGTAAAAACACAATAGTTCATGCACGTCACTGAAAATTCCTATCTCAGTCATCATTCCTTCGATCTTACAACAGGACGATTTCCTGCGAAAAAGAAACCAACGACAGCGCCGAAATGGATGCTGCGGACGGCGGCCGTGGCGCGAAGAGCGGCGCAACGCCGCTTCCGCGTCTGCAGCTGGAATACTCCCGCGACGCGCAGCAAGAAGAGCTGCCTACGCTCGAGCCGCAGGTCTCAACGCCGTCTTCCGAGAACGGGGCGTTTGCACTGACGTTGCCCGCCACTCCCTACCTCGCATCCCCCTCGACGATGCTAGCGGCCAAGCGCAAGCAGCAGAGCGAGCCGTTGGACTATGGCTTCCAACAGGACGGTGGCAGTGATGACATCCGGCGCGACACCCACGAGCATTTTCAGAAGGTGATTGACGGCGAGACGTCGACGCAGAGCGGACTGAGCAACAGCAGCGCCGCGTCTACGGCGAGTTTCCAGCAGCAACAGCAGGCTCACGCGCCGCATCTACAGAACCACAACATCGCGAGCCAGAGCATCAACAGTGAAGACGACAGCACGGACTTCGCGCATGTGGCGTACGGCGAGCTCGCGCAACCGCGGCCCGAGATCGTGCTGCGCTGGAAGCGCTTCGGAGTCCTCGTCATCATTGCTTTTGGGGCCATCGCCGGTGCGACGGCGCTACTGGTGAAGAGCTTTGAGATCACGGACGAGCAGAGTGCAGACGCGGCCGAACGCAAAGTGGAAAGCATCAACACGTACTCGGGTATCGTCATGGGCTTCTTCGAGTCGTTCCTGGGACTGCTGCTCGGCAACCTGCTGCCGGTGTACCTCGTGTACCTGCACAACCTTAAGTGGTTTCCCGGCGACGACCCGGCGACCAAGTCAAGCAAATTCAAAAAAGTGGCGCTCATGCTGTTCATCCCGCTGGTGATGGTCGCGCTCGGAAACAGCTTCTCCGCGGTGCAGGCCAACCAGCGCATCAATAACACCGACCGCAGACGAATGCAAGCGCTGCACCTGCACAAGCAACCAAGCGCACAGCCTGGGCGTAGACTTTTAATGTTTGAGCAGCAGCAAAGCGCCAATGATACAAACACGGTCGTGCTGCCGCTCGAGGAGACCATTCTCCGCTCGGCAGTCACTCGCCGAGTCGTTGCCGTGCCACCTCATAGCACGCCTTCGTGCTCGAAGGTCGATACGGAAGCAGGCAACAAACGCGGACTGCTGAACGCACTCCCATCAGCAACCTTTGGGTTCCCTATGAAGAGCTGGCAACGAGAGATGTACCCCGACCCTGTATCGTGGAGTTCTACCAAGAAAATTCAACTCCAAGACTCCGTTGAAGTTGGCGACGTAATGGCATACACCACTGCAATCGAGCTACTCGATCTCGGGCTGAGTCAGTTTAAGCGCTCGTTAGTCGGTATGAAAGACGTTGAAATGGAGTCCAGACGTTATGGTGGTCATGCGACGAGCACATCGGGTCTCTTGTCCGAGATTTTAAGTGAATTTCAAAAGCTCAATCTCAGTGCGTTGGATACTGACGCGCTCACCTCGACAGTCCAGAGATCAGTTGTGAGCTCACTCATTCAAATGGAAACCTTGACGATTGAGGTTCCACTTAAGAGCGACGATAAAATGGCGTCTGCGTTGGTCTGTGGCGCGCAATCGTGCTTGCTTCTAGAGCACGAGGGGGCTGACGACCGCCGCTTTCTTCCACGCAAGCAGATTGCCATGATGCAGTACTTGCGCAACTGTATTGCGGTGGGTGACGAAAGCTGTCAGGTTGCTCCAAATGCAGCGTTTGTGTATGGATTCACGACAACATCCTACACGGAAACTCAATTATCCCGTGCAAAGCGGTCGCTGGTGTTTTCCTTCGGCAAACTTTCGTGGCAATTCGACGATTTCCTGCATGTATGTGGCTCAGGGACCGCTAGGACTAGAGACAAGTTGGCTGATTGTCGCGTTCTTCACCACAAGTTGTCGCCCAGTGGCCGTCACGTTATTGTTGGCGCCAATTCTGTACCTGTAGCACCAAGTTTTGCGAATCCAGTTCGCCTTATTCAGCTTATCGAACGCAAGCCTGCAGTCGAAGCCATAGCCAACGGACATCAAGTGACCAACGCAATAGGGTCACCACAGAATAACTGCTCGTCGGCAGTCGACACGTACGTGCAGTTTGTTACAAAAAACCACCTTTCGCTTGACGAGCACTTGGTGCAACCCATGTACACAGCAGCGCTGTTCTACCTGTTTCAGCGTGGCGCTGTGGTCGATGCCGCTGAGACGGCTGAAATAGCTGTCTCACGCCGCCTGCAGGATGGGACGACCAGTGACAGTGTCAAGGTGTATCTCAGTAACACCAACATTGGCCAGATCTCGACGTGGGTAGGCTGCGGCGTGATCCTGATTCTCAGTATACTGGTCATCGTGTTACCTAACGAGCGTGCGCGCTTAGAGCCACCCAAGGGTGGGAACGCACGCGCCGAGCGTTTCATCGCGGTGCAAACCGAAGAATCGTACCCGAACTTGGTGTACAAGAAGCGTTTCTTAATTGGCAAAACCGGCGAAGAGATTAAATTCGGTGAGTTTGCCGTTGAGTCCGTCAAGCTGCACCACAAGATGGAGGAAGACGAGGAAATCTACCTGTAACATGTGTGAGGTATCGCTGTTATTGAATTCCGTAAGTATAAATCCATGAAGGTAGAGTGCTATCATTAATCCTTTTTCTTTTTAGAGGATTCCCAAACCATGTGTGACGCATGAAAATGGTGGTTTAAGTGACCATTTATATATACAACTAACAAAGGCCAAAATTTCAACATGAAGCGCAAGAACTTCGGAAGAATCTAACCGCACATAAATGTCATCATGACAAAGAAAAAAATGTGACAAGCAAATGGCCTAGGACATAGTGCACAAGAAGCGACTGCGGTTCATCAATGGCGACGCCCTCTTGTTCAACGAGTACGTCGTCGACTCCATCGTGCTGTACGCGAAGCGCAAGGAACAAAAAAAGATTTACTTGTAAGGCTGAGTAGACAAGCGAGGGTCGCGGTATCTATTGAGAAGTATAAAGCTGTTCACCTCGTGGCATTGGCTATCTTGTTCTCGCTCCCTTCTACTATAACGGTGTTCACTATACACACAGAATAACGAGTCAAGACGAGAGTACTAGGCAGAAATAATTACCACGAAGAAGTTTTGACAAAGCAATCGGCAAATGTCTATTGAATTTAGAGGCGTGTGCAACTATGTTCCGTCCACTAAGGCCTACACGAGTCTACACCTTGCAATGAAATGGAACACACACGGAAGTTGTGGATAAACATGTGGCATGGATGGGTCGTTCGTCCGTAGAATCCCAAAGGTACGTTGATGCGCGACTCACGCCGCGCACCCGAACACCGACGCCATCGCACGCCTTTGCTGTCGGCAAATTGAGAAGAAAAGTCGAGACGGTGTGAAAACCACGATTTTCTGAAGAATTATTGCCAGGACAATGCACGCACACACACGCACACACACACAAAAGCAACGCATACGCATACGAGCAGGAAGAGTGAGGGGCGGTATCGATCAGGGCTTCTTGTGAAACCTGTTTGATGTTTCTCAACACGTCTTCTTTCAGAGGGCTTGGAATTATATCGTAGATGTCTTCACTTCAATGCCGCCCCACTCCTCCGTCGTGGTTGAAATAAACATAAAGGGCGTGGATATGCAACACATACATGGCACATAAGCACACACATACAAACGTGTTCTTGGGGAAGAAGGACTGATCAGGGTTAAAAAGCTCTTGATTTGGTTCAACACATCGGCTTCAGAGTTGGATTATCTTGTAAGTCCTCACTTCAGCGCTTCTTCCCCACGAACGCACGCGCACATAAACATATAAATAAATGAACAAACAAACAGGCAAACGGATAGATGGATGGGGGGAATCAGTGCAAGGATGACGGTTTTCTCGACACGGCTGCGCACATCTTGTGTGGCGCGTTCAGAGAGATTCCCAATGATCACATTCATCATTTCCCTTTTCCCAGAAGCTTATGTACACTCAAACGTGCAGACAGACAATGGATACTTGGAACACTCATACATATAAACACAAATACACACACACGAACAGAGACCATGAGAATCAGATAGGAGCGAAAGACTTTGATGGAATTGTATCAACAGCGCTTGGGTGCATTCAGTTGAACTATGCATATTTGAATCATCACCTCCTCATGAATAATGCATACACAATAAACAGACAAGCTCAGTTGGAAGGCAGCAGAAAGTGATCTTGTTTTCAGCAGGCTCACGATGAAGCCTTCATACAAAGACACAATATCCTTTCTTTCATCAGCGCTAGCATATGAATATATAGTAATGCTCGTACGCATGCACGCACACGCACAAGCGTACATAAAAAAAAGGCTCGACGGAGTCAGGCAGTATGAATACAAAGCAGTCCACACGAGCAAAAAGCTTCTCGGAAGGTGTCCTAAGTTTTGCTTGTCATCATGTTCCGTAGCGCGCAGTCGCAGCTAACCAGCACACACACACACATATACAATACACAAAATACGTATTCCTTGCACAGAGTCAAGTGGCATCGATCAGACTCGCACCGGCGTCCTGGCTAAAGAACGCCGGGTCTTGGGGTATAACCAGAATCGATCTTATGGGGTAAGAAGAATTGATTGTCGATCATCTCGATGCACGCAAAAGAGGGAGACAAAAAAAGCAGATGCAGACGCAAATACATGCGAAGCGCCAACGCAATGGTCAATACGAAGAAAAAGACCGTCACTCGACAGCAGCAGCAGCCACGAAGGCGCGATGGGCTCTCGGCGGCGGAAGGCAGAGTGAGTGAGCAAGCAATGGGAGCGAGCGCACGAGCTCCCCTCACCCCGTCCGTTGCTGCGCCAAAGAGACTGCGTGGCGCGCCAGTCGTTTGCCAACCCATACAAACGCCAAGTCAAATGCGCTACCGCATCCTTATACTGGCCTCTCGGGCCGTCTCGCACTAGTTTGGGACGTTTCAGCGTTGTTTTGGGTATCGAGTGGGCCAAACGAACAAATGGGTTATTTAGAGCTGATTGTTGGGATATTAGGTATGAACCGACGGTAAAAGGACGACCCGACGACCAGCTACCTCATATTGGTTCACCAGCATGCGGCATGGCCTCAACAGCCAATCGGAGTCACGCGCCGTGCATCGGCAGCCAATCCGCGGCCCTGTTGACGGCTCAACGCGGCATCAACCTCGCGCTTGCAGTCGTAAAAGCGACAACAGACTGTGGACTCTACAGGGATGCTGACGACTGTGTCTCGTCAATCTAAAGCGCGTGGACCAGTTCTGAAAGGCCCTGTTGACGCCTCTGAAGGGCATCATCTCTTTTTCCTCAAGCAGCACGCCAGACGAGTGCCTCGTGCTGAAAAACACCTGATGGAAAGCTGCTCGGGACTGCAGAAGCAGAGCATGCGAGCACTGCCACTGCACAGACCTCCTCACTCCTCAATTTCACGCGCCATCCGCACGCGCAGACCTGACAAGGAGAGAAGCCTCTTATTACTCAAGCCATGCGCATACAACAGCAACGACCGCAGCAACAGCCGCCGCACAAACCGCTTGTCATCGGCGTGATTCTCTACGAAGGCGTAATGCAGCTGGACTTCATCGGCCCCACGGCGTACCTGGAGGTCTTGCAGTTGCTCGGCGTGCCTGTCACGTTCCACACGATCTCGCACGTGCAAGGCGACACGAACGAGCGCTCGCTCAACCCGTCCGGGTTTATGCCGCTGTTCGCGTCCAAGGGGTACCGAGATGCACCGACACGTTTCGACATCCTCTTGATCCCAGGCGCCAAGCACTGCTACGACTTGGCCAAGGACCCGGGCTTCAAGGAATACATCCGCACGGTAGCCGAGCGATCGACCCACGTACTCACGGTGTGCACGGGCTCCGGGGTCCTCGCGCAGACAGGTTTGCTCGATGGCAAGAACGCGACGACCAACAAGGTCGAGTTTGACGTCATCGCGCGCTCGTATCCCAATGTGAACTGGATCCGCAAGGCGCGCTGGGCCGTGGACGGCAAGATCTGGACGAGCTCGGGCGTCGCAGCCGGCATGGACATGGCGCACGCGTTCATCGCGCACCAATACGGCAGCGAGGCTGCAGACACGCTCGCACGCATCATGGAGACGGTGCCCAACACGGATCCGTCGAACGATCCGTTCGCGCAATAAGAGTAGCAAAAGACGACAGTAGCTACCGCATTATACACATAAAACAGATTGTTGCCGTTTGTGACTATCGACTCTTTGGATCTTTTTAGGCATGGCGGTAACAGTGGTAAGCGTTGACGATGTCCATTTTTATAAACGGCTACCCAAAAACGGGATCTCAACGCGGTAGTATTCGGACTGTCTCCCCTGGATGGAAATGTTTCTCGTAATATAACATGTTTGAGCTGTACGTAAAGTACGCCCGAAATGTACAATGCAATATACCGCTCGCGTTTTTAAAGTGGAAATATTTCAAAAGTATGTATTCCATTTTTAAAAAACAAAAACAAATTAGGACAAAAAATCATTATCTATTAAAAAAAATGGTGACAAAAAGACGTTAATGCATGTACTTAAAAGAACACAGCTATTAACGCTAGTAAAATGCATTGCGTTAAATAAATGTGAAAAAAAGTCACATCCTAAAAGAGACTGCTCATTGCCGACCAAACTACTGCGTTGTGATTTGTGCTGAAAACCATCTCCAACCTCAGCATACTAATATGAATTAGTTCCCAGACGTGTGGTTGGAATGTTATGTGCACCTGTGCAGCATCGTTGTGTGTCACCTTGTTGGCTGAAAGAAATGGCGTTAGAACTGATTTGAGGGTTTTGTGTGGTGCCACTGTTGACGACGTGGAAGACTGCCAGTGGGATTTGATCACAAAAATGTGTACAATTGACCCTTCCAAGTGCGTCAATATCATCTACGTGGTGAATAAGCTCAAGGAATTTGCAGTGGCCAGCAAGCGGGCGAGCCCAAATAAAGAGCTATCAGCGAACACATCCACTGAGGTAAGTAAAACTCGTAACAACGGGTTTTCTGAGCCCTATCAAAACTAATCGTATTTTCGTGTATGCTCCAGGATCATCAGCTGGAACAAGCTGATCAAGTCCGAATGGAAGATTTCGTATTCCCGGAGCTAAGCGCTACCATCTCAGCTGCGCTTGAAAACATCCTAGTAACATGCAGCGAGCTCACAGCAGAGTCGGACTGGATGGTTGAAAAAGTGTACTCCGCACTTGAATACATCTTTGACCGGCTTCGAGAACTTCAAAAACGTCCGCACGATACCGAAGCCATCAAATATTGCTCCATCTTAGCTCGAGTGCAAGGATGCGTGCGTCGTGTAGTGTCTGAAATGTCTGTTGCAAGATTTGTAAGAAGTCGGAAAGTTGCCGAGACGCGCCACGTGCTTTACGCCGAGCTCGACCGTTTGCTGGATATGCTCGGCTTCTTGGAAACCGATGCAATTCGAAACTGGGGACACAAGCGTGACGATATCACAAAGCGAGTGCTGGAGTCGACGGAGTCAGAGACCAGCGCCGAAGCTGATACGGGAGCTGTGACACTGTTTACTTTGACTCAATGGAAGCGGAAGGCGAGAACGCACTGTGAACGACAGCAGGAATTTCAGCCTCGACGACAACGCCTTCGTGGGTTTTGCCACTGCTTGAACTTGTATTCAGCGAGTCCGATCGCATCGGACAAAGAGCGTTCGGGAAAGTGTACAAGGGAACATGGTTAGACACTCTGGTCGTGGTCAAATTCATAGGGTACGAAGAAGACGCTGGCACGATTTCCACCAAGCTACTGCTTCACGAAATTCATCTGGCATCGCCTGAATCATCCACACATCGCCAAGCTGTACGGCGCATGCCATGTTGACAAGCGCTATTTTGTGTGCGAATATGCGCCGAACGGCGATTTGCAGGACTATTTGAAGGTCGACGCGAACAAGCACTTGACGTGGCAAAAGATGCACGAAGTCGCGGTCGGCTTGGAGTACCTGGACGGCCAAAACATCGCGCATAACGAACGACCTGAAGTGCGACAATGTGTTGATTGGAATGGATAGCAAGGCGAAGCTGATCGACTTTGGCTTGAGCTGCTTGCTGAATGTGGCCGAGATTCAAGTGGATGTGAAGCGAATGGATGCTCTGCACTGGAAGTCACCGGAATACTTGACAGGTGGACGCCCGTCGTTCGCAATGTGCATCTTGAAGGCTGTGACAGGCGATATTCCATGGGGCAAAGAGATGAGTCTAGCATTTGTGAAATTTCAGGTGAAGAAGGGAAACATCCCTATTCTTCTAGATATATTGAGCGACAAGCGCGGTAGTTTAATAGCAGCAGAAGTAATCGTTAAGCGTCGGCTTGATCGACATCAAAAAGCACGCAATCTTCCAGCTGCCCGAATTCACTGTGACCGCACTCATTGTGAAAACCTGTGTGGGCTGTGAGTGGCTGACGCTGACTGCCATAGTGCAATATCGATAAGGAGGTGCTGTGAGTGATTCGTGGCGAGCAGCTCAATGTGGCGTTTATCCTGCTTTAAGTGCTAAACGGAGCTTTGTGTTTGAAGGTTCACCAGGTAATATGTGATTTCCGACGGTTGATATTCAAATGCTCCTCGTCTATGAGAATTTGATGTTATAAATCTGAATCCGCGTAGCTAGAAATCACCAGTAAAGTCTCCGCCCCCGCCAAAGTCTCCACCGCCATCGAAGCCGCCCCCTCCTCCGTCAAAGCCGTCTCCACCGAAACGATGATGCCCATGGTCCATGACCGCATCGGCGATCATCATCCCTGCCCCAAAGCCGATTGCCGTGCTCAGTCCGGTCGAGAAACCACCGCCGCCACTTGCATACCCGCCGCCACCGTAGCCGTAGTTGTACGTCGGTGGAGCGTACACTGGCGCAACGTTGTAGCTGGGCACCGCGGCAGCTCCCCCAGGCACGGCCGTGGCCATCGTAACAACTCGCGTCGTAGCTGGAGGAGGTGGTCGAGCTGCTTTCTTGGCCATGAGCCATCCGCACCAGCAGACACCACTGCAGCAGCTCAAGAACGCAACGGCGCCGAGCGCGATACCAACCCACCCGTACGTGCCCATTTGCTGAGAACTAGTTGCGGCATTAGGCGTACATCGGCACTCGTAATTGGATGCGCGGTTGCACGTCGTATCCTGGGGGCAGCAGCATTTTTGGCGTTGACTCGCTTGGTCGAGCCAGTCTCCGCAAAACTGGCCTGGTCCACCATGGTACGCGTGCGAGCAATCGCCAGAAGCGGACGCACAGATTTGACACCCCGAGAGCGTTGGTGACGGTGCTGGCGTTGGTGACGGTGCTGGCGCCGACGTGTTGCTGTCCGCGATGGAAACAGCAACAAAGTGCAGGAATACGGTGACCGTAAGCCATACTGGCAAAAGACGCCGCGGCGACATCGTGTCTTGTTCTTCAACTCGGCGCTGCTTCAGCTCTGAAAATTGGCAACTGCGGGCGCGCAAAGGGATCTGGCGCGTGCTCTTGAGTGTGGCTTTAGTTTTTCACTCACAGCATAAATACTCTTCGATCAAGAGCGCCGAAAATACCACTCAACTAAATTCAGACACGTACGAAAGCGTCCAGAATAAAGATCGGCTTAATGATAAGGAGGATCGCTTACCGAACGCCGGTGATACCTATTCAAATGCGACAAAAAGTCATGCGCGGGAGTGTCTGGTGAAGAAGTATCGCATCGTCTATTCTCTCATCCCAACAATCAATGGGCCTAAACAGATCCACACAAACACGCATTGTGTAGCACTTGGTACGGAATCTTGACGCAAACGCGTGCCTACCACACACCATGCGGGAGCTCGTGGCCATACACGCCAGCGAACAAATTCTTGTTCGCAATGTCGGCCATCGCACGACGCGTTTTCATTGTCGCTGATCCGATGTGCGGGAGGATGACGCAGTTGGGCAGCGCAAACAGCTTGTGCGTTGGCGGCAGTGGCTCAGGACTCGTGACATCCAGCCCCGCCGACGCGATCTTGCCCGTGCTCAGTGCGTCGTAGAGCGCCTCCTGGTCTACGACGTCGCCACGACTCGTATTCACAAACACGGCGTCAGACTTCATCTTGGCAAAGCAGTCGGCATTGAAGCTCTGACGCGTGGCGTCGGTGAGCGGCAGGTGCATGCTCACGATATCGCTTCGCGCCAACAGCGTATCCATGTCGACGTACTCGACGTCACCGCCGAGCGCAGCCACATGCTCTGGTTTCTCGCGCGGCCCCGTGTAAATGATCTTGCAGTTGAAGCCAAACTTCAACATGCGCGCATACGTCATGCCGATGCGGCCCAACCCGATCACGCCGACCGTGCAGTCGCTGACGTCCGTGCCGCAGTATTTGAATGGCTGCCAGGTGCCCCACTCACCCTTGGCCGCGCTCTCTGCGCACTCGAGCACTCTGCGCTTGGCAGCGAACGTGAGCGCGATGGCGGTTTCCGCGGTCGAGACATCGAGGACACCGGGCGTGTGCCCGACGCGCACGTTCCGCTCCTTGCACGCATCAATGTCGATATGGTTGAAGCCCACCGACATCGTAGACACGACTTTGAGCGACGGCCCAGCGTGGTCAAGCAGCTCGGCGTCGACACGGTCCGCGACCAAACAGAAGAGCCCCGTGCAGCCCTTGACCTGTCGCAGGAGCTCGTCGCGCGCAATGCGCTCATTCTCCGACGTGTGGTACGTGATCTCCACAGAACTCGCTGTGCTTGATGCACTCACGAGCTTCTGGAAGTTGTCTACGAGAGCACGCAACAAGAGCAGACACATTCACAGTGTTATTGCTTGAGGCGAGATCGCGAGTACACAATGCTTCGACGCACCGACAGCATACGGAATGTACCGCGAAAAGAAAACGCGGCTGGGTGCAGCAGCAGCGCTCATATCCTACGCGGCGGCTACACATGTAGAGAGAGAGGTCGTCAGATTTGCACTGGAATGCACCGAGCGCCCTTCGCATCGCACCTTTGGTCCCCTGGAAGAGCTCTTTTCGACCAAGGTGGCAAATGAACAAATGCGCTGCACATGATGGATATGGGGCACTAAATGAGCGAGCTACGACCCTCTCCCAGCAACACTACGCCCCATCACGCATCTATTCGTAGGATGAGGGGCGACGAGTTGCCGTACAAGGGTTGCTCATTTTGTGCTGGGGCTCTAAGCACAAAATGCAGAAACCAACCAATCAATACACAGAAGAGTATTTATAATAACCAATCAAATTGCAAATTGACACCTTACATCCTTCTTTTTTCTATATTATCTTTAATTTTATGAACAAGTGAAATACGTGGTCCAGGTTGAAGCTGACACTGGACTGGGACCTAAGCGAACGGATCGTTGGACGGGTCCTTGTTGGGCACCGTCTCGATGTACCGCGCCATCTTGTCGGCGGTCTCGCTGCCGTAGTGCTGCGCGATGTACGCGTACGCCATGTCCATGCCGGCTGAGACACCCGAGCTCGTCCAGATCTTGCCGTCCACGACCCAGCGTGCCTTCCGGATCCAGTTCACACTTGGGCTCGCGCCCACGATCTCGTCGTACGTGAGCTTGTTGGTCGTCGCGTTCTTGCCGTCGAGGAAGCCTGTGCGCGCCAAAATCCCCGAGCCCGTGCACACCGTGAGCACGTGGGTGGATTGCTCGGCGGCCGTGCGGATGTAGTCCAAGATGCCCTGATCCTTCACCAGGTTAATGCGTCCCCGACCGCCTGGGATCAGGAAGATGTCAAAGCTCTGCGGGGCGTCTTGATACCCCACGGACGCGTACAACGGCACGCCTGAGACAGGACCGCCCGAGCTGAGCAGGTTGCCCTGCGCGAGCGAAATGGTGTGGAACTGTACTGGAACGTTGGCGATCGCTGGCAGGATCTCCAGGTACGACGTGACGCCGATAAAATCCAGTTGCATCACGGCTTCGAACACGATCACGCCGATCTGGAGCGGCTTATAATGAGCGTTGGCCATGATGGTGTTGGTGTATTTAGGAGTGTGGAGCGTGCAGCTTATGGGGGGAGGACGCGAAAACGAAAGTGAACTGCAATGCCCAGGAGAGACGATCGAAAAAAACTACGACCAACATTTTCAAAGGCGCATCTCCAGGCTCATCTAATCATGTGATGCCCATGAAGGAGTGCATGTATCGAGTGCGCATCACAAGATTCTTTACTGCGTTATTACTGTTATAAACAACCAGCGCAATGATGCAAAACGACACCAGCACAAGTAAGCAGGCGAAGAGCTATTTACATGCCACTTTGCCAGACTGGAGCTCCTGGTTTGCGGATCGGAGACCTTGCCCGCGCATGTAGAGGAGCTGCTCACACGTCGCAGCCGGCGCTGAACCTCAGCTAGCATAACACCCCGTAAGTTTGCATCGACTGATTTACAACGCACTTAGACTGCACAAGGCTGCCATCTTTACGCAATGAGAGAGAAAAGAGCACGGCCTAAGTGCGGCTTTGCTAAGTGCGTCTGCGCTAAGTGCGCACGACGTGCTACCTATGATAGGGTGGAAGGAAGTAGGGGTGAGTAATTTGGCGGGTGCATGGCGTAGGAAGCGCGCGCGACAGCAGACTCTCCTTCTCTCTCCTGTGGTTCCAGCTACGAGCAGCAGCCCAAGTGCGTCCAGCGCCGCTCTCTCTCTCTCTTTCTCTCTCTCTCTCTATCCTCCACGTCTCAGTGTCTGCGTGCCACCCGTCCGTTCTCGTCCTCCGTAGCAGCAGCGTCGCGTCAGCCGTCGCCGAGCCTCTTTTTGCGTCTCGTAGTTGCCCGATTCGCTGGTCTCACGCGCCCGTTTGGAGGTCTGGATTTTCGTGCACGAACGCATTTTGACAGAAAACATCGACTCATAGCGTACAAGGTAAGGCTATCAGGCATTCGATTGGAGTGACGTTAGTCGGAGGCGCACAGCAAGCAAAGCAAGCGAAGCGAACAAATGGGCAAGTTCCGCGTGCGCGTGATCCTGTACAAGTGCACGGACCTGCTGGCGGCGGACTCGGAAGTGGTGGGCGGCAAGAGCGACCCGTACGTGATCTTCTCGGTCGGCAACGTGACGAAGAAGAGCTCATGCATCATGAACACGCTCAACCCGCAGTGGTCGCCGCCCGAGAAGTTCGAGTTCGACGTGGCTGACTGGGAGAGCGAGTTCATCGTGGTCAACGTGTTCGACTACGACCGGTTCTCGCGCGACGACCTTATCGGCTCAGCTGTGATTCCGCTCGCGCTGTACACGGGCGACCGCCACTGCGAGATGTACAGCTACCCGCTCGTGCTGCCAGACGAACTCGGCGGGCCCGGGTCCCCCAAGAGCGACATCTTTCTGCAGATCACACTGACCACAAAGGACGGCAACACCGTCGAGACGTATTACTAAAGGAAGCCGTGTATGTAAGTAGGTAGGTGTATGTTATTGAAACTAATTAGCCAGACAGGTCGGCGTGCGTGCGTGTAGTTCTCCAATATAGAACAGTTTTCCCATTACGCCTCAAGCGTGCATCAAGGCAACGCTTTTTGCGCTTATGGATAACTGGGATTGACAGCAGTGCACTTGCCTTTCTACGGGCGCAAAGGTGGCGCGCACAGTCGCAATGAAAGTGAGAAGGAGACGACGAGAATGAAAACTTCCCAGAGGCAACAGAGCCACACACCCAAGAGAGGATCAAGTGGCAGTTCTTATTGCAGCGTATCAGCTCAGCATGGGTGCATCCGCTGTATGCGTGAGTGAGACGGCGAGGGGGAAGAGAAACGGAGAGGAAGGAATGGCTCAGAGCTCCTCGTTCGACAGCGAGCGAAGGGGTACGCTGTGCACCTGTGGATGCCCGTGCACTGGCTCGACGGACGACGGCCGCCAGAAACAACGCATCGTCTCCATTGAGCTGAGCAAAGCCACGAGAGTTGACAGGAACGATCGCGTAGAAAGACGGCAGGAGCGTCTCGCAGACTCCACGTTCGAGATGGTACAAGTGCACGAAATGGGTGGACGAAGAGCGCATGCGGTGGTGGATGGGGCCAGGAGTCCTTGCGCGCTGATGGGCTGCTACTACAGTCACGTCTTCAGCCGTCGAATTAAGCTTCAGGAAAGTGCTCACACTGATGGGTTCACTACAGACGTGGTTCCGGATTTTCGATTTTCGCAAATAGCGAAACACGAGCCGCCATTACCGTATTATGATGGTTATGCTCGATTTTCAGCTTATGAAGATCGCCTGGCGCGTAAACAGGCACCGTAGAATCCGCGTTGTGGGCGGCAAAGGGCGCTTTACTGCAATGTGACAGCAAGGATGCCTTGCTGTTGAAGGTTTTCTCATGCGAGCGGCAGAAAATGAGGAACGCGTTGCGGGTGGGTGCGAAGATCGCGAAGTTCACAGCCAGTGTGCGGCATTGTCCATGTACAGGGAGTAACATGCCATTAGCATACCTTTCACATTTGATATTCGGCTCAATTTAGCAATATTAGATATGGAGGTTTGTTTCAAATTGGCTATGAGTGATAGCAGCTAAGGAATGCGGTTTACCTGTAATAAGCGATAACTGACTCAAGTAGATCAATGCCAGGTGTCCCTGTTTCGTATGGGCTCAGTGAACAGTGCCGACTTTCAGTCCGCTCTGGCCCGTTTTTGGGCTCCAAACGTGGAGGAGATGTGTCACACACGTTGTGTGATTGTCAGTCACGCAAGAGGGTAGGGTTTGACGCCAGAATAAAAAAACAGCCGTTTATTCATTCTAACAGGTAATGGAACGCGTTGCATAGTTTGAAATGTGCTCATCAGACAGCATCGTGGTTCTCAGGTTATGTATTTACACAGGTAATAGCTGTCAATGCGCCGATGACGCATGTGTGCGAGAACGGCCGCTTTGCTCGACCCCAAGTCCAACGCGCATAATGCGCCCTTGCCTCCTTTGTCCGGTTAGTATGCAGCCAGCCAGCCAGCCACTCGGCCAGCCCAATCCAAGAAGAGAGAGTAGGCTGCCGTCCACACAGCGCCACCAGGAGCTCCTTTCCGCTGCACCAGCTGCTGAATCAACGCCAGAGAGGCAATTGCCAAGTGGGCGAGTGTGAATTTGCAACGGTCGCCGCAAGCGCGTTGTTTGCATTTTGGTCTGCGTGCATTGTTCCTCACTGCAGTCGCGTTTTTGCTCTCGCCTAGAGATCCAGCGCGTCGCGACAAATTTGGCCGCCTGGGGGACAGACCGCGTCGTCGTCCACTTGGCGTCAGAAGAGTCGAGTTGGTTTGTTCGTTTGTTTGTCACCTCGCTTGTGTGTGGAAAAAAAAATCAGCAGCAATTCGGGATTGTCGCCACCATCCCGTTGTCGGCATCCCGCACGCATTGTTTGACAGACAGTTTCAGAATCCAGAGCCCTGCGCTTGTTGTCAAATCCGTAAACCACCAGCTCTCCCAGCAAGTCAGTCACTCACTCAGCTGTGCCGCGCGACGGTGGCTCTTCCGCGGCTGCTCTTACAACCGAATGAACCCCCACGTGGCGCCAGTGGCGCTCGCCATGGCCGCATTCCCCAAGTCACCGGTCGTCCACATGAGCCGCTCGGGCGCGCAGCACACGACAGGTCACGCGCCGTCCTCGCGCATCCTGCGGCGTGCGCGCGAGGCGGCCACAGACCTCGCGCACCTCGCGGCCACGCCGCATGGCTGGAAGTTCGTGGCCGACAAGAACGGCGCCATGCTATACGAGATGAGCGGCCGCGCGCTACCGGCATCTGTGTCCACGGTGCACACGTTCGGCACCACTGGCGGCGGCGGCAATGTCGCCGACTTTTACCTCGTGCGCGGCGTCACGACGCTCTACTGCAGCGACGAGTACGGCATCCGCGACGTGCTCGCGTTCCTTGCAGCGCGCACAACCGACGAGTGGACGCCCAAGATTAGGCGCGTGTTTGGAAAATACTACAGTGATGGCGTGGTCATCGACAAGCTCTCGTGCACAACGCCGCCGCCGTTTGCGCCCGTGGCCGACTCGGAAGATGAAGATGGCGGTGCTAGCAAGACGCGCCGCAAGAGCTTTAGCGACGACGACGCGTACAGCGTGAATTGGCTATCGCTTACGGCGCCCACGACGCTCGGCGGCGTGGACAAGAACCGCGACTTCACGATGGTGTGCTACCAGGACGCGTTCGAGCGCCACGACAACCAGATGCTGCGCGTGGGCAAAGGCGCCGTCATGGACGACCAGGCCGCGCTCGGCGCCTCCCGCCTTCTCACGAACGCCCCCAGCAGCAACTCGGGCAAGATGATGCTCGGCGTGCACGTTTTCACGTCCGTCAATTTTAAGGACATTCCGCCGCTGCCCAAGAGCGCGCACTCGAACCGCCAGCACTTCCGCAACTCGGGGTTCGTCGTCGAGGCCACGAGCGACCCGCACAAGTTCCGCCTCTCGATGTTCCTCTCGCTGCTGCCCACCAAGTCGAGTCTCAAGAACGCGCGCAAGTACCAAAAGTGGCTCCTGTCCATCGTCTCGAGCGTCGGGAACCTCGCGCGGGTCGTGTCCAACGCGTCCAACCTGCAGCACGAAGGCGCGCTCTCGCGCAGCAAGGTGGGCAAGACCGCGTGGAAGAAGAGCGACCACTGCTACCTGTGCCTCAAGATGTTTCGCACGTTCCGGCGGTGCCACCACTGCCGACTTTGCGGCGAGGCCGTGTGCTCGACGTGCTCCGGGTTCGTCAAGCTTCCCGGCGCGATGGGCACACGCGTGCGCCGCAACTCGGGTTCGAGCTCGAGCCTCGACATGCGCTCACAGTACTCGCACGACGGCGACAGCAGCAGCGACGAGAGCAGCTACGCGAGCGAGACGCGCGGCTGCAACATGTGCATCGAGAGCGTCATCCAGAGCACGAGCGTGTCGGGGAACACGATGGGCGGCAGTCTCAGTCGCAGCGCGAGCATGTCATCGTCCTCGTTCAGCAGCAACTCACACATAACATCGGCGCCAACGCAGCCGCAGGCAACAACGGCAGCATCGACACAGGGCGCCGTCGGTGTGAGCTCCACGAGCGTGCACAGCAACACGTCCATGGTGCGCAGCGACGATGAGTCCATGATCTCGTTCAGCGACGACACGAGCGACCGCGGCAGCGGCACCCTCGGCAGCATCAGCGCCATGAACCAGCCGTTCCAGGCGTACTACAACACCCAGCGCACGCGCAGCACGGACGACCAGAGCGACAACTTTCACGCGGCAATCCCGGGGCCTCCGATGAAGTCGCACGAGTACAACGCGCACCACAACATGCTCAACAACCCGTCCATGTCGACCACGAGCAGCTCGTTCTCGCGCACGTCGCACGAGAGCGAGCAGCTCGTGCACATGTACGCCATGCAGCAGCATCAGACGAACCAGGACGCGTACCAGTGCCAGCAGAACGCGTACGAGTTCCAGCAGCGCCTGCCGCCGCGCCAGTACAGCACCGAGAGTTTCTCGTCCGAAGTCTCGTACGGCGACGACGATCTGTCCATGGACCCGGACATCCTCGCGCTCGCGGGCCTCACGCTCAAGGACAAGAGCAGCAGCCACAAGCAGTACTACAAGCAGCAGCCGCCAGTGCACTCGGTGGACGAGAACGAGGACTACGATGACTTCGACTATTCCGGGTCGCAACGGGGCACGGCCGCGACGACTGCCACAAGTGGCTGGTCGGCTGCCGACAGCATGATCAGCACCACGAGCAGCAGCAGCAGCAGCAGCCGAGGCACGTCGACGTTCCACTTCTCGACCATGTCCTCATCCGCCGCAGCGACCTCGAGCGTCCACCAAGAGGTCACGGCACTCATGCTGCAGGACCTCGCGACGTCCAGCCAGAACAGCAACAACCTCGGCAGCAGTCGAGGCCCTGCCGCCGAGACTGGCGCGGCGCCGCTGGGACGGCCGCCAATGGCAGCGACGATGAGGTCGACGGGAGTCTCATCTGCTGCAGCAAACACGGGCTTCGTACCGAGCCAAAGTGCGTACAACTTGTTGGCGGCATCGATGAACCGCAGCGGCGGCTTCAGCAACTCGAACTCGCACCTTATTTCGTCGCCCAAGGTCATCTCGGCGTCGTCGCTCGCGTCGTCGCAACACGCCGCGAAGTACGCTTCGTCGCCGTCCTCGTCGCGCACCAACGACATGATCCTGCTGCCGGTGGCACCGTCAAAGTCACCCGAGTTTGTCGAGTTTTCGGACGCGACACGCGAGTCCATCTTCGTGCGCCCGGACGACGGCAACGACATGATCCGGTTGAACTTTTGAGCACATGGAAGCAGCCGTTCAAGATGCACAGAAGAGCTTTTCGTGCTGCGGACCAACGGAACGGTCCGTCGTGAGGTCGACGTGCCAGGACGTGCGCCGTGCGGATAGGGGAAGAAGAGAGCCAAACGAAGGCGGATGCTCTTCCTTGAGATTATAACTCGGCGCGCTGCTCCCCACGTCGTCCAGAGAGAAGCCCCAGCCTGGCTGGGGATAGAGACAAAAGCCAAGCCGTCTATGAAGCGAACGCATGAGCCCAAGGACGAAGTTATAGAAAAGCCAAAACATAAAGCAGACTGTCGTATTTATAATAGCCACGCGTCAAATAGAAACAAAAAACTTTCACCTCTTCAGGAACGCTCGCATGCGTTTTCGTCGTCGTCAGTGGCCGGATCTTCTTCGTCTGCGCCATTGAGACTCTCCTCGTCGCCCCCCGACTCCGTTTCATGAACCACTTCGTGCTGAGGCTGGTTGTCGTCGTCTCGAATCTCAGCCTCAGCTTCGCGAGCTGCTGTCGCCGACGCATCGTCGTCACTCGTCGTTGCCTGACGCAACGCATCTTCTTTTCGGTGTTGGAGCTGGTCGTCATTGGCGTTACGACTTCCGCTGTCCTTATTCGCCTCTGCTGTGGGTCTCGAGCGCAGCGCCTTCACAAACTCCTCGAATTCGTCAATGTCGGCAAACGATTGCTCGGCAAACGCCACGTTCCGGTGCGCAAACGGTTCGCCCCCGACGTAAAACACGTACCCATTCTCGAGCTCGTGCTGCAGTTGCTCGTCATCCTCGTCGTCTTCGTTCTCGTCCCCATCTTCCTCCAAGGTATCGAACACCTCGTCGTGAGTTGCTCCATTCGCATCGCGCAGCGCGATGCCCTCGGTGCTGAGCACGACGGTGCGCTTCATGAGGTGCTTGTCACACGCGACGAAGAGCACGTGGCACACAGCGTCTCGAGGCAGGTGCGAGACGTCAAACGGGAAGCAGCCTTCGAGCACGGGGTCCTGGTCTTCGAGCTGGCGGCGACGTAGTGGAGACACCATGGCGTTCATGAGACCGTCGTTGGCGGCATCCTGGTCTCCTTGGAGCTGGAGGTGGGGATGTAGACGTGTCTCAACTTTATCGAGTGCGCGTGGGTAACACTGCGAATCGAGAAACATCTCGTCGCGCATGAGCACGTGCGCGTCGTAGTTTGGTTTGTCGCTGCGCGGGTGTGTGGCACCGCCGTCGCGCCAAATCAGCTGGAAGTACCCGTGGAGGAACTCCTCGACGCGAGGGACGCGGTACTTGAGCCGCAAGGGACTGCTGCGTTCATGAGCATTGCCCATGACCTGCGATGTTGGCGTCGCTGTGGACGCTACCAGACGATCGTTGCAGGGCTCGAAGGCTACAAAGTAGCCGTTCGTGTATATGCGGACAGTGTCGCCATCGCCATCGTTGTCGTGCTGGTTGTCCAGATGCGCTTCAGGTGCCTCCTCAGTGGTGTCCTTGGTGTCGTTGTTGTCATTGTTGCCAACGTCAGGATCGTCCTTCTTGTATTCTTTCTCATGAGCATGCGCTTCTTCTTCTTCTTCTGGCGATGCCCCAGACGATGACGATGATTGTGAAGACGACGACGACCTCTGACTCGGATGCTCGTGGTACATGAACTCAAAGATCGCCTGCGCCTCGGCCTCCTGCTTCTTCTGACGCAGGATCTGCAACGCCAGATTGCGCCTCGTGCGTGCGGTCGCGGGGACCAGCAGCTTGTGGCCATCGGCAGTGAGCGGTACGTCGAGTTTCGCGTCGTTCGCCATCTGCTCGGGCGTACGCAACAATTCCGGGGGCACCAGATCGATTGGGAAGAGCCCATACACGTCGCGCGATTGCGTATCGAACGCGTCAAAGCGCTGAAACACAAACGTGAGGAACGAGAGGTTGCCCGTGACACATGCGCGGTGTGCGGCAGTCCACTGGATGCTCGCGTTGCTCACTGTGCTCGACCAGGCACTCGGTTGTGCCTGGAAGAGCAGCTCGAGCGCGATATGCGCCTGCTGGAACTGCTGCGCCGAATGGATCTCCATGCTGACGACGGCGTGCATGGCGTCTTCGACTTCGTGCTGAGTCACACGCACCAGCTCCGCGAGGGCTTCATCCTCCTCGTACCTGCCTCCGTCTTCGTTGTCATTGTTGTTGCTTTGGTGGTGGTGGTTGTTGCTGGCGAGTGTCCGGTTCTTCTTGATGAACTGCAGACGGTTATACTCTTTCTTGCGCTGCTGGAGCTTGCTCTTGAGGCCCTGGATGTCGCCGTCGCACACGCAGTCGACCAGGTTGCTGCCGCCTTGACCCATGCTGGTGGTGTGAACTGCTGGTTGAGCTGAGCGATCGCGTGCAGAGGAGTGACGATAAAGATCCACTGGAGATATCTAAATGAGATCGACAGAGAGCGCGACGGAAGCCAGTGACCACCGAAGCGAGCGAGGCGTCGTTATAGAGTGGATCTTTCCATATTTACAGTTTTTATTCTCTTTTACGTGGGACTTTGCGGCCCCACGGAAGACTCGAAAGGTCACCAAGAATGTAGCCATATGTTGTCTCTTCAAGGTATCTTTTGTGGAAACGAGGAGCTCCGAAGAAGCGAAAAGATTAGATGCATTCTACCACAAGATAGAGAATGGTTCAGGCACACTTTGTTTTCATTTAAGAAGGTGTATTGCTATGGGATAATGATGATACAATTCGTTGTCTCTACTACTGCGAGGCCGCTGTGACTTCCTGGGTCGCATTCACATTCGCATTCGGCTGCTTCTTGCCATAGTTCGGGTCGTACTGCTTGCGCATCGCATACTGGTACAACAGCAGGAGCGTCGCGGATCGGATGCCCGCGATGCGGCTCGCAGCATAGATCGTCGTGGGCTTGGCTTGGCTCAGCTTCTCCTTCTCCTCGTTCGAGATCATCGGCAGCGTCGCGTAGTCGATCCACGACGGAATCTCGACGTGCTGCTTCTTGCGGAACGCGTCGATCTCCTGCTTTTGGAGCCGCAACTGTGTCGCGTACAGACACTCGATCTTGATCAGCTCCTTGATATCGTCGTCACACAGCGCGTTGGCTTTCTCGTATTGCGTCTCGTGCCAGATCGTCTCAATGTCCTGCGGCGTCACATACGCAAACGAGAGGATCTGCGCCGCAGTGCGCTTGACACCATCGAGTCCGACTTTGACGCCGTACTTGTTCCACTGGTGCGGATCGCACGAAAATCCTTCGAGTGCGTCACGCGCATACGCCATCGCGGTTTCTTTGCGTTCGAGTTTCGCCATGCGCTCTTCGGGGATGCCCGCTTCATGCTCGAAAGCACGTCGAGTGAGACGCAAATCGGCGTTGTCTTGCCGCAGCAGTAAGCGGTACTCGGACCGCGACGTGAACATGCGGTACGGCTCGTTCGTGCCGAGCGAGACGAGATCGTCGATGAGCACGCCGATGAACGCATCGGCGCGATCAAGCACGAACGACGGCTTTCCCAGTGCCGCCAGACCAGCGTTGATGCCCGCGACGATCCCCTGCGCCGCGGCTTCTTCGTACCCGGTCGTGCCGTTGATCTGACCCGCGAGGTACAATCCCGAGATCTTTTTCGTTTCCAGCGTTGACATCAGCGATCGCGGATCCACGTAGTCGTACTCGACAGAGTAGCCAGGACGCACGAGGTCAACATTCTCAAGCCCTTGGATGCTTCGCAGTAGCTGCACCTGGAGATCTGCCGGGAGTGCCGTACTGATCCCATTTGGGTACACGATCGAGTTGTTCAGACCTTCGGGCTCGAGCCAAATCTGGTGCCGCGTGCGGTCAGCGAAGCGCACGACCTTGGCGTCGATCGACGGACAATATCGCGGCCCGACGCCCAAACCGTCGCCGCCAATGTACTCGGGCAGCATGTGCAGATTCTCGCGTACGATGCGGTGACTTTCTTCGTTTGTGTACGTTGCGTGGCACACGACTTGCTTGTCGTGCAGCGGCACGGGGTCGCGGTAGTCATGGAGGAACGAGAACGGCTTGGGCGGATCGTCGCTCGGCTGGATCTCGAGGCCATCATAGTTGATTGTGTTGCCATCAAGTCGTGGCGGTGTCCCAGTCTTCAAGCGACCGAGCGGAAACTCAAACCGCTCAAGCGTCTTGGCGAGTCCCACGGATGGCGGCTCGAGACCATTGCAGTCACGCATGTGGCGACCCGCCGGGAAGCGAATGTCGCGGCCCTGGTAGATCATGCCGCGCAGGAACGTGCCCGTCGTGATCACAACCTTGGAGCAGCCGATCGTGCGGCCCGACGACGTCACCACGCCCTGAATCTTGCCCACGTGCGGACACAACACGAGGTCGTCCACGCCTTCCTCCACGAGCGTCAGATTCGGTACGCCGCGGAGTGCTTGCTGCATCGTCTGCTGGTAGATATCGCGATCCATCTGCGCGCGCGGACCGCGCACCGCAGGACCCTTGGCCGAGTTGAGCATCCGGAACTGGATGCCCGCGGCGTCCGCGACGCGCCCCATGAGGCCGCCGAGCGCATCCACTTCGCGCACGAGCGTACCTTTACCGACGCCGCCGATCGATGGCTACAGTCATATCAGGCAGTGCACATCAGCTTACGGCCCCAATCGCAGGTTCTAAAGGTATATATGACATACGTTGCACGACATTTCGCCGACTGTCGAGAGCTTTTGCGTCACAAGCGCGGTCTTGGCACCTAATGCCAGCAGTAGGCAGCACCCGCAGGTATACACGTCAGCATCACAACGCAACAGAGCATTGATTTTTAGCATTTAGCACATCACAAACGCACCTGCTCGTGCTGCGGCCGCGGCGGCTTCGCAGCCTGCGTGGCCGCCGCCGACCACAACGACGTCGTACTGGCTCGTGGCGCTATCATGCGCGTGAAGCAGCGTCTGTGCAACACTGAGCGCGCGCACGAGGCGCGGACGGAGCCCCACAGGCAGTGCCACGCTGCGGCGCGTCCACATGCGCATGGTCGCCATTGCTGCGCCTTTGCTTGGTTGCTTGATTATGTCGGTTGCTCGTCCTTTGGTTGTCACGAGTTCACCCAATTACCCAAATCTCCCAAACACCCAATTGGTTTTCCGAATTAGAGAACCAAAGATGTCGTTTAGAAGAGCATAATGGAAAAACCCGGATCGTTTTGGGTTTGTTAAAAACCACATGAACCTTTCTTTTTGAAGAAACTGGGTTTTCATCACACGAGTGAGTAGCATTGCCATATCTACCACCAAGTCCAGCTCTCGTCCTAAATTTTAGGATTTGACTGTGAAATACGTAATGTATTTCAAGTTTGTCCTAGAAATACATGGGTATTGGACCGTGGGAGTGCATTGGAACCCACAATTTTATATAGAAAAGCATGTGGAGCAGGTAATTCAATAGGATAGGAAACAGGGAATTTCATGCTATAAAGGTATAATATACCTTATATAAATCCTTATTTAATGAGGATTTATAATTTGAGTTTGTGTTTCACTTCGATTTTTAAAAGCGGTCAAACTCCCACTCGACTGCTTTCTATTATACCCGTCAATTTTCCTATGCATTGGGCACCCTGCACCGAACGCAAGTTCCTCACATCCTCTCTCGTCGGAGAATACAAGGTGCACAAAACCCCACAGTCGGTGCATTTGTGACCAGTATAGCTACTTACATATATAGCATAAACGAAATATTGAAGATGCTGGTTGCCTAGTGCACTTGGTCTATGAAAAATGAAGCGCGTGCGGTAAATAAAAAAACACTCCCCGAACTACTACTAGTAGACAGTGCATTGAAAGCTTCTTGGTTGTTGCCTATGTCTATCGCACCGCAATAATAGAGATGAGAGTGAGAGTAAGGAATTACTAAAAGCATGTCAAGTTGCTTTACAGGAAATGGTTACCGCCATTGTGACGAGTTTGCTGCCGCATAATCCGTCCAGTTCTGCGCTGTCCTGCAAAAGATCGATGGTGGCCCACACTGTGGCCCACAACTGGATGAGGGACACCATCTGATTTTTTGTAACCCCTTCCGATTCGTTTCGCAACAGTGTCTCGTTACAGCTTTCCCTCTCTTTACCGTCATGGTATCATTTACAAAATGTCTTAGCATATGTATTAATGACAGTTTTCTTACGTGAGCCCTTAGCAAATCGAGATAGTTTTCTTCAAAAGTATTAGGTATCACAATCGTACAAATGCAACAGTCGCACGCCGCGTCTGTCTGCTGTGCCAATGTGTCCAGCAGCCACTCCGTCGTCGCATTCGCTTTCCTTTCTCCGCTTGCTCGCCCCCTGCCTGCCTGCACGCTGCACGCCGCGTCCGTCACGATGGCGACCGAAATGAAGATCCTGCTGAGCACCAAGGAGAACGTGCTCGTGGCGCTTACGCTGCTGCTCGTGCCGCTGCTTCTCGTTGAGTTCTACGGCATCTCGCAGATGCGCGCGGCGCACCCCGAGTTCGCGACCAACGCCGACATGCCGCAGTTCGTCGACTTCCTCACGGCCATCGCGTACTCAGGCGTAATCGTCGCCGTGCGCTACGTGCTCACGCGCGCGCTTAAGCCGCTCGGCCGCGTGCTGCTCGAGCCCAAGAAGCGCACGAACGAGGACCGCGTCGAGCGCTTCACGACCGTGCTTTTCAAATTCATGTAAGGATTGCCCGTCATACGTTCGCGCGCACTGCTATTGCTTATGCTTTGCAGGCACGCGATGGGTGCGTGCTTGTTGTATGATGGCTGCTCGCTCGTTTGCTGTGCGGGGGAAGGAAGGAGCACGACGGCGGCGGCGTGGTTTTGATGAGTACTGAAGCTGTCTTGTGTCTCCTCGTTTGTCCCACCACTGCCACCACCACCACTAGCTACTTTGTCGGAATCACGTACGCCGGCTACTACACGATGGGCCATGAGGAGTGGTTCCCGAAATCGCTCGGCGGCAGCGGTGACATGACCAAGGCGTACTATCTGTTCAACGAAGCGCCGAGCGCCGGTCTCAAGACGTACTTCCTCGTGCAGCTGGGCTACCACTTCCACAGCCTCGTGTACATGGTGGCGCTCTCACCGATCCGCAATGACTTCATCGAGATGCTCGTGCACCACGTCACGACAATCATCCTCATCGGCTGCGCGTTCATCGCGAACTACACGCCGTCGGGTGCGACTGTAGCATTTGTCCACGACATTGGCGACGTCACGGGATGTAAGTCGGCATGTGCGCTTTCATAGTAGTTCACATCGCTTTGGAAACTAACTAACGCCTTTCGTACGTCGATGCAATGCATGAACGCAGACGCCATCAAGACCATTGTGGACACTGGCTCAACTCCGCTCACGATCGTGATGTACGTGGTGCTGCTGGTGTCGTGGGCGTACACGCGCTTGTACGTGTTCCCAACCGAGCTCATCTACAACGCCGTGTTTGTGCTGCCGAAGCTGACGCCGGACATCCCATTGCTGATGCTGCACCCGGTGAACTTTATGCTCACGATGCTCTTGGGGTTGCACATTTACTGGTACGGGCTCTTCCTCGTCATGGGCTACAACTTGATCACCAAGGGCGTGAAGGAAGACATCCAACAGCATATCCAAGACAAGGACAGCAAAAATGCGGAGCATATCGCGCTGGACGAGAAAGCCAAGCACGAATAAAACGAGCGCGGCAAGACGCGGCTGTGACGCCGCTGAGACAAATGCCTTTGAGATTCAACGGAGAGCGGCACTCGCTATCTGATATGCGTCGTGGTGTGCGCTTCCACTGCTATTTAGTCCATTTACCCCCTTGCTGATGACGACACGATAAAACTGGCGGTCTATGCCAAGGCAATAATAAGACTAATGAAAAACAAGACACATCTGTACACACGGGCGCCATTTGCATGGCGACTTCAATTTTAAAGAACACCAATCGAACGCAAGCTTGGAAGGATGCGGTTGCATTGCTTCAGGTGACTTGTAGACCGGCGTTGGTATTTCGTCCAACCCAACGACGATTTACTACTAGCCCCTTCGTCATAAACATGAGTAGTTTTGTACATTGAACAACACTGAGAGGGTCGGCCACGGATTTGTCGTAATGTGCTTTTGATGGGCTCACTCGTTACTGTTTCCCCATTCCTACAATACGACAAAACATATATTCTCAGCTTTGGTCATTGATAGTCCGTCAGATGCCAAGTCAGCTTGAACGACAATCATCAACGCAGCAGCATCTAAAGCATCAGTCACTCGCAGTGAGTTGTGTACAGTGTACCCCCCCCCCCCTTCCCCCCTCCCGGCTTCACGAATGCGTTATGGTGATGACTGTGACTCGGCTTCGAATTCAGCGATCTCAAGCAACTTGTCCACGATGAACGACATCTTCACGCGCTCCAGAGGATCCTTCCGCATCATCAGTTCAATCAAATTGTGCTGCTTGCCGCTCAAGATATCTAGAAGAATAGGGATGTTTCCCTTCTTCACCTGAAATTTCACAAACACTGGACTCATCTCCTTGCCCCACGGAATATCGCCTGTCACAGCCTTCAAGATGTACATTGCGAACGAGTACACGTCGGATGCGAACGACGGGCATCCACCTGTCAAGTATTCCGGTGACTTCCAGTGCAGAGCATCCATTCGCTTCACATCCACTTGAATCTCGACCACATTCAGCAAGCAGCTCAAGCCAAAGTCGATCAGCTTCGCCTTGCTATCCATTCCAATCAACACATTGTCGCACTTCAGGTCGTTCGTTATGCGCGATGTTTTGGCCGTGCAGGTACTCCAAGCCGAGCGCGATTTCACACATCTTTTGCCACGCCAAGTGCTTGTTCGCGTATATCACGTGATGCGTCTCAGCTACTTGTCGACTTCTTGCAAATTGAGCCACCGACTTCTCTGATATCACTCTACCCAAGTATCTTTGAACTTGCACCGAAATGGAGCAGTACTTGTTAACCTCGGAGTCTGTTGATTGTTTTTGAAGCTCTTGAAGGCGGTCGAAAATGTATGCGAGCGCAGTGTATACTTTTTCGATCATCCACTCGGATTCTGGAACATCATTGCACTTTATCAGTATATGTTGAAATGTATCTGAAATCGTATCGCCTAGCTCTGAGAACATGTATCCGTTGATATGAGCGTGCGAGTCCTGCGCTCAGAAAAAACATTGATAAGTATGTTATCATCCAGGAACAATTGTAGAGTTTCTTACCTCTGGCACGTTGGCCTCCGACGAATCTTGGTTGTTTTAGTGCCGGTGTTGCCTTTTTCAATGGCAAAGTGCCTCAACTGATTCACAGCATACGCAATATGAACTCGTTCGCTTGGATTTGACTCGCACATCTTGGTGAATAGATCCCACTGAGCATCGCTCATATGCACAGACCGTTCCAGTAACTGACCATCATCCAAGAATCGAATATATGTTGGTATCCCACAATTTTTTCCACGGTAGCTCTAAAGTCACCACTTCCAAGATGCACATTCCGAAAGCGTGAATGTCGGATGCCATGGTTGGAGAGGAAATATTTTTAGCGAGTTCGATCGATTTCCAGTTCAGTGGGTCTCGCTGGCCAAAATAGTCGTCTGGAACATGATTTTCGCCAGACTCAGCAAGTCTTGTTTTAAAGTCTGAGCCAATCACAATATTTTGGCACCGAAGATCTCCATGAAGAAGTTCCTTTGATGGAGGCACTGGATCCCAAGTGCTGCTTCTTGCAAGAATCTTCACGTTGATTGGGAACGATCTTCAATATCCTCCAACACTTTGCGTAATTCGCGACCCTAGCCACAGTATTCGTAGACGAAAAATGGAGTTGGGCTGATGTGGCACGCGCCACACATCTTCAACACGTTTGGGTGACTGAGTATCACCGTGTCGCTGTAGCTTGACAATCGCTCGACGTTAAGTTTGTGCAGGCGACTTTCACTTTAGTCTTCAGCCACTTCCCTTCGAAGTATGTCAGTTCTTCGTTGGATCCGGTCATGTTCCAAGATTCAAACTTCACGTCGTCACGAGAAATGAACCATTTGGGAACTACTACTGCCTCGTAGTCACAGGAGCGAAGTAATCGACTCAAGAGCTCTTCTAGAGTAGTCTGCGCGTCTCGATCATTTTTCTCTCTGCACCTCTCGATTTCGTATCGAAGAAGAAGAGCGAGACCGTACTTTTTAGCTTCTGTTTCTAGCCCCTCATACAGAGATTCGTCGGAGCTGAGAGTTGCCTCAAAGCACTGCTGCTGGAGCAGAAGGTCTTCGTCCCAACATAGCTTCCAGCTCGAATCAGTTTGCTTCAGGGCAGACAACTTGATAAGATGATCCAGCTCTTCGTGAAAAGTCAGCACTTTGCTCGAGATTGTACGGCTTCCAATAAATCTCAAGAGAGCTTGTTCTTTTTGACACAGGAAGAGGAACGCACAGAAGCAAAGAATTATGCCACAGAATGTCAGTGCGACACTCTCTTGAATTGCCCACTCATTCAAGCTGAGAGTAAATGTCGCTCAGTCGCGCGACGACTCGAGCAAACATTCGTTCAAACTCAGCGCCCGATTTGCATAGTGTAGTCATCGTTTCCAGTGCACCAGGAATTAGAGAGTATTCGTGTTGGATTGATGCTTGGGTCCTAAAAGAAGCTCCATGTGTGAGTAGGCAGTGCACACCGGCTGTATAACCCGACCGTGCCGCCGAAATCAACAGTGTCTCGCCCCTGAAATCTCAGACATTCACACTCGCACCAGCTTCGATAAGTAGTTTAAAAACATCTATGTGACCCTCACGGCCCGCAAGAAGCAGAGGCGTTTCAATGCCTTCGCTTGAGCAAGGAAACACGTTCGGGCACGCACCGCTGTGAATCAAAAGATTCACGACATCCACGAATCCTTGACTTCATGCGTCAAATGATGCTGTCCTTCCTTCGTCATTCTTTGCACCAATGATCGCGCCAAACTCAAGCAGCGTCGGCACGACTTCCGAATGATTCGCCCTTGCTACCGCAGTCAAAGCATTCTGTAGTCAGAATCAGGTTTGTTGACAGGTTTGCCGTCAGAAAGCAACAGGCGAACAAGATCCACATGGCCTTCTTCAACAGCAGCAAATAGAGCCGTCCGACCGTAGTGGCCTGTCTCCGAAACAGAAGCACCCATCCCTACGAGAGCGTTCGCCATGACCAGACGAGCAGCTAATGTAGCGACAATAAGGAGCATCCAACCCTCAAGGTTCTTATTCTCAAGCGAACCGCTGTGGCTGAATAAAGTTGCAAGTACATCAACGTGGCCTGCTTGTGCTGCTGCGATCAGAGGAGTCCACCCGAGTATGTTGTTCTTCTGGATGCACGCACCGCTCTCAACAAGTGCCACTACTGTCTCTACGTGGTCTCCTTCGACGGCTTCGAGCAGCGCAGTTCTCTTGCTCTCGTCTTCGTAGTCAATGCATGCACCGTGTTGAAGTAGTACTTGCACGGCATCAACGTTATTTTGGGCAGCCGCTTCAAACAGCGGCGTTCGACCACGTCAATAGGCTTCGTGCACAGACGCTCCTGTACTGAGCATGGAACGCAAATCGATGCCTAATTGCACTGATCGCCACAAATTTTATTCGTTGGCTCGAGCTGCTGCATCAAAAGCAGGTGCTCGTAAGCTTCTTCGTGCATCAGCGCCTGGTGATCAACGCCGTCACTTGGCCACACGGTACCGGCTTCAGTCGCGCCAGCGCTGCAGGCTGCCTAGCCATTCGCGTACACATCGCGCTACTTGTCGTCGAACTCGTCGCGGTCGTCCATTATCACTTGTTTGAAGAAATCGAGTGCTAAAAAGGTGGTGCGGTGGGAGTATGACCTGATTTTTTCCACCTGATTTCTACGCATATTTTGTATATGTACGCATTAGAGTAAAGGATGGTACCTGTGGACAATCTTAAATACGCGTTTTTGCTATCTCCTTCTCCTGGAGGGATCAAATACATGCGTACTTTATCGAGAGGACATGAAAAACCAAAATTTCTTTTTTATAGATGGCTTTAAGAAATCATCTATAAAATAAGGCATTTATAAAAGCCTTATGATACTACGACATTGTACAAGCTGTGGAGGTACTGAGAACAACACACGACATTCTCACGCACCCCATAGAGCCCATCGGCACCATCAGCTGGGGCAGATTGTGCTGCTTGTTGTTTAGAAGTATGGACACGATTTTGTGCGGTATGATAAGCTTTACTTTATAGTATGCTGCTTGTAGTAAATGGCACTTTCCCTGTGTACAGATATAGATGCATGCAAGAGTGAAGAAAAAGGCACCGTTGTCTGCCACGGACATCTTGTGGCTCCATCGAACAGCTCCCACCTCGTCTTCAAGAGGAGGAATCGTTGACGATAGTGACAGCATCCGTTGCGGCAATCGCGGCTTCGATCATCTCTGGATTCACGTCCTCCTTGTCGACGATCGGCGCAACGACGCCAAGTTTCATCGAGGCCACGCGGAGTTGCTTGGCGGCCGCGACGATCTCGGCCACTGCGAGTTTGTACCTCTCGTTCATCTCAATTGCGTATGTCTTGTTCGGCGCCTGCATGGCCTCCCACGTGCGCATTGGCTGCCCCTTGATCCGCTTGATGCCGTCAAGTGTCGTGGTTTCGTGCCACTTGCGAATCAAGTCGCCGTCCTCGTTTCGCTCGAAACCAAGCTTAGTATCTGGACGGAACTTGCGGCCCACGGATTTGCGGAAAAGATCAGCGAACTCAGGGATCACGACAGGCTTTTTCGCTTTCGTTCTGCTCTCGTGCTGTCGACGGTAATCACCAGCTTCCACGTCATCCTGCGTCAAAGTCATGTCTGGCGAGGCTCTGACAAACAGCGACCAGCACGTTGCGCGGTAGGTCGTTTGCGCCATCTTGCGGATCAGCGGCCAGAGTACTTGGATCCAGATCGTGGAGAACAAGATGCACAAAATCACGCCGACGAAGAACAGGAAAATCAGCATGACGTTCGACCGCAGAATCTTGACGACGACGCCGTGTTGGCCAAGCAAATCAATTTTCGACGCTTCTTCCACGAACCTGTCGTACAGCTGCTCGTTCGTGGCACCCGGGTTCTCGTTCAAGATGGATCGGAGGCCGAGCAGCTTGAGCACCATTTCCATATCGAGCAGATGGGACTTCATGAGATCCGGGTTGCCGTACATCCACGTCGAGAACCCCAAGTGCAGCACAAGTGTCCACGGCAGGAAGCTCAATGCAATCTTGCCGAGCTCTTCGTCGTATGTAGTCTTGACGCTGTACAAGTGCGTGATGGAGAGCTTGTCAAACCAGTACGTGCCGGTCGCAGCAAATGCTGCGACGAAAAGCAACGTGGGAGATCCGCCGCAGAAGACCATCGTGACAAAGACCGAGTTGAGCAGCATGGGGTATCGGCTGGAGATATCAAACGCTGGTCCCGCATACAACTTGTTCATGTCATCTTGCGTGCGAATCTTTCGCCGCTTGAGTTCTCGCTTCACTGGCAAGATGATAAACATGCGCACAAAGAGCTCGGCCTGCGGCAGGAACGCATTAATGATCATCGTCGTGGTGATCCCCATGCCGACTGTCGGGTACCAGTTGCGCTCAAAGTCCACATACGAGCCCTTCAAGAGCTCTTTGAGAACGGGGACGCCTTTGAGGCCGAGCGATGCGTTCACGAGCAAAACCACAATCGCAGTGTTGAGAAACTGTGCAAGGAACAGCTTGACTGCGATCCCCGACGCCTTGGACGATTCACTGTCGTGCCGCTCGAAGCTGGCAAAGCCGCGCAGCATCACTTCCAGAAGCGTGTTGACGATAATGACGACGGCGGCGGCCATCATAACGAATCCATTCTTCGTGAGGAAATCCTTGATGTACCCACGGCAAGGCAAGTAGTCACGCCAGAGCGCTTTTGGTCCTTCGACGAAGCCAAATTTTGTAATACTGGCTGCTAGGGCGTCTGAGCAGTAACAGTACAGCACATGGCTTGCGAGGTACGTCTCACACTTCTTGCCAGCTTCCTGCAAATCCCTGTCGAAGCACGGTAGCGTACTGCACTCACCGTCACTGGCCTCTGAGATGCATGGGTCTACACACCGCTGTGGGGGATTGGCGGGGTCGAGAACAGGAGCTGGATTGGTAAAGTTATACACGTTCATGATGCCATTCGTGTAGGCGATGTGGTAGCGTGTCTCATTGCTCTCGCCCGGCGTGCACGAGGTATCCTCGTCCCACGCGAGTTTCCACTTGGTACCCTTGTCAGTGTATGTGCTGCTCGCGTAAAATACCTGTGGAAGCGATGAATCGCAGAAACCCATTGGAGGCATCTTGTCCACAAACTGATCTTGCGCCGACTGCGCCGCAGAGATGACCATAGCCGAGATCAAGAGCAAGATAAGCGTAACAAAGTTCGTCAGAGACCGACGGTAGAAGCGACCGCGATCTGTGACTTCGAGGTTTTCCCACAAGATATTGGACGGCTCCGGAGCTGGAGTCACAATCAGCGGATACGTCCCATTCCGAAACCGCAATAGCTTGGGTTGAAACTTGCATGCTAGTCGGAACGTTGACCTCCGATAATCTTGAAGGCAGCGTCGTCGTGATTCTAGGTTGTTAAACACAACAAAAGCGCACTCGCATGCATCCCAGTTGAACGCTTGTTGAGTGTTTGTTGCTGCTGTTCTCGCAGCTTTCGCTGCAGCCGAGACTTTGGCCCGCGCAAGCTGCTTGTTGTTGTTTGCCGTAGTGTGGCCATTGTTCAATGCTTCGGATGAGAGTGATTGACGTGACTGCGACGCAGCGCGCTTGAGCTCTTTGATCGAGCTTTTGGCTTTTTCTAATCGCGCAGTAAATTTTTCCAGTTTCTTGTAGGACGTATGAAGTAGCTTTTCATCGCGTGGCTTGAAAGTACTCGGCGATTGGCTTTTCTTATCCTGGAGCGTGGCAATCAGCGACGTTTTGCGCGCGATGCTCTCAGTCAATTTCTCCATCGAGAGAAACGTGCGCAGCAACCCGCCGGTCGGATGGGCAATGCTTACTTCAGCGATCCAGGTGTTCAAGTACAGGTTCTTCGTGATGCTCGTCGTGCCTGCCAGGTGATCGAGGTTCTTGACAACGCTCCGATTGATCGCTCGTTTCGACTGCGAGTGTTTAACTCGTCGGCGTCGTGCCCAGCAACAGCCAAACCAGAGCGGAAAGTACTGCTCGTCTTTCGTGAGGTCGTACAAATCGTTGAAATGGCGCAAGATTTCTTCCTCGGTCGCATCTGGCGGTAGCCCACGGACTTTTACCGCGTACTTGGCTGGGGTCAGGTTCTCATTCAAGTGCACGTCGATCGCTTGCTTGGCTTTATACCGATAGAATAAGTAGAAGAACAAAAAAAAGACCGAGTACACACAGTCACTAAACGTGATGATCCACGAGACACGCACTGGACTTGACGTGAATGGTGTCGTCACAGTTCCCCAGGTGCAATCGATGTCTCCCTTTGGAAGACACAACTTCGGATCTCCCACGATCTCTTCGCTCACACCTTCGTTTCCCAAAGATGCATACGCCAATTGCAGCGGATCCACCGTTTTATCCGTAATGCCGTGACCGTGTAGGTTGACGATGATTGCTGGTAGCGACATCAGACCCATGATCAAGAACGCAAAGCCCAAGTATTTTGTCAGCATAAAATAGAGCTGCAAGCCGATGCCGAGCGCGCCAATGTCATTCATGTCGGCTTGGTACGCTGATTTGGCACCGGCGCCCAGTCGATTGTGCTGTGAGAGGGTCATGGCGTGTTTTGCCATCATCCTGAAGTCGTGGCTATCGATTTGCGCTCCGGCAGCACCTGAGGTTCGCGACGCAACGTCGCTGCTGCGCATCGCAATACTCGGCAAAGGAGCTCTATTTGAAGCAGCAGTCACTCCAGGCAATTTAGTACTGCCTCCCGTAATTAATGTGCCCTCACCATCTTTCGTAGACGACGTGCCTCCCTTGACGGATCGATGTGCACTCATCGGGGTATCATTGCTTGAGGTTATGTAGCTTTCAGGCGCGAACTCACTCACATCAGCTTCAGGTGTCACGACGGTGCGAGCTGACTTCATGGACGTTGATAAATCGTACTCGCCTTCAGGTATCTCGACAACAGAGCTCTCCGAGTGATGGTTGCTATGATTGGAGGGTGGGATCGTAATGACAACTTCCACATCTCCATCGTTGTTCTCGCTGCCTTCATCGTGCACGGACGCTACACCATCGTGGCTGTCATCAGTATCCAGTTGCTGCTGATCCGGCAGATCCATTTCTACTTCAACTTCTGGCCGTTCTTTGTGTCCTTCTGCCTCACCGGCTTGGCGATTTTCAAGGGGAGTGTCTGGTTTGCTAGAGCCGCACACCTGAGCAGCAAAAGGTTCTGCAACGGCTGATACATCAGTTGGAGTCGCCGCAGCAGAGACACCTGTCGAGTAATGCGAATTGCCATTTTCTTGTGTCCCCCTGAAGTTTGCTCCAGCATCGCTTTGATATTCGACGTCTGGCATCCCAACCACGTAGCTTTCTGAGTGATAGCTGCTATCATTTTGGACTAGAGACGCAATGACAGCTTGTGCATGCTCGTCGTCTTGATCTCCATCGTGCATGTACATCAAACCATTGTGGCCTTCGTCAATAGAAAGTTGCCGGTAATCGAGCGATTCCACTTCAGACTGTTGAAGCCGTCCCTCCGACTCGCTCACTTGGTGCGCTTCAAAAGGCATTGCGACGATACTCTCCTTCTCAGACGACATGCTTCCTTGGGAAGGTCGACGAACACTAGCATCGCCAGATATTTGCATCGCTGGGACGTCATGTCCAGTCATCGAGCTTCTTGAGGCAGGAAGGACGTCAGCTAGAGGAATCGCAGTAGCAGCCGGCACTCCAGATGGTGTCGCACCCCGAGCCGACGTAGCCTTTGGTGGCGGTTCCACAGGAGGAGATGCTTTAGCCTTTCCTATCTGCGGCGGTTTGCCTGCCTTCGATGGCTTTTGGGTACCAGAATCACTCCCAGACGATGCTGCTTTGCTATTCGGTGAGAACATTCGTGAAAGCAAGCCACGAGTTGGAGACTTTGCAGCAGTAGCGCCAGCCGTCGTTTGAGGAGCCGTACTAGCGTGCGCCATCATGGATGATGCGTCGTTGCGTTCACGCTCGACATCCGTTGTCCGGGCAACAAAACTCTCTGAATAATGGTTGCTATCGTTCGGATGTGGGGTCGATGTGGCGTCTTCCAGATCATCGTTGCCATAATCTTGATCGTGCATGGGCGCTGAGCTGTTACGCAGTTGCTGATCCAGTGACTCCACTGCTAGTCCTTTTGCACGAGAAGAGTGCGCTTCGCTATCTTGTTTTTCCGTGGGCATGTGTCCTTGCGAAGGTCGGTGTAGACTGGCATTGCCAGACGATTCTGACGAGACGATATTGGCTATAGACGATAGCGAGGGATCAGCGACTCCAGACGTCTCGACGACGACGTTTTCTTCGTGATGGCTACTATAAAGTGTGGGTGGTAACGTTGCAAAATCGTCATCCTCATCATTGTCGTCGTTGTCGCCAGCGCTGCCTTCGTCGTCCGTGAACGCCAAAATGTCCTCTTGTTGCAATTGTCGCTCCGATAAAAACTCTTCGAGGCGCTCGGCGCGATTGTCGTCCTCACTCAGTCGGCGGTCGTGACTTCGAGAAGCCTCCTCCTCTCCCATCGCCTCCCTCCCTTTCTCGTACCAGATGATGGAATGAGCAGTCTCGTGCATTTACTCACAAAGCAAAACCTCCGAAATAGTGCAGCTCACACTCGAGAAATAACGGACGAGCAAAAAGCGATTGATAAAAGGAAACGACTTGTGTTGAATGTAATCTAATCCCTTGTCGCTGCAAGTAGAGTATGTGTAAATATAGTAAATAAGTGCGAGCCTCCCACATCTCGCCGTTTCTGTCACCTTGTTCTACCCACACAAAGATGGGGTGCGCGTCACAGCATGTTGTCGTCACGCGTCTCTACTGCTCCTTGGGTGGTTTCACATTCCACGCACAAGACGAGAGCCCGATCGCAAACGCCTGGACGGGAGCGAGCGGGTGTCGGAAGTCTAATGCGAACTTGGCCTTTGAGAACTTGCCAAATTGCATGAGCACGCGGTTCGCGCCGACGTTGTCGCTTCCACTCGGTTCACCTTTTGGCGCTGATGACACGGGCTCGTCTTCGACCATAAGCATGAAGTTTTTGGCCGAGGCTTCGCGAATTCGGCCGCCATGGAATTTCAGCATCAGACTGTTGACTTCCGGGCACCACACTGGGAGCTTGCTCCCAATCTTGATGCGGTCGCTTGTAGCCGCGTCGAACGTAAACTTGTGCTGGCGTTTGTTGTGCGGTGAAGGCGACGTCACCAGCTCGCGCTGAGGCGTTCCCCGTGGAGTTCCCCCCGACGGTGTCACCGATCGACTCACACGAGGACACCAGACGACGCGCGATCGTCGGTCTTCCATTACTGCTGGGATGATCACGGAAAAGCAACGCATTTCTGATCCGACGACGCCTGCTGCCTTCGTGAAATGCGAAATATCCGCGAGCAGCTGCCGATCAGCTCCTTCAACGACCGTATTGGCATCCTCGTGGATATTGCTACACGTGAATGTATTGAAACTCATGTCGCATCCTTCACAGCCGCAATTGTACAACTTGAAATTGTGCTCCGAAACCTTGCGCAGCACGGCGCAATAGTGACCCGACGGTTCCTCGCTCTCAGCATCGGGAAAGTCCTCGTACTGGGAAATGTAGAACGTACCCCCGACTTGTTTGGCGCTCAATAGAAACTGATCGTTGTTCCAGTACATCTTGTACTGGTTCTTGTTCGTGCGTTCGACTGTGCTATACGTCCAGGACTTGGATTGCGTTGGACTCAGGCACTCTTCGGCGATGTATTCGCGTGCATGGCCACACTCGAGCATGTCCATGTCCTGGAACTGCTCCTTGCGGATCGTCGTGCCCCATGCATCGGAGGTTGGTGCGAGGACTTCCAGCCTCTCTGTCGGCGTTGCTGGAGCCAACCGATCGGTCAGCATCTTGGTGGCTTTTTCAAGGAAAGCGAACGGACTGCTTGCATCGACAACAGCGCCGACGACGGCACTCGATGCTTGAGGCGGTGCACCGGGATTCAGCTTGGAAAAGTCCGTCGTGATGCTTAGATTAGCGCGGCGCATTGTATCAGCCATACTGCTTCTCTTCTTCTCTTGAGCTATCACGAACTGAGGAAAACGAGACGCTTCTTTTCTTTCTTGTAGACTCGGATCTGGTGTGTTAATGCTTGAGCGCGCGCGCACTGGAGATTGTCGGATCGAATTCAAAGTGAGGTAGTGAGATACAAGCAGCAAACTGTGGCTCGGTGGCGGCGCGGGATAACTATCGCAGCACAGATGAGCCAGAAGCAAACTTATCCACCTTACCGCTATCCTCAGAGCAACGGAAATAGAAGCAGACGGGTCTTGTTCAAGCCACACAAGCATTTATGGTCAGCCTTCTGTGCTAAATTTACACTCGCGACAGCACCAAAACAGCCATCTGGGTCATCATCCTCACCCTCTTGGCACGCGTCTGGGCCTTCGCTCGCACAGGTTTCTGTTTCCCATCCAAGTGCGGGTATGTACTCATTATAAGCTATCAGGAGTCCTAAGTGTATCGACAGATATCAAACTCACGCACCCGACTCATTGTTTGTGCCGGGGATAATGGCAGACAGGCAAGGTCAACGACTTGAATGGATACAATCTGACATATCGACGAACTCACGTAGTCTACTGAGACGAACTCCTCGCTTGGGCTTCTTCAACTTGACCAATAAGCGTGGGGTTCGATCATCACACGCACGAAAAGTTGCCCACTTCATTTGACACAGACGTATTGGCACCTAGACATGCTTGAGCTCGTGGCTGATTTAGATCTCATCGCCGAATGCAGCAAAAACACTATGGCACCCACCCCTTGCGCAAATTGCCCACGGCAGTTGCATGCAGGCGATTTTTTTCAGTCTACAGATGATCATGACGAAAATGATCTTCAAGACTTGGACTCATTGATAGCCACTGCATGATACTTGAGCTACCACGTTTCTTAGCGAGCATTGCGCCGCTTTCACAATTCAAAAAGTGCAGCAGACAGCGCAATTGGCACTGCAAGCAATCAGACCAGACGTGAGGAATCTCGCCAATTCAAACAAACGGAACTCTCCAGGCGGATTCGCAATGAGCAGCTTTCTGCTGTCCAGATGATGCTCGTCATTCTGGTCATCGAGGCTCATTCTTGCAGCCGCTGAAGCACTGAAGCGGGGGCCATCGGCTGTGCCCTCGCGCCTACATGCAACCGTGTGCTGCCTTCGTGAAGCAGCTCCATGTTGCAGTCGCTCAGTGGTGGAATTCTGGGCATTCCGAAAAGTTTGCACTCAATATTACGCCACTAGACCGGCAAGCATCTAATATTCCGACAGTAGACGGTAGAAAATGACACACATCCAAAATTTGTGTATACGGAGCAAACCCTTCTAGTTGGGTTGATGCGATGATTAATACAATATGCAAAACGATATAGTAGGTGCTAAAGTAAAACTTTCTGAATCCCTTAAGATTAAGTTTAATGGTTTAAATATTGACTCCATTATACATGAGATCAGTGTTTGTTCGTAAACGAGAGGGTGAACAGAAACTGGCGCACGAGGGAGAGAGAGAACGAAGAAGGAATGATGGTGCATAGAACGTTGCAGGGCCATCGCCTTCAAATAAAACCTCACGACTCCTCCTCCTGACTCACAACCCCTCAAGAAATTTCAAACATATTTTATACACGAATGAAATAAAAACAAAAAACAAATCAGCACCACTAGTTTGCATATACAATCTCTGATCTTGCTTTAATAATCTACATATATTGCTTCCTGTTTCCCATTCTCGAACATTGTTTGACCCTGAATGTCCCTCTCGTCGAGGTTTTTTACTCCGTTATCCTCCTCCGCTTCTGTTTCTCACGTCTTGCCTGTAGTCAAGCAAACAACGCGGCAAAAGGAAGCATCCGCCCGAGAGAAGCAAGGAAGGCAGCAAGCGCGCGCGTTCCTATTCTGCTCTGTCTCCAGAACCGCAGACCCACACACACACACACACAGTACACGCTCCGATACGATGGCAGACGCGGGCAGCAAGGCGCGCGAGGTGAAGGTGGTGCTGCTGGGCGACACGGGCGTGGGCAAATCGTCGCTCGTGCTGCGCTTCGTCACCAACAACTTCCGCCCGTACTCAGAGTCCACGATCGGCGCGAGTTTCATGTCCAAGATGATCGTCGTCAATGACACGCCCATCAAGTACCAAATCTGGGATACCGCCGGCCAGGAAAAGGTATGTGCACGTGGGCTCTTGTAGTAAAAAAAAAATAGAGCGTGACAACGGACTGAACTCTTTATGGATGTGATGCCTGTGCAGTATCACAGCTTAGCGCCGATGTACTACCGTGGCGCCGCTGCGGCCATCGTCGTGTACGATATCACGCGCAAGGTACGCGGTCTTCATATAAATGCGGGAGTGTGCGAACGAATGTGCAAAGTGCTGACGTTATTACGTGCGTTTTGTTGTATACGTGCTTTCTGATTAATGTGGATACAGCAATCGCTGACTACATTGAAGAACTGGGTGAAAGAGTTGAAGCAATTAGGACCGGACAACATTGTGATTGCGATTGCCGGTAACAAGAGCGATCTGGAAGAAAAGCGAGTACGTTTTCGCTTGTTATTGTAACGTCTCTATCGCGTTGAAGACTTGGAAGAACGAGAAGTGCATTGACCGTTGTATTGTTTTTTTTGTTTTTCCTTGTAGGAAGTGCCTGCGTCGCAAGCGCGTGCATACGCAGAGGAAATCGGTGCGCTCTTTATCGAGACGAGTGCGAAGGAGGACCGTAACGTGTCGGACCTCTTTATTCAAATCAGCCAGGCGCTGCCCACGGCGTCCAACGAAAGCAACGCGCTCCCGGAGATTGTCGACCCGTACGGCGGCGGCAAGAAGAAGAGCGGTGGCTGCTGTTGAGTGTCAAAAAGCAAAAAGAGTGGACATTTTTTCTGTCTTTTTCTCTACCAGATGCTACTTGTCGAAGAGAAGAACTCGAGGAAGAAACACGAACGTTGTGGCAGTTTAGAACAACGTAGCATTGGGAGAAGATGATGAAGAAGAAGAAACAGCAACAACGCGGTATTTTGATTTTGATTTGTTTTTTTTCTCGCTGCGCCTGTATTTGCATGACACCCGTTCATTTGAAGATTACGTTTACTGTGTTTTCTGTGAATACGGTATTAACCTATTGTGGATAGCCTGGCGGACGCAATGCGTCTATCTTCTACCAATCGCGGAGCTGCCGCTTGACCTCGCGCTCGTCGTCTCGTTTACGATTGTCGACGCTTTTCTGTTTGTAGCATTGCGCCAGCACCACCTTGAGCCATCCCGTCTGGCCGATCTCAATGCGCATCGGTATCTACAACATGCCACACACAAGAGAGCGCAATACGTTAGAAGCTACGACCACTAAGACTCGCATGGTCATGCTGAGTGGCAAAGGACGCACCAGTTGCGCATTGGGGTGCGACATAAACGCCTCCATCTTCTTGAGCTCGGAGCGATTCGCCAGCAGCTTGCGCACGCGCATGGGCTCGGGGCGGCCAATCAGACCATGTCGCCATACTGCGTAACGATCCATCCAGCGCATGCATGAAGGTTAGCAATTAGTTGCAGGCAAACGCGCATTGTGGCCATACACACGTACCAGGAATGTGCAGCTGATGGATAAATAGTTCGTGGCGGTAGAACTCGGCAAACGCGGCCGAGAGATCGCCGTTGCGCTCGCGCAGAGACTTGACCTCGGACGGCTCGAGCACGATGCCCACGTTCCACTCTTTCTCGACCTCGAAGCTCTTGATCTTGCGCAGAAAGTTCTGATTGCGCATAAGCACGTTGACGCGGTAGTTGCGGATCGTGCGTGTCGCCGTGAGCTGCCACGGGGTCGACCCCATTGGCTGCGATGCGCATGCGCTTGTGTCGCTGGCGTAGCTACCAGTATAGATGCATGTACGTGCGCTTGACGGACGCAGTGAGCGCGTGCGAGTGGTGATAAAGCGAAGCGCGGAGCAGCATGCGCGGCCGCCGCGCCATGCCAGAAACTCCATTCTAGAAATTATTGGCGCAAATGTGAGACCGAGTCAAGTGACAACAATGTCTAAATAAGTGGATTCGCATATTTTATTGATGTGAATGCTACCAGTTATATTTCGCGTACAGTAAAGTCTACAGTGCGCGCCAAAAGTTTAAGAACAAACAAAAATACCTCAAAAATGTAATTTTTTCTCTAATCTTTCGAATGGTAGGCTGGAAAGTTGAGAGCATAGAGAACCTATACGAGCTACTTTTGTTCTGAGTTTTCAGCGTCTGAATCAAAATACATTGAACAGCAAATACACTTATAAATTTGAAGAGTTCGCTATAAGTATAAGAACAGATACAAAAGTGATTATCAACGCGACTTTTCTTGCATTTTTCATTTCTGTTGAAACAAAGCAGCATGCCAAAGAACACACCTCTCACAGAGCTTGAGAGAGGACTGGTCCTGGCATACCACAATGAGAAACTGACCATTCGAAAAATTACTGAGAAAACCAACTGTTTATCTACGGTTGCGCATAACTTCTTGCAAGACCCCAACAAGTATGAGACTGCTAAATTCTCTGGAAGACCTCTAGCGTTAAGAAAGAAAGACAAGAGACGGCTGAAGAAACACGCATCTATTGGTGACTTCACTGCAAACCAACTCAAGAAAGACCTTGATTTACAAGCGAGTGTGCGCACAATTCAACGAAAGCTGCAGAAAGATGACAACCTCGTCTACGTCAAGGCGAACAAGGCACATAAACTGATTGACCTGCACATTAAGATTTGTGTTGAGTGGGTCGAGAGGCAACTTAGATTCTGTAGAGATTGAAACAGAGTTGTCTTCTCTGATAAAAAGAAGTTTAATCTCGATGGACCCGATGAATGCAAGTTCTACTGACATGATTTGAGGAAGGACGAAAGGGTTGTTGGAACTGACACTCAGGAGGGCGATCGCTAATAGTTTGATGTGCTATTACATCTCTTGGAAAAACAAGACTATCTGTACTAGAGGGGAATCAAGGTGCGATGAATTACCAGCAACCGCTGACAAGCTACCTGTTTTATTTTACCGACAACATGCATGATGGGGACTACACTTTTCAGCACGACAACACAAGTATACATCGCACAAAATCAACCAAAAGCTTCCTCTGCGACCTCAACATGTAATGGGCTAAGGCTGCCATTACATGCAAGGTGGCTCTTTGTGTGTGTCACACACCACCTTGTGGAAGTGCATTGTGGGTGCGAAGATATTGGGTGGAACACATAAAAGTGATCCTACATGCACAGGTGACGTCATCGTCTGACGTCAGAGCAATCTGTGTCTGAGTTGAGTGATGGTCGCTCGCAATCATTTAGATTCGGCGTGATTACGCACGACAGTACTCTAGACATGTGAATGGTGGTTCCTACTTGGGGGAACCACACTGTTGACGAGACCGACGTATCTCTACCATTTGATGTGAGTGGCTCCCGCCAATCACTTCGCAGGGAATCTCCGCGGTACTTCAAGTTCAAGTTTCCAGCAGATCCCCTAGTTTCAATCTCAGTATACCCAAGGTTTTATATATCAGATTCATAGGTTTTATTTCTGCATGTTTAGGTTTTACAAGTAAAACCTCTAGGAGCCCTAGTGGTGTTTTATACGTAGTGTCAGGAATCATAAGCTCATTTCAATTCAGTTGCATTTTTGCCAAGTTCCTCTCAAGTCTTCCTCTCAAGCGCAAGCGTGCGTGCTGTGTTTGAGGCTGTCTTGAATAGCCTTTTACACAACATCAAGATTATCAACTGGCCAGCACTCTTACCAGACCTTAATCCAATTGGAAACTTGTGGGGAATAATGGTAAGACGAGTATACGGCAATTTGCGCCAGTATGAGTCAATAGACCAGTCGAAGGCTGCAGTTTTTGAGTTATGAGAGGGAATATCTACTGATTTGCTTGCCAAACTAGCAGTTTCAATGCACAATCGTTGCTTAGCAGCCATTAAATCAAACGAAAAGAAAATTGCATCCTAGTTTGCCTTTTTCCAATCGTTAAACATCAATAAAGTCGCGTTGATAATCACTTTTGTATCTGTTCTTATACTTATAGCGAACTCTTCAAATTTATAAGTGTATTTGTTGTTCAATGTATTTTGATTCAGACGCTGAAAACTCAGAACAAAAGTAGCTCGTATAGGTTCTCTATGCTCTCAACTTTCCAGCCTACCATTCGAAAGATTAGAGAAAAAATTACATTTTTGAGGTATTTTTGTTTGCTCTTAAACTTTTGGCGCGCACTGTAACAGTGTACAACTTCCGACCAACCTAAATTAGAACAGCAGTACCGTATCCTCTAAACGTTTTTGCCCATGTGGGTTCAATGTAAGATGCACCCATCTTCGGGTGTACCAATGCTTCTGGCGATCTCTTGAAGGCGTGGCAGGCAATCTATGACGCGCTTGACCGTGCGTCACACGGAAGCAACAAGTGCGGACTTACTCCACACACAGGACTCACCGACTCCATCAAATCCACTCCGCGGTCTATTGGGCTCACTGCTTGGTGATGTCGGAAAACGCCTCGCCATACCCACCTTCCTGTACCGCATCAATCGTTGCACCAAAGCTGACGTATCCTACTTTCGGTAAGCATTTGATCTCGGCAATGTCAAGGATAGCAGTGGTTCGGGCGCTACAATGGTGCCAGTGACTGCCCCGGGTGTGCTTGACCAAGCACAAGAAATCTCTCCCATCCTCGCTGACTTGATCAAGGCATCACAAATGTGGACGTCTTCGTCTCCGTCGTGGGAGGACGAGGTCGAAGAGTTCAAACGTGGGCTATTCTCTGCGGACACGAGCTCAAATTTTGCGCTCTATTGCTACTTCATGGCCAGTTTTGACGATCCGGCTTGCACTCAGCTGACAGATACGAACCCACATATCGATTTCTCAATCTTGGACATGCCCGAGATGACGTACACGCCCGAGACGAAGTACTAGTACAAGTTTGCGAAGATTCCAGACCACGTGAGCGTGCCCATGGCCAACGGGAAACTGGATTTATTTACAGTGAGTGACAGTGGCGTACGCGAATACGAGAATCTTCAGGGCGGCCAGAAGATGCTAGTCGAATTTGAGTATGGGAGCCATGGCTCCGGTATCTCGCCGTCAACGTTCAGCGACGAATCGTGGTGCGGTCATGAAATCATTGCGTCGCTCGTGACAATGGATGGTGTCGTCAAAAACGTGAACGTTATGTCCATCTACTCGCTCCCCCCGCTTGATTTCGAGGATCTCGCAGAGCTCCAGACTATGGCTCCGTCGCTTGAATATGTGGACGATTTTTACGAATCCGAGGTCGACGATGTGTCTCTAGCATAGGTGTAGAGCTTGGATGTGTGTTGAACGCCATTCACTTTTCAAAGAAATTCAACATCGCACTCATATTCTAGCCAAAAAGGACAAAAATGTCCTACTTTTTCCTTCATCAATTTCTCCCTCAGTCGCTCTCATCGGCCTCTTCGGTGCTGTCATCGCCGTAGAGTTCGTCTACACTTGTGATCCCTGGTAACGTGTTCTGGATCGCGTTCAAGTCGGCAAAGCCGATATCTGGTAATTTGCTCATGCACGACGTGTTCACTTTGTCGACCTGGCCGTCGGCGACAACATACGACACGATTATATGGTAGCCGCAAAAGGTGCCGTCACTGAGCGTCGTTTGCCGCAAGCCCGTGCCATGAGCACCGTAGTCAAAGTCCACCATCATCTTCTTCCCATCCAGGTGCTCGTACTCCTTGGCACCCCAGTCGCTGGTCGTCAGAACATCCAGCTTGCCGTTGAAGATCAGCACGCTTGCGTGGTCAGGGATCTTTGCAAACTTGTGGTAGTACTTTGCATCAGGCGTGTATCGATACTCTGGTGTCTCAAGCGTCTCAAAGTCGATCTCCGGGTAGTGTTCCACTACTTGAGCGCACGCAGGGCCGCTGAAATTGGTGCGAAAGAAACAGACACTGTCGAAATCCAGCGTCACGTTTTGCGAAAACAGCCCGGCGTCAAAGTCCTGCATCGCACTTTCCCACGACATCAGTGGGAACGTCCACATCTCCGAGGCCTTGATGAGCTGCGCGAGAAAGAACGACGTCCTCTGCACCTGGTCGTACACTGGCGTGAGCAAGGCGTCATCGTCCTCAGTGGGATCCTCCCAGTCCGAGACACCGAAGAACCCTTTCAGAAACTCGACGTCCTGGGCCTCGCAGTAATACAGACGATGCATGATTGCGGGGATCAGGATCCGCATGTGGACAACACCGATGAATTTCGCGGCAAAAAAGGCTCGCAGCCCGTACGATGGCTTTTCAACTTTGAATGCAGAGCGAAGCAAGTCGGCGCACTCGTTCGTGCCTACTGAGGCGGCGTCAAGGTCGTTGTAAATGCTGGTCCACGCTGTTTTCAAGTCTCCATACTCCTTAATCTCTGCCGTGAGTCTGGAGCTGCAAAAATCATCGTTCTCGCAAACTGCGAGAAAGCGCTCCTCTGTCACAGCGAACAAGAAGAAGTCAGGCTTAGAAAGCACACTTGCACCAACATCTAGACCATCTGCAGGGGGCGTACCAACGGACATTCGTTTGGAGTTCCAAGTCGCAAATGTTGGCGTGTCTTCAGGCATGACGCCGTCGAGGACGTACCCTTTTACTTTCTCGGACGCCAAATGGATGATGCGCTCCGCCCAGTACGTGCCGTAGCTCACGCCATAAATATAGGTGTCCACGCTAGCGTCATAGAGGTTGTCGATTAGATACTCGACGTCTTTTGCAGCGCTCATCGTCGAGAGCGCCTCGGTGTGGTTGTCGATCTGGAAAAGGATATCCCGAATACAGTTGGGAATTTCAACAAAGTCAATGTTCACTCCATTCGCTCCGCCTTCTGCGTACGCCTGGGCTGCTTTGCACTCGAGAAACGTGCTTCGTCCGGTACCGCGATGGTCCATGGTGTAGAGATCCACTGTGCCTTGGAAGAGCGCGTTCATGTTCTTCATATCATCTTCCACTTTGCAACCACAGCGCCACACAAGCAGACAAAATTAGTGGCCTAGCTTGCTTGACTTTATACTCACCATAGCAGTACAAGAACGTACACACAAAGGACGAAAGTCCAGGCCCTCCTTGGAGGAACCAGAGCGCTTTCTGCTTGGCCACCGGGGTCTTTGGGTTTGCGAGCAGTCGACGCACAAAGAGGTTGATCCTCTTGTCGCTCTCGCAGATGCCCTCGTGACACAGCGGCACCTCCACTTCGGCGCACTCAAACGGGACGTGGGGTGCGTCCAGGTCAGAGTTCGCGATCGAATCGGAGCATTCGTACCACCCGTTGATACGGAGTTTGGCATCGGTGTTGGCGCCAACGAAAGCGTTGAAGCTGGCGGAGCTGAGCAGCGCTGTTATGGTGATCAAAGGGCCCCAGCGCATCTTGGGATGTGAATATGTGCGCGTGTGTGTCTGTGGTGGCAAATATTCGAATGACGTTGGCGAAGCAAGGGTGGATAGAGAGTGTACCCATTGCTGCTGTACAATTGCGATAGGGGTAGGGAGGACCGGATTTTGATTGGCAAAGTATTTTGCCGGATATGATACAAATCAACTGGTTGCACAAATGCATAGGATGATAACCGGCACGAGAGTACAGTGAGTCGCAAAAGCAGGGAAAAATAAATCAGGTGCACCAGGCGCACTTTCATTTACTTCTGATACACGATGTTGCAGCCACGAAAAAATCAAGAGGAAATCCGGAATTATATCAATGGAAATCTCTCAGCTCCATCTGTGATGATTCAGCATTTTTTCACAATCCGAGCCAGACTAGAGTGATATCCTTCAATTGCCGCTGCTGTGAAGCAAGGTACCAGTCAGTCGACACCTCATTTTTTAAGTTGTGGATAGTAGGATTTCTCCCTGTACATGCAATTAATACTCCTGCAGGTGCTTCAAATGCCCGACCTTACAAAATCACCTAGAACTCCCTCGCACATGTGTCGTAATAGAGCCTCCAGTGTCCATCGTATGATCAACCTGGGTTGATGAGACAATGAGCAGCTACAAGAGCAGAATCCGTTTTTTGGTTTTCACTCGCCTCACAACAAATTGCCCTGTAATCGGGTGTAAACAACAGTGTGCTCACTGCCTTTGATGCTGAGAGGGAGTCACGGAAGCAAAGCAAATCACAACACCACCATACAGAGTTTCTGCATCGCTGAGCTCTCTGCTCGTCAATGACACGAGAGTGTAGCAAGGTGACAACAGATTCTTCGCCTCCAAAGAGAGGAATTATGTCGAAAAGCACAAAACGAAAAACACAATATGAGCTCCAAACACTACTTACACTTTCATCGTTGCTCTTAAACCTACTACCTCTAAACTTTATGTACTGAAGTAAGTTAATATGTTGCTGTCTTTTTACACATTCTCTTTTTTACAAAGCGTAAAAACGTTTCGGCCCGTTCGGCAAACGGGTGGTTCGCATTGGGAGATGCGCCAACCGCCTCCGCCACTAACGACACAGAAGCTCTTGTCATTTTATTTGAGAAGCTGGTTAAGCGCACCCCTCTTTACTGCTCTCTCTGGTGGTGGTGGTGCTGCTGCTGCTGCAATTGCGATCTGCACCTGTGGCGCGTGCCGTTGCCAACAGAGGAACCAGTAGGTTGTGGTCGCCGCAGCAAGCGGAGCCCTTCATACTTCTGAAGCGGCGTCGACAGTTGATTTTACGCATATGTATGGTAGAGCCTTTTACAGAGTGGACCCGATGATTCTTTTATCTCTAGAATTACACTGATATCCATTGATGTCACTTATCCAGCTGAGGGACTGCAAACTATGTTTGTATATTGTGTAAGTGTGTATGCGTGTGTGAATTTGCGAATTTGCGAATGAAAATGAATGGCAAGCGTATGTGGAGAATGATGAAATCCTAGCTTTTTCTTTAGGAAGTGCCGTCTGATTATGTTGAACATTATGACGTCAAACAAGCTTATGGGTTCGTTTACGAGCTCACTGATACTCCACACATATACGTTTGCTGTTTCGTTTCGCAAGTGCACAAATAGCCTTATTTTTGCATGGAAATCTTTTAATGCGCTAGTATATATATATGATGTTCTTCCCACATATTTAAACAGTCTTTGAGTTTTGTGCATATGCAGCAGCGAAGAGTCTTCGCACTTCAAAGTCTCTACCAAAGCTTGCGAAATAGTTGTTTGCAACTGGAGCTAAATCTCCTTTGCCAGCACGAGTCTGTTGACAAGAACGCCATGTGCGAACGTCTCGTGCCACTTTTTTTCGAGCTTGGATCCTATTTTGGTGAAGCTAAATCGGTGACCATCTATCTTATCGACGCCGGGTGGGTGAGTAGCTCAAGTGTATTTTGATCCTCGCACGCCATCTGCGCGATCTTAGTTTTCTCCGTCCAAGCATCTACATCATGACAAAAGATATTCACGCAGCCTTTAGCCTGCCGTCTAGTTGTCATTTGCGCATTTTCCTTCTTGTCTGAAGGTATCAACACCAAAGGTATTCGTACGCACTTGGACTCGATACCATCGACAATGCAACGCCGCCACTGGATGCTTACATCGATTGCGTTCGCCGCAGGTGCCACAGTCCACGCCAACTCTTCTCTTCATCTTCGAACACGCGAGTTGGAATCACTGCCTTCGTACGAGTACAACAGCGGATATGAGTCGTCGTCGCAAAGTGCCGCATCTGGGTCGTCGTTCATGTGGTTTGAGGAGGGCTCCGCCGAGGGCTCGTATCTCGACGACGAGGGTGACAGCGTCGACGGCGTTGGCGATGGCTATGGCATTGACTGGACCAACTGGTCCTGGCCCGACGACGTGATTCCAGACATGTGGAAGGATGCTATTGGACCCTTTGGACAATGCGGTGGCACCGGGTACGCCGGCAACGAGACATGCATCGAAAACTGGTTGTGCGTGCAGTTCGCCGACGCGTTCGCCGAGTGCTTGCCGGTGAGTTCGGTGGTGACTGCCAACGGCACTGTGGTGATTGCGGTCCCGCCACTACCAACAGTGACGATAGCACCAGCTCCAGTCGATTCGAGCAGCTCCGGATCACTTTCGAACGAGCCCGAACCACCAGCTGCAGTGACGACAGCACCGTTCCCAAGCACACCAGCGCCAACAACAACGCTTCCTCCAGCTTCAGCCACAGACTCACCCAGTGTGTCAAGTGGCAGTGGTGACCACCACATATCCCAGTTCGACAAGGTCAAACCGTGGCAGCAGTGCGGCGGACGCAACTTCAACTACACGCACTATGGAGCTACTCACGGTACCGATAACGACACGCTGCGTCTCACGTGCACGGCCGGGTACCAGTGCGACGTCATCAATGACTGGTTCTTCCAGTGCGTGCCGGTGCACGACACGGACTCCGTCGCGCTCTGGAGCCAATGCGGCGGCGCGTTCCACCAGGGCCGCACCAACTGCGTCGCGAGTGCCACCTGCCGCGTCTTCAACGATTGGTACGCCCAATGCGTACCCGTTTAACAAAACTGGTTGGTGGGTGGATGTATCCATTGCGGATATCTACCATCCATTCGGACTTAAAAAGTATTTTTGTCGATTTAAAATACGAAATAAAAGGGATTTAAAACGAAATGCAGATTTGATGGTGATAAACGATGGGATCAAGTAGTGGCTGGTGTTGGTCCATCTGAGTCTGGGCGGACCCGACGGCGGACGGACTGACTGGTTGTGGGCGGACGGGCGGACGAACACCCATTTGCTGGCGTATAATCCAACAACTCCTCCATTGCGCATCGGACGGCAGTGAGACGCGCATGGGATCGTTGCCGCGCGCCCTTCAACTGCCTCACGTGTGACCCACCGCCACCTGTCCCTTCCTTCTATCATGGTGTCACAATCCACGTTCCCAGGGACGTACTCGGCGCCGTTCACGCGCGATTACTCGCGGTTCCAGCGGCTGATCACCAAGCAGACATGCGAGAAGCTGCAGGAGCATGGGTACGTCGTGCTCGATGACTGCTTTGGCCACGGCTGGGCGAATGCGCTACTGGACGAGATGAAGTGGCTCCACGCACAGAACTACTTTGCACCCAACAAGACCCAGTTCGCGATGACGCAGAACAACAATGCGTCGCAGGTCGTGCAGTTTGTCAAGCCCAACATCTACGAGGTCGATCTGCACGATGCGCATCTGCGTACCAAAGTGCCCGAGTTGGATGCGCTCTTCCACTCGACCGAGCTGCTCCAGATCTTCTCCGAGCACATGCCCGAGTACGATCTGCAGTTCAGCACGTCCGGACGCACGTTGAAGCTGCAGCGCAACGCCGGTAACGGCGGCTGCTTCCCATGCCACTACGACAACCCGGGCAAGCCCAACCGCCGAAAGCTCACGTGCTTGTTGTATCTGAACGACAAGTGGACAAAGGGCGACGGCGGCGAAGTCCAATTGACGCCGTTCCTGCAAGCGCCAGTCACCGTGGCGCCAAAGATGGACCGCATGGTGATCTTCATGAGCGACTGGATGCTGCACCGCGTGCTGCCGTCGCGCGCCGAGCGCTACTGCCTCACGATCTGGCTGGACGGCGGCGCCGAGACCGTGAACACGGTCGCGCACACCCAGTTGCGCATCACGCCACAGGACATGGCCGACTGGTTCGGCTTTCTCGACCGTCTGCGCAAGTCGCCCGTACAACGGCTGCTCTCGCGCGGCGTGTACGAGGAAGAGTACTACGAGTCACTCACGCAGTGCATGCAGAGCGCGCGCGAGGGCCTCGTGGAGATGCTCAAGTCGCACGAGACCCACATCGAGACCCTCAAGCGCAACGCGCCGCTCTACAACTTCATCACGCGCCTGCGCCACGTGCGCGAAATGACCTCGGAGACGCCCATTTGCATCGACTAAAACAATAAAGTGCGTCTCTATTCGCTTTTGTTCTTTTGTGTTTTGTCGTATGTGCACTTTGTATCTAATTTTCTAAAACAACTATGGTCCAAAAACGCATTTCTCTCTCCTATGCTAAGTTAGTTGGCGTGGTGCAATTGCGTGATCGTCTTTGGGTCGGCGCCTTCGAACGCGATGCGGTAGATGGCCGTGAACAGCGGGAACTGGTCCTCACTGTGGTGCGTCGAGAGGATGTGGTGCACTTCCTTGGCCGCCAGCGTGCCCTGGAGCTTCTGGCCGTTCAAGAGCGTGTTTTCCAACTCCTCCCACGTCGTCTTGTTCTTGACAAACGCCTCGGCGCACTTGCGGTTGCGGCCACCAAAGCATGTCGTGATCAGATCGGCAATACCACAGCTCTCGAAGAACGTGTCCTCTTTGACACCGTCAAAGTACTTGAAGCAGAACTTCTTCATCTCGTTCAGACCGATACGGATGATCGCGGCCTTGGTGTTGCCACCGTAGTTGAGACCATCGCAGAAACCGGCACCGAGTGCGACAACGTTCTTCAGTGCACCGCACATCTCCACGCCGTGTGGGTCCAACGCGACGTCCACGCGGAACGTTGGCGCGTCAAAGAGCTCACGGAGCAGGGCACCGTGACGCAAATCCGCGCAGCCGAGCGTGGATTCGCAGAAATCGCCCGCGGCCACTTCGTTCGCGACGTTGGCGCCCATGAGCACGCTGCAGTCAATGTCGAGCGCCTTGCGGATGATGTTGGAGATCAACACGACGCCGTTGGCGTCGAAATCGATGCCCTTGATGAGCGACACGGCAATGGCGCCCGGGTTCAGGCCCTGCTCCTTGATCGACTTGAGCATGCCACCGAGGAACTGGTGCGGCACGCAGAAGATGAGGATGTCGGCGCCCTGGACGGCCTCCAAGAGGTCCGGCACGGCGATGATGTTCTCTGGGAGCTTGTAGCCCGGCAGGTACTTGACGTTCTCGTGGTCCGTGTTGATGATCTCCGTCAGCTTGCGGCCGTTCACGTGCTCCTCGAAGACCCACATGTTGATGTCGCGCTCAAAGACCGAGCTCAGACGCGCCGTGTTCTCGCCGATGATGCGCGCGATAGCCGATCCCCAGTTGCCCGAGCCGATGAGACACACTTTCTTGGGAGCGGACGACATGGTGAAGAAGAAGAAGAAGCTGCTGCTGGTGCTGGAGCGGAGTGCGGAGAGCGAATGCGGCTGGGGGCTTGGACGCAAGTCGAAGAGTGAGCGGCGCCATGAGCGGTCGACGGCAATGGGTGGGTGGGTGGGCCGCTTTCTGCTGACGTCATCTGTTTTGCAAGGACCTTTATAATCGCATAGCCTGACCACGTAGCATGTGTTAGATGCGACGTGTATACGTTGGTTTTGTAAGGAAAGTCCCTTTAAAAATGAATATGTTGTTTGCGACACGTTTGTGTGGTTATTATTTTTTCTGCTTGGAGGGGAGTTGCGAGGGGTAGGGGAAGACACAGTTGTTTCTGTCGTCGTTACGGTCGCTTCCAGCGAATGAAAAAGGCCGCGACACTCGGAACGAGCCTCTGAGAACGAGCGAGGGCGAAGGAAAAGATGGTAGGTACATACAGCAGATACACATGCACGCGTGGCGTAATGCAATGGCGTATCACGCTCTGCCACAGACTGACTGGAAACCCAGTCGCGTTGATTATTTCCCATTTACATAGTGCCTGGGACCTGGCGTGCAATCCCTCACACATTTTCTCATGGATGATGACGCTGTCGCTACTATTTAATTGGCGTCAGATGCTGCTGCACTTTGTGTGGAGATTCGACGCGACGTTGGTTCGCGCTGGTTTTTCGCAAAACGCGTCCATCGCTCATGCTCTCTGTTAAATAAATTTGGTGCCAGTCAGAGCGGTAGCATCTGGTGACAGTGGATTTCTGCCTTTTCTCTCTTAATCCAGTACACGCGCAGAATGTTGGTTACATCCTTTCAAAATGAATATATCTTGTGATTTGATGTCATGCATGGGTTACCGGTGAGAATGCATACATAGCTCCTCCCTCAAAAAGTCGACGTTGACTTTGAAGTTTGAACTTGGCGAATATGTTGAGAAAACACATTTGGGGCTTTGCTGTGAGCCTGCGTCACTTACATGCTTCCTTTTTGACAAGTGCCTCCCTGCATTCTCAGTAGACGCCTGTGATCTTACCCTGTCGTGTGGCTTAAGATCGCATTGACCGCTTTCTTGAGGTGTTTGGAGTTCGACAGCAAGTGGTTCCCGTTTGGTATCGCCACAAACGTTTTCGGCTCCCTCGCCGCTGCGAAGAGCGCTTCGCCGTCCGCGAAAGGTACGTTTTGGTCGCCGGTTCCATGGATCACGAGGAACAGCGGTGCGCTGCTGGTGGTCACGGCCTTCTCGATGTCCAGCGTGCCGTCCTGGCACTCAAGAAAGTACGGTTTGTCGAGCCGAATGAAGATTTTGCGTGGCAGTTCCGTCTCGCCGCTTGCTATTACCTCAGCGTCCGCCTTGGTCTCACCATCAAGCGAAAGTTCAACGTTTAGCGGAAGTGTCGTACAGCCCGTGGGCAGATAAAACTCTTTCCAGCACGCGCCGTCGCGCGCGAACTGCATCCGTTGCAAAGGCGAGAAATCGTACTCAATACCGCGTTTTAGATCCAGCAACCCTGCGATCACAGCGATGGACGCCACGTCAACCACGTCTTGCTTGCCGCGCAACAAACTCGCAATGATCGCACCGGTCGAGAGCCCCACGACGTGGACACGCTCTGCTCGCAGCTCGCGCTTCACGAATGCACACACCGCGACGGCATCGTTCACTTCCTGTGATATCGTCTTGTCCGTGAACCGCAGCTCATGATCCGACCCGGGGACGCCGCCAAAATTAAAAGTCACGAACGCGCTGCTATTGCCTCTGGCTGCGAGCCACGTGTCCGCGAGTTTCAACGGCATGCGCGACGCAAAGGCGTCTTGCGTCGGATGCACGGCCATGTCGGGGAACCCATGGAAGTAGACCAGCACGTCTGTGAGCACATCTGCATGACCATCGGCAGCGTCAGCCTCGTTTGACGTTGCAACAAGTGCTAACAGCCGTCTGCACTTCGCCAACGGGGCGTTCACGTCGATGTAGCATTTCCGCAAGCGCATGTTGAGCTTGGTTATGTTTGGCTTTGTATCTTGCAGGTATTAAACGGTCACTATCCTCGTCAACGTTGCGCTTACGTTGCTTTACAACAACATGCTTTCCTGTGCGTCAACATGTGCCATAATGACGCATTTTGCGTTTTTGCGCATTTTTTCTGTGAGCTTTCGGAACCTCAAGCTGAACCGTTTGTTCCCAGATCTGAGTCCATAAAAACGACCGCCACGCGGGACTTGTAAGGGCTCTCCGCGACACCAGCACCTACGCCGGAGAAGTGCGCTCGTCTTTTTCCCTCATTCACTCTTTCCTTCCCTCTAAGCGTCAAGCACCCACCCACTGTCTCCGAATGACCCACACCATCACGCAGTCGCCACCTGCTGCTGCTGCTGAAGCAGCGCCAGCGCCGTCCTCGGTGGCGCGCATGCGCTCGATCCTGTCGCACATCTCGACGGATCGCCTCGCGTCGTCGTCGCAGGCCGATGCGGACGCCGCGCTCTCCGTGAGCTGGGCTGTCAAGGGCACGGCTGCGCCGCTGGACCCAGCGACCCGCTGGAACGGATGGGGCTACAGCGACACGAAGCTGTTTATCAACGACCGCCGCGTGATCGAGCTCTCAGGTGAGCGCTATGACGAAGTGTTTGCGTCGGCAAAGGATCGCACGCTGCCGGAGCTGCTGCCATGGGCCACGAAGGTGATCGGGATTGACCCGGACAAGATGTCTCCAGCGACGAATATTGATGTGAACCAGCTGCGTGTCATCAGCGCGCCTGTCGAGGAGAACCCGAAGCTGCAGCAGCGCTTGACTGCGTTTCTCAACACGTTGCGCCAGCGTGACGTCAACGACATTGGCGCCCCGATGCGAACGAGTACGACGCTTGAAGAGCGCATGCGCCATGGCCACGGCCAAACCTGCGAGGAGATCTACAGGCTGCGTCACTTGAACGAGATCGAACGCATCCCAGACGCTGTCGTGTGGCCACAGTCGCATGCCCAGGTCGAGCAGCTTGTGCGCGAAGCCATCGCCCAGAGCGCACACATTTGCTTGATCCCGCACGGTGGAGGCACCAAGTACGTGTGTGTCCTTGTTTAGTTGTGCATATTGTGTTGCAATTTCTAACTCGCTCTTTTATGTTTACCAGCGTCTCGAATGCATTGGACTGCAATCCAAATGAACGCCGTGCGATCGTGTCGGTCGATCTGCGCGACATGCGTGCGATCCTGCATGTCGACAAGGAAAACATGCTCGTGTGCGTCGAAGCTGGCATTACGGGGCTCGATCTCCATGAGCGACTTCGTCACAAGGGCCTGACGCTCGGCCACGAACCGGATTCGTGGGAGTTCTCGACGCTTGGTGGCTGGGTCGCGACGCGCGCGTCAGGCATGAAGAAGAACGTGTATGGCAACATTGAAGACCTTGTCGTGAACGTCAAGACCGTGACGGCACAGGGCACGATGCAGCGATCGGCGAACGTTCCGCGCGCGTCCATGGGGCCCGACACGACGCAGCTATTGCTCGGCTCGGAGGGTATTCTCGGGATCTTCACCGAAGTCACGCTACGTGTCCGCGCGTTCCCAAAAGTGCAGCTCTACGACTCGCTCGTGTTCCCAGATTTTGAGCACGGCATGGCCGCGATGCACGACGTGCTGCGTGAGAAGACTGTGCCGGCGTCGATCCGCTTACTGGACAATACGCAATTCCAAATGGGTCAAGCGCTCAAGACTTCTTCTGGATCCGGCCACAATTTCACGAACGGTGTGCTCGAGTTTGCAAAAAAGACGTACGTGACCAAGATCCGCGGCTTTGAGGTCTCGCAGATGTGCGCGGCGACCGTGCTGATGGAGGGCACACAGGAGGAAGTCGAGCGCCAGAAGGCCGCGATCCACGCGATCGCGAAGCGCCACGCTGGCCTCGTCGGCGGCGCCGAGAGCGGCAAGCGCGGTTACTTCTTCACGTACATCATCGCGTACCTGCGCGATTTCGCACTCGACTACTACTTTATGAGCGAATCGTTCGAGACCGCAATCCCGTGGTCCAATGTCCAGCAGCTGTGCACCGACATCAAGCTCGCGATCAACACGACGGCCGTGCAGCGCAAGGTCACGATCCCGCCGCTGATCGCATGCCGCGTCACGCAGCTTTATGAGACAGGCGTCTGCGTGTACGTGTACTACGGTCTCTACTACTACGGCGTGAAGGACGCACTGAGTCTGTTTAAGCAAATCGAGCACGCTGCAATTGGTGCGATCGTCGCCAACGGCGGCTCGCTATCGCATCATCACGGCATCGGCAAGCACCGTCGCCCATTCCTGCCCTCGGCGATCTCGCAGCCTGGTATCGCCGCTATCCAGGGTATCAAGACGGCGTTGGACCCGACCAACGTCTTCGCCGCAGGCAATATCCTGGAACCTGCAGCGTCGTCATCTGAGTCTTCTGTTGCTCCTTCACAGGATCTGTAAATAATAACAACAGTGCGTTTTTCTAATAAACATGCAATGGTTTTCGATAGACTTGTGGTGCCAGACGTGAAACGAACGTCGCTTTGGATGTAGTCACCTTTGCTATGGAAAGACGATACCCAGCGCAATTTTCCATTGGATGCAAGGAAAAGTGAGCGCCAGCGCGATGCTGCAGCGCGTGCAGGAGACGCCGCACGCTGACGAGATCAATGACTATGAAGACGACGAGTACGAGTACAAGTATGACGACGATGATGAAGACGACGATGCGTACTCGGACGAACAGGAGACCATAGAGCAACTGGAAGTCGAATTTGCACGCGCGGTGTTTGGAGACGCACATGGACCTGGAAGCAGAAATCATGTTGGTGCCAGTACAAAGTCTGCGTCTATCCATGCGGCTTGTGATCTGGAAGAAGATAAGCTCTTGGATATGCTGCAGCGGCGTCTCTTTCCTTCCAGTGGTGGATCGGGGATTCCGTCATACTCGCGAAGCCAGCAGGATCCCACACGTTCATCAATGTCTTCTGTCAAAAGCGACTCGGCGTATTCTTCAAAGGATGAACGCACGCGTGCCACCGTCATGTCGTTGGGATCCAGGAGGTCTTTTGCTCTTGCACCTCCGAGACAAAGCGGCAGCACTGGTCAACACAAGCACCAGTACGATCCAGGAACCTACGTGCCAGTTGGGCCAGTAGCCGACACATCGATCTCACCCAAGAAAGTCCAACAAATGGTGCAGCGGTTCCGCTCGCAAGAGGAGAAAGCAGCGCGCAAACTCGCCGCGCGACGCCAGGAAGCCGCGTCCAAGGAGGTACTTACACTACTGGAGCATTATTCTTGCCTTTCTCACTTCATTAATCAGCTCACGCCGTTTTTTCTTCTTATCATTCGTAGAAAACCGGGTCCATGTTCACGCCGTCCATGAACAAGAAAAGCCGTCGACTCACAGGCGCGATGCCGACATTCCTGGAGCGCCAAGCCAAGCTACTGGCACTCAAGCAGCACCAAAGAGACTGGTACGCGCGCCTACAGGAGCAAGAGCGCACGCGAGACCGCACTCTGGACTTGGAGGCGCACGTGAAAACGCCGTGCATCTGCAACAGTCAGAGCACTCATCCAGCAAGTCCTATAAAGCTTGCGTTGAGCAGCACTACGCCACCAGCAAGTATGGACGCGACGATACACACGACCGCGTGCCTGAGGTTTATGGAAATGTGCCAGACCATGAACCACTCGTTTGCAATTCAGCGCAAGAAGGACCAGATGAAGCGCTCAATCGACGACATGATGGCGTATCACGAGGACAAGAAGCTCCGGCAGCAAGCACGCACCGAGATTGCGCGAGCGCAGGAAGTAGCTGAGACCACGTTTACGCCGCAGATCAATCCGCGCTCGGAAAAAGTAAGTTCCTCGTCCAATTTGCGTAGCATTTTTGAGTGAATCTGGAGCGGATAATGGATGTCGCCGTGCTCTTCCTTGTCTGTAGATCTATGCAGAGCTCGTGCGAACTGGTCGATTGCAGCCCGAGCTTGCTGAGCGCATGCTGGTGACTCGCAAACGTACGACAAAGTTAGTTACTTCCATGAACCCTTTCCATGTCCCAGCACTCACTTTCTCCGTTTGTGTGCCCAAGTAGCGACGCCAAGTGTGCCTCAGTTGACCTTCCAGCCAATGATCTCGAAACGCTCGAAGGCGCTGCTACGTCACAAAAAGAAAGAACGAGCCGTTGCGGACCTGCGTGGTTACCGAGGCTTGAACAACAGCAATTCCAATATCGACCAAGGTGATGACGATGATGACGTTTTTGCTCGTTTGCAAAAATCGCACAACACAAGCTATCGTCGTCACGGAGATGCTGTAGTGCACGTCAACATGTGCACCTCGGAGCTGCTAGCGCCGCCACCTATCGAATGGAATGTGATTACCTTTGACGCCGCCAAGCACGGCTTCGTTCTCGCAAACTTCAATCTCCACGAGCTCGCGGCGTAAACCAGATTCGACGCGTACAAATCCAATGCACGTACACTTCCCTTCATGTTTGATTTGTTCATGTGCCATATGCATCCACATACCTCAGCAACTTCCCCTCATGCTTTTACCATAATACACACTTTTTACTTCTTGTCGTCTCCTTTGCCCAGAACCGTCTCCTCGATGCGGTGCATGAGCCATCGGCAGTTCTGTGGCACACTCGTCGCCTGCTTCTCCATCTGCGCGAAAAGACGATGACACGAGTCCATGTACCGCTCGCCAAAGCCATCGAGGCGACGCGCCCAAAAGTTGTATATCGCATCCACCGACGCTTTTGCATTCTCCTTGCTCTTGTCCACAAGCTCTCCTACAAATCCCATTAAGCAAGCAGCACACATCACTAAGTCAGCATCTCGTCCTCCCTGACTGCTCCATTGAACCCAAGTCACGGAGCTACTCAAACGTACCAAAGGTGACAGTAGGCAGCACAGGAGGCAATCGCGGCTTCCCGACCGACGCGAGCGGGTCTTTCTCGAGCAACGCGGGTGCGTCGGCGCTCTCGCGGTCGTCGCCAAAGAGCTCTTCAACGAGATCAAAGTCGTCATCGTCGTCGTCGAACTCGTCGTCATCACCGTCGTCCACGTCGCCGTGTTGACGACGGCGGCGCTCTTTCTCCAGCTCGCGCATGATGCGCTTGCGCTCCTCGATGGCCTTCATCAGGTCGCTGTCTTGGTCGTCCTCGATCGCAATCACGCCGAGTCCCTTGACGGCCGGCAAGTGCTTGCCTTCGTACATCCACGCGCGCGAATACACCGACACGCCAATGCCTAGGAACGTAAACGCGTCGTTTCGCACAGGAGCTACATGCGTATACAAACACCAAAGCCAATGATGAGCCGATGAAAGCACTGCACAAAGCTTACATAATTCCACGTACGCGCTCGCTTCTTCATGGTCTCCATGCGATCCCGTGGCGCGCCGACCTCAAGCTCCAGTCCTTTGCAGCGCGGCGGCTCCCGCATATCCAGCATCTCTCTACAAGAAGCACACATACATGCGCATGAATCAATCAATACCAGCTCGCACCATGCGCCAAGATCGCATATGTGTTGTTCACAGTAGAACGTACTTGGTGTAGACGCTCACGCCCAGACAATACGTGCACGACGTCATGTCACGGCTGTTGCCGTTGCGGCTGCTGTTGTCATCCGCTGCGTCCGTCGGCTCGCGCGGCGACGCCGCCGCCAGGTGCTTCAGCTTCGTCTCCATCTGCGAATTCTCCAATTGCCCTTCGCTAAGAGACTAAATGGACCACATCGTCACTCAAACGAGGTTATCATTACATGACCACTCCACTTGTTCAATTCTAGCGTGTCATTCTAACGAATTATTGACGTTGCTTTAACGTAGTTCACACTTTTTCGGCTCTCTAGAAATCTATCTTGTCACTCAACCGAGGCATTTCGTCACACTCGAGAAGAGGGGTAGAGTGACTCTCCTTGTTTGGTAACCAGAGAGTCACTCTAATGAGGGAACGCATCGTATCCTACAACAGCGTGGGTCACACTATTCAGGACACAAACAAAATCCTTCTTTGATTTTTTCCTATGAAAAATATACACATATTGAAGATCCGTGGCCACTTGAAGCAGCGCCACCATGTTCGGCGCCACAACGTTCGAGGCGCGTCCTCCGTCCCTGCAGCGCGCTTCGTCCGCGTCACATGCGGCTCATGAAGCTGCAGACGGTACTGACACGTTCCCGCGCACAAAAGATCCGAAGCAAAGCACGCGCGCGGCCGATGAGGGCGATATGTTTGAGCTCGCGGACGAGTACGGACGCGATGCGGCAGGGCGGCTCGCTAAGATCTTACGTGAGCTGGAAGCCGTGGGTTTTGCCAAAGCCCACGCGAACGAGTGGAGCGCGTTCGACCGCGTGCTCAGCGGAATCGTGTGGGTGCTGCAGCAGCTCGTGAAGCGCGAAGACGAAGCGCAAGGTCGAGTGCACTGGGACGTGCTCTTCCAGTCCCATGCGAAGATGAAACCTCGCTTGGGGTTTGCGCAAGAAGTCGTCAAGCGCATCGAAGCGCTCCCGATTGCGTGTCCCGTGCAGATCCAGCCGCACCAGCTGCTGCTACAGGATTTTGGGGATATCGGCGCTGTGCACCGTCTTGTATCGTGGCTCATTGATCAACAACAGCATGCGGTTCCGCATTTGGAGGGTATCCGCAAGCATCGTCGCTACCAGGACGTTCTGGGCAACCAAGTAGAACCGAATTACATCAAGAAGCCGCCCATAGTGAATCCAGAAGTCGCGTATTTGCAAAACGCGTACCGTCCGCGCCGAAAGTGGCAATACCTCAGCGAAGATTGGAAGCAGGAACCAGAAGACGCGCTGATCCAGCGTTGCCTGTTGGAATATGGTGAGCGAGTGTGTATCGCAGCACTCGATGAAGGCAAGTCCGCAAGTGGTGGAAGCGTGGGCAATGCCATCGCTGCGGCAGGACGCACGACTGAAGGCGGCGAACCGCCTATGAACTTGATGGCGCAACTTGCCAGCCAGGCTGCAGCCGCTGCTACTGCTGGACCGCGTCAGAGCGATAAGCAACGAAGCGCCTTGTCCAAGCGGTTTGTGGATCCACGTGCTGCGGAATTTGACATGCAGTATCAGAAAGCGATGAAGCAGGCAATGGCAGAGCAACAAATTCTGCTCCAAAAGCAAAAAGAGCGCGAGATTCAACTTCTTCAACAAGTCGTGTCAGTGCCAGAAATACCAGAAAGCCCAGATGATGGAAATGCATTGTCGAGGGCATTGTCTTCCTCTGCTTCTCATCAAATCAAGTCTCGATCCAGTGAACAGATTGAAAAAGAGCGCTCGGAGCTGCATGAACAGGAGTTGCAAGTGCAATCACTGATTGACGAAAAGTGTGCGCTCGAAGCGTCCACGAACGATGCGCGCGCACAGTCAGACGTGCTCCACGAAACGATCGCCAGCATGGAGCTAGAGCTGCATCAATTAGATGTGCAGGAATCCCAGACCTCGAGCTCGCAGCAGCATGCGTTGGCAACATTGCGACAATTTGTCACCAAGAATGAAGTGCTGAAGCGCCAGAAGAACGAGCTCCGCGCGCGATGCCGCACCGAACTGGATGCCCTCCAAGCTCGCATTGCCCACTTGAAAGAGCAAGCAGTGCATGATGCCGCAAATCAAGACGAAGAAACGCTCCGCTTAAATGGAATCGAGCAGATGCACACGCAACTGGCGGCCAAACACAAAGATATGAAAGTCGCATTGGCCAAGCAAACGCGGGAAATCCAGCTCAAGATGCGGAAGATTGACGAGATTCCGACGCGGATCGAGCTTGTCCAGTATGAAAAGCGCTTTCTGGAATTGTATGAGGAAGTCGCGTTGACGCTCGAGGAGACGCGCAAGTATTACTGCACGTACAACACGCTACAGACGACGCAGGAGTTCCTCGAAAAGGAGATCTCGCTCATCAACAGTATCCACGAGAACTTTGACGTCGCGATGAGCTCCAAGACAGCGACGCAGGCGTTCTTCATGCAGCTCGACGGGATCATTCAGAACGTACAGGGGACAGTAGCCAAACAGCAAAGTCTTCGTGCCGATCACCAGGCGAATGTGGAGACCCTCGACAGCAAGTACCAAGTGCTTTTGGAGAAAGAACGTACATACGTCAACGTGATCCGAGAGTTTCAGCGCGAGTGCGAGAAGAACGAGAGGCTCGCGGCGAAATTGCACTCGCAGGGTCAACCACGGCACCACCAGCCGTGAGAATAATATTTCCATGCATCTCATGTATGTATCTGGCTAACAGCAAACCTTGTGATGTGTAGGGAGAGAAGATGAAAAAAGGACGTCGTTTTTTATGTTTAAGGCTATAAATGGACTTGTGCTGCCCCAACAAACGCGCTACCACCTGGACAAAGGCTCTTAACCGACACACACATCGATAAATAAGTATGGGCACCAAGAAGACTCCGCTGAGCTACGAAGCCTCGCTTGGCGCGTGCATCAGCTTTGCTGGCCATGTGCTGGGTTCTCCTCTGACGCCCAGCCAGGTGTGCACAAAAGGCGCGCTCGCATCCATCGTCGTGGAAGCGCACCGGTTAGGACAGCAGATCGGGAAAGTCTACAGTGCTGGCAATGCTGCGAACAAGAAGATCGCATCCGTTGATCCCCGCAAGTTACTCAAACAAATGCAAATCAGCCAGCGTGAACCAGAGTGGGATCACCCTGACGACGCCATGATCACGGGCCTGGTGTTTCAAAATTTGACGTGGGATTCGCAGGGCAACGTGACTGACATGCTGGAGATGGAGCTGTTGGAGCTCGAGCTGCGAGCCCGGGAATCGAATACGAGTGTTTGTGTCCTTTTGTCGCTGACATCTCCGAGTACGAAGCAAAGCGCGGTTGAAACGGCCATTTTGTGGCTTCCTGTCGACAATCCTCATGGCAACAGTAGCGACAGCAGTAAAAAGAAACAGTATTTGTTGTATGTGTGCCCTGGTCGTGTCAAGGTGGTGAAGAGTGTGCTCGAGCTTTTGAAGAAATTGCGCGACGACGTGCAGACAATGCATGCGACTGACGCGATCTACAGCATCTGGACACTTTCGCGACGTGCAACTACAGACATCAACACAAAGAAAACGCTGCCATCAAACCAGCAAGGCGAGTTGGAAAAAGCCAACATAGCGGAGAAGCAAGTGCGATGTATTGGTCGAGAGAATGCTGTCCTATTTGTGAAGAAGCACGCGAGCAAGGAAGAAATTCGATACGAGCAGCCTCTAGAAGCAGCACAAGAGGAAGAAACGCTGCAGCAGCGTCAATCCTTTATTGCGCGCGAAGCTCTTCCAGCTCAATGCCCAGCAAACCGATCTATATTCACGTTCCCATTGGGAAGTCAAGAAAAAGTACGCCCATCGAAGGAGTCTTCAAGCGCATCAGGCATGAATCCGTTCGATAATATGCATGAAGAGGTTTACCAAAGTGGAGCTTGCAAGAATGCATCAGTCCCGTCTGTACCGAAAATACGTGTTCTCGACGCCCGTGACGATGAGGAACGCGTAGTCACTGGCACAACCGTAGTGCCCCCCCGGTCAATTATATCGGTGTCGTGCTCGAGTTTCCTGCCTACGAAAGCGCGGCCCCATGAACCATGTGACAAGAGCGACGAGCAGTATGCGACCACATGGCGAAGTCTCGACAGTAAACTAAACAAATTGCCAGTCAAAGTCGACCGCCGCGATTCGGAAGACACTGTGATTTCGTACGATTGTGCTAAAAAGGAAGAATTGCGTACGCATGTCCGTTTAGATTATGAGGAAAGTGAATCCTCGACAACAGCACAGATTTTGGTGTGCACTCCTGTTGTGGTCAAAATGGATGGAAGGAACGAAGACCTACATCTAAAATTTACAAAGGTGCCAGCGGATGCAAAAGAAATTGAAGTCGAGACCGCGTCATCAATCTTCATGTTCTTGCAGAAGCCAGCAGAAAAGCAAGAATCTTCAACATCGGCGCCGTTTTCGACGAGTGCAAAGATGGATGCGGTGAATTCGGCTCGAAATACTCAGCTTGCGTCTTCATTATTATTGCCGAACAAAGAAGAAGGATGTGCGAGCAATGGTTTAGATTCCTACGAGGCACAGCAGTTTACTGTAGATGCATTTGATCTCGAAACCACCATGAGCAACATGATGAAGACACCAGAAACAGCAATGTTGGAATCAACGAGTTCAGTACCCACCGTAAACCGAAACCACATCGACAATTCGCAAGTGGTCAAAACTGGTCTTAAGAACTTCAAGTCCAAGCTTGGCAATCGCGTCTGGTGGGAACTTCAATGTGCTGCACAGACTCTGCAGGCGGAGCTATTGACAAAAGATACTGTGAAAACGTCGAATTGTGGCACGCGTAGCCACTTTGCTGCAACAGTAAAAAGTCCAAAGGACTCAATTACTCGTACTGGTGCGTCGAATAAACGTCGTACAATAGATCTGTCGAAAGTTCGAGGAAGTGGCGAACCACTGCAATCTCACTTGACGGTCGAAATGCCAAGTACGAATACCGACGATCCAGTTATGCATCCTGCATTGCCAAGCTCCGTTACAAATTCATATCAGTCACCTTCCCCAGCTTCTTTGAACTCCAAAAAACTTTTGGAAGCCTTGGTGAGTGATAACGATAAGCTGATTCAAGTATCGCGAGAGTATGTTAAGAGCTCTGGAGGAATAGCGATACCATGCATCCCATCGAGCGCAAGTCACGCAGCTGAAAGAGGACGTGGAGACAGACAACAGCCACAACTAGCGCACACATTTGAGGATTCAGTTATCGAAGCCCAAACCACGATGAAGCTGGTTGACTGCATGGCGGAGCAAAGGCAAAATTTGAAGGTATCAGTAAAATCCCAAACGAAGGCGCCTCCTACGCCTACATCGCACTGCCTTACGAAGAGTCAAGACTCAAATGCCAAAATATCTCAATGGGCAACTCCACCTCCTACGCCTCAATCAGCAGGCCACAAACGAGCGCTCCAGAACCAGAGTCAACCAGAAAAACAAACTACGAGTGCTGTTAATGCACGTATGGATCGAACGAAAGAAAGCAGCGAGGGCGATGAGCTACTACCTAGTCTGGACAACGTGCTTTTGCCAACAAAGCAACCCTCTCGATGGTCATTTACTGCGAAGGATGGCTGTGATGACGACGGTGATGACGATCTTGCTCAAAACCAATGGGCAAGCACGCGAACGTCGTACTTGCGCGAAGACGAGAACAAAAATACGGAAAAAGACAAAGTGGGTCTGCATCAACCTTTCGATGCACTTCAATTCACTGACCATGAGTCAACGAAGACTCCATTCAATGTTCATGGCCGCGTTCCCATTCGTGCGCAGAAAATGCCATCGCTCCCGGATCGTGATGCTAGAAGAACGATGAAAGACAATAGCTCGGTTGAAGATAGACACGATGCACATCTGGAGCACGACACGTCAAGGAGAAACTCACCCAGGTCCAGCAGCAACAACAGTTTCAAAAACTCAGATGCTGTAGCTTTCATCGATTCCCAGCAAGTGAACGAACTGAGAGGTAAAAGCAGCAAACAGACATCTCACGTGGCAACGTTTATTCCGATCGATCTCGAGGGTCCAGCGTCCAAACGCAATGCGATTCCCGGTGGTCAACATCACCAACCAACACGAGAGGAAAAACTTGCTGAACTGCGGCAGAAAAAGCTGCAGCAGTTGCATAAAGCGCGCGAGGAGTCCCTCGCCAACCTCCAGCAGCAACAACAACAACAGAAGCAGAAGAGAGCTCTCGAAAAAATGCACTCGACACTCTCTGCATTTGGAGGAGTGATGGAACACGAGAGCAGTAGCACAGCCACCACGTCGCTGTCGGCAACTAAAGCAAGTAAGAAACCCTCAAACCGGAAACTGATTCAGAACGCCTTGGAGTATACTTTGTTAGCTGGTGGGTCGATGGAGCGAGATCGTCTGGCGGCGCTGCAAGCCATGACACTATCGACGTGTGAGAATTTCATCGTGTTATTAAAAAGCACGAGAGAGCTGAAATTCCGTGCATTGTACGAGCATCACACGGACCGCCAACACGTCGTCAAGCTGTTTGCCTTGACCCCCAACTCGCCGCCTGTACTCACATGTGACGTCATCGGTCAGTTCTTCAAGTACAATACGGGCAAAAAGGAGTTTACAGCGATCGACTCGCGGTCATTTACGATGAGAACCGACGCGTGTGCGCTCAAAGACGAGATTGTGTTCAAGAAAAAGAGCGGTAACACAATCGCGAGGTTGTTGTAAAGTGCGACAGGGAATTTGACAAACGACTCGGGTGAAACACGAAGGCAGGTCACGATTTATTATGTGGACCAATTGGGTTACTAAGACAGCATGGCGCCAATTTCTGTTATTACAGACGCTCATGCTTTTCGATTTGCCGACAGTTTTTCCTTTTACGACTGAAGACCAGCGACAACAAGACTGAAGATACACACCGCACAACGAAACCACCTTAAGCAGACGACGTCGGTGTTTGGAACGGTGGACGCGCTCCAGAGGAGCCTCGAGCTTGGCGAAATGGCGCCAAGGATGGCAGGATTTGTCTCGGAGACGACGAAGGATGCGGATGCCTTTGGTGATGAGGCAGTCCCGAGAGAGTCGGCGAACGGTGCGTCATTGCGGAAGCTGGATGATGAGGTGGAGGCTGTGAGAATTGGGGCGGCGCCAATGACGGCAGTTTGCGTGGACCTGGTAGCGCCGAAAACGAAGCTGGTGGTGCAGTAGGAGGTGAAGCGTGCGTGCTGGATGGTCTCTGTGGGTTGGCGTACGACGCGTGGTACCCGACAGTTGGCGATCCACCTTCGCAAGGTGGTCCAGGAAGGTGCGGTTCCGCACGACTGGTTCTAGCTCGATTACGCTCATCCTCGGCCGGATACTGCTGGTGGTAGTGCTGAGTCTGCTGCTGCGCTCTTAAATAGTATTGCTGCTGCTTGTCTGCCTGGTGCTCGTATGTCGGGGGCCTCGCGTGGTGCGGACTGATGGCGTACGATGTGGGATGAGGCATCGCTGGTGCCCCACGTGGCGTTGCTGTATGCCGCACCCCGGCACTCGGTGTAGGAGCTGTACCAGCTGGGACCAGAACAGTTGCTGCAATCAGCTCCGAGTGCGTATACTTTGGCGAGACTCTCACATCGAACCCGCTTGACTTTGGAGGAAGAGCTACGCTTGGGCGGCCGGACGCCTCAGGATACCGCGAGTACTCGTGCTGCTGCTGCCGTGCTGGATAAGACTGAGCCTGTCGCTGATGCTGAAGCGATATATCTTCTGGATGACGACCGTACTGCGGACTAGGACTGTATGGCACTGTGCCTGGCACGTGTCCATGGTGCTGGTGATGCTGTGGTGGCCCAGATACATTACCCTCGCTATGGAGAAGCTGACTCACTTGTATTCTGGAGCTTGGTGGCGAAGACCTTGTAACGGCGGCAAGCGGACGAAGTGGTGCGGGCGGACGACTCATGGTCAGTCGTTCGCCTGAGCTCACAGCTGACGGTCGATCGTACTGAGGCTGCTGGTGGTGATTTGTGTACCCAGGTGAGTACGGTGCACGATGGTGAACTGGTTGTCCATAAGGATGCTGAAGCTGCGGTGGCGGCTGGTGGTCAACAACTGCAAAGGGCGGCCTCCATCCGCTTCCGGCTGCAGTATGCGGATTCGATACCATGGGAGGCTGGCTCATAGCTCGCGGCTGGTGATACACTGATGCATGGTACTCCTGTGGACTGCCTCTCGTGTACGTTTCGGGCGTTGCATCATCAGTGACGCGTCTTCGCTTACGCGGCGGCGCGGCGGCTCGCACGTTTTGTGTCTCGACCTGATGATGGGCGTCGTGAGGTTGCTGTAGCGGCAACGGATTCCCATCGTCCTTGGACACGTCCGCGTCCACGTCCACTTTCATATCCTCGTGCTCATGCTCGTCATCATCGTCGTCGTCACCAGACTTGACGTTGCTGTCGCGTCGCTTTTTGCGCGAAAACTTTTTCGCGTCAAATTTGCGCTGGTGTTGGTTTTGCTTGGACCGGTGCTCATCACAGAGGTTGTGCGCCTTGCCGTTGCGCTTGAGTGCGCGCTCGTTTTCGCATTTCCGTGACTGATAGAGACACTTGCCGCGGTACTCGCGCTTGGGCTGCTGGGACTGCTGCTGTGTGCTTGAGGACGTCGCAGGATGGCTCGAGGTAGTGCCGTGTTTCGAGAACACTGGCATGGATACCGACACGGCAAGCGGCGACGACGGGGACCGACGCGTTGTGGAACGCGACCGAGGCTTGCGGCTCGATGGCGACACGCTGGCAGCAACGTCCAAATCCGAATCGGAGGCACGCATGAAGGAAGGAGAAAAGATGCGGTGGTGTGGCGTATACAAAAAAAAATAGAACCAAACAGCGCGACGTCACTCCCGAGACACAAACAACGCACACGAGACGGCGCAAGTGCACTTGTGTTGGTTGTCTGGGAAGCCGGCTTGATTTTTGTGCGTTGGAGCCCGACCGACGAAACACCCAAACGTTCACACACGAGAGAATGGCCTGGGACCAAAGCGATTCTGTTCCCTCCCTCCTCTCGTGCGCCAGCCAGTGCAGTCGACGGAAGGCGTACTGTACTCCTTGCTCCACTCCTGATTGACTGCCCCTTCCACTCGATCGATCGATCGAGAGAGAGCGCGATCCCACCTCAGCTGCGTTTGTGTTGACCAAGCAGATTCTAGCCGATCGCCTGCAGACAACCGCGCGAGGGTACAAAGCAGGAACCACGGGGCACCACGCAAGGCAGACACTGCTCGCGACGGGGGCTTTTCGCTTCTGTCCGTCGTCTCGAGGCTCCTCAAGTTCACCTCACTCAATGGGACAGCAGGTAGGTAGGCAAGCAGGCAGGCAAGTAGAACGCCAAAACTGGCAGCAAACAGGGCAGGGGCCAAAATCGTAGATTGGTGTGGATCAGTCCGTCGAACGGGGTAGAGTCCGGCGCAACGGGGCCGGCGGCAGGTCTCTCGTGACGACAATCCGACGACACGAAGCGGAGCACCCTTTTTTCGCTCGCCGAATCAAGTCACCTCCTTCACCTTTGGGCCGCAGGCTTTGGCGCTTGATGTGGAGGCTCTGGCAATGGTGAGAAGCGTCGGAGCAATTGGGCGGCAGCAAGACGAGTGAGTGACCCTCTTGGACGATGGCAATCGCGTTATGATCGACGGCAGCGAAGATTAAGCACACGAGCAGGTCACAGAGAAATAATAATTTAGATCGGGAGGGAGGGATTTTTTTCGAAAGCGCAACTTGACTTGGTTTCAGGGTAGAGTGGTCGTTCTACCGTTGGTAGAACGCGAGTTCCCTCTATTCAAGAAACGGCTGGCCCGGGACGGGTTGACTGATATGTGTGGGTGGGGTCTGATACAGAGCCATCAATCCATCACGCTCCCTCCAATTAGGAGAAACCGCACACATAGACCGTCCGCTCCATACAAACGCCAACAGCAACGTCGAACGGAGGCTAGGGCCGCTGGCTGCGGCTAGGGCTGCCCAAGCGATCAACGTTTTTGGCGAGTCCGCCCGTCTCTGGCCCGTGTGGCAGGTCTGACTCGTCTGCGTATAGCCAGGTCGAAGGGATTGCTTGGCAGGCTGCTCTGCACACCGCGTGTACTACCATACGGTAGCAACTTGCACTTGTCGTATTGTCGCCGCTTTCAGCCCAGCTTGCTGCTTGCTTGGGCGTGGCTTGTTTGGTGTGCAAGCCTGGCCTTGCTGACGCGACACAAAACCCCGCTGCACCCACGCCATCCCCTCTTCCTTCCCTCGTGCTCCCACCTGCCGCTGCGCCTGTTTGGAGATTGTTGCCCTTTAATTGTATGTACCAGCGCGCAAAATCAGAAAAGCGCAAACTTGACGCGCGGTTTTTTGCAAGAAAAGCCAGCGACAACTGAGCCCGTGTGTGTGCGTGGCGTTCGATATTTTGGCAGAGTACGGTACTGTACGAAATGCTCCCTCCGAGACGTCAATGGCCGAGAGCTCCCCAATGCCGCCTTCCTTTCCTATTCTAATGCCATCATGCGCTGCGTATATTATGGGCCATTTGCAGGCACGGATGGCGTTTCTGCGCATTTTGGATTTGTACGAGCACGCTGCGACACTGCTCGCCATAACCTGCAGGGAAGCCACCCTAGGTTGCTCGCACTGTGGTGTGTACGCATGTGTTGCTGCGTTGTTTTGCCATTTGTTTGCATGTTGGTTTTTTGTGAATGGCTTAGAAGACGCAGCTCGGGATTTGCCTTTTCATGGCGTCGTTGTCGTGATGTTTTGCTTCATAAATTAATGTACAAATGGCTGTTGTTCACCGGTGCTGCGAAGTCCACACATATCTCGTGTATATTGCTCTGTTGGTGCGTTTCGAGATGACAAATGCAATCCATTAGGACGCAGTCGTTACTTAACAAGGCTCCACTTGATTCTAGCAGCTGGTATGAACAGTTAAGAGAAAAACTCAGATCTGCAGTGAGATGCGTGGTTCTTGTATCCATTCCATCAAGACGAGCTTCGCCGCCGAAATTTTCTTGCCACCAGAGACACCGGGTGGTAGTATCGGATAAGATCCTAAAGCTTGGGTAGATCGTCCAGGTCAAAATTTGGCTTGGATGGGCTTGTTGAATACCTTACAGTAATTGTGAATGGACAGCAGAGAGCTGTTGTACCCGACCCAATGCACATCTGACCGAAAGCTTCCAGCTCCTCGTCTGTCAACCGTCCGCGTCACACGCACGCACCAAATGTCCTGTACTGTACGATACGTGCATGCAAGTTGAGCATCTTTTGCTGCGTCCTTCCCGTTTGGAGTGTGAAACCTTATCGTTGCGCCTTTGTCAAACCAAATATACGTGGAGCTACCAATTGACCTGGCTCCTCCCCTCTCCTCGCTTTGGTATCTCATGGTCTCTATTGACACAGCAAGAGGAAAGGCAACAACGGCAACTAAACACCACACACGACAGACACGCTCGCCACGAGAGTAGGTTGGATAGGCAGGCAGCCGCAGTACCTACAGTATCCGATACTGCCGGATTGTCTCCACCCCCATCTCTCGAATTACGTGCCACCCACCAACGTGCGCAAGAGAACTCGCTCAGTTGTCGTTCTATGCGTGGCTTTGGGAAGCATCTACTCAGCGTTACGGCAACTCGTTACCGTAAAGCGAAGGCCCGCGGTAAGAAGCCAAATGATAAGAACTAGTCCGCGCGCATTGAAATCCCTCTGTCTTTACTTCATCGGGTCGCAGAGGTCTGCTTCGGAGTTGCGGCGGCCGTGTCTACTATTGTGCAAGAAGAGGCATTCGCTGGGCCAGCCGACGGTGGTCCCACTTGAGTTCCCCCCACCACAGTTTCTTTCGAAGCCGTCCGAACTGTGCTGAATGAATGTAAATCACTCGTCACGACAGCACGACGTCCCGATCAGGATGAGCTCCGTTTTCTGTTCCAACGTGGAATTGGATCACGAAATGTGCTCATCTCAATTTGTCGCTTTCAAAGACAAATCCGCTGCAGCAGCTCATTTCGCCAGCCACTATCATAACTGCTTGCACTTCAGCGGCTATGCCTAGTTGATCAAAGTATCAGAATCTCTCAAACATAAACCTCAGCATTTGGCTCGCAGGCGTCCCAGTTGACCAAAGTATCAAGAATCCCTAAAAGATACCTCAATAGTTAGACTACAGGAATGGGCTCAGAGAAAAGATACCCGATCAGTTAGGCGAGCAAGAGTTGACCCAGAAGGGTGCGCTAGAAGCCGGGGAGAGTTTTGAGATTCGCACCAGCGCCTGGTCGAACATCGCAAGTGCCGCTTGTATGTAGGCGTACGTATAGATTCGATTCTTCTGAGGGTGCTGGCGAGTCTTCTCCGCTGATTGGAGATCCAAAATTTAAAAAAATTGGACTCGAGTTTAGTGGAACGGAGGGCAGCCCACAGTGCCTATTGTACCAGCAGAGAGGCATTCAAACCCCTCAGTGCTGTACCTTTGAGGCGCTCTCGCCGACGTAGCGCTGGCTTTGAGGGAACTGGTGTGTAAACGAACGACAGACAGTCCTTTCTCCCGTAGTTTTTCCGAAAGTATCAATCAATCCTCCCTCTCTCACTTTCCTTGCCTGTCTGGCTGACCGGACAACTGAGATGCTTGGAGTGCATGCATTACAAGGACGCGGTGAAACGAAGTGAGTTGGCCCACGTAAAGTCAGAGAACTCGAGGCTGAAGTGTGATTTATAGTTTGGCGGGTCTGTATGGAACACAGCGAGTGCGATCTGAGAGACTGAGACTGACTTGAACTGTCGATCAGATTGGCTCTTGCACGCCCCGTTTTTATAATTTTGTCAACGCGACTTCGAGGCATCGTTGACCGATCACGCGACCGCGGTCTGATCTGTGCATAAAACAAGGCTTTCCTCGCTCTGAGTGTGAGTTGAGCTGCCTGGAAGATCATGAAAAGAAGATCAAGCATCTTTTCTCTTGCAAGAGCGAGCGTATCAGAAGGTGATTGCACGTGGTACAGTGCCACACTGAGATCCCAAAATGGGAAGCAGGTGATGTCACTGGGCAAGCGCTTCAAACTCAACACAAGACATCACGTGCTGAGTATAGCGGGGATACTGTACTCGTTGGAATGGACAGCCTCACATGCTCTGCAGTTGGTCTAATCTCTGTGAAACGGGTTGATACTGATGTGAGCTCGCTACTAACAAGCCAACCAAACGCAGCTCGCTGTGCACAAGCCAACCAAATGCAGGATCTCTAACGATTTGGTACAGTGGATCGAGCAGAAAAGAGCAAGCAAATTAGCCGCATTCACGACACAAACGCGCCTGGCATCCACCATTTTCCCACCATCCCGATCGTGGTGCAGGAAAGTATCAGAAGAGAGGAGGGGGGGGAGACTGCGCTTTCTCTGGAGCATTACCTAGCGACGTGCATAGCATCTGCCACTCGGCCACAACGAGGCGACACTAGTGCCGCCTTTTCAGCGCTCTCCATTCTTGCCTCATGCTCCAGTGTTCGACGACAGAGCTGGACGCCCGACCGGCAAAGTTGGCATCCTCTTCCCGATGGGATCACGTCGCGGTGGTAAAGGTGTCCATACTGGTGCACATAGCTTACTCGAGCGAGGTATTTACGAACTGCCAGAGATGGGCGTCTTTTTTTTACTTTGGATAGACTCAACAAACGATCGCTGAAGGAGGAAGGTGGCTGGGTCTTGCTTTTACGCCTGGACCTTCGGTCAGCTGACCCATGCATTTGCTGCTCAGTTGTGCGGTTACACGATCACTTGGTGACTTTTCCTTCTCGCTACAGTAAAATTGCTTTTACTTGCCCACGCTCCTCCTCAGTTGCGTGACATGTGGCGACAATATTTGTTGGACACATACGGTAGCAATGGCGGGTTTCTATGTCGCTCATGTTTGTCCGCCGTCCTCAAGTCAAGTTACATCTAGCGCATCCATCACGCATGCTCTCGAAAATGCGAGAGGGAGGGAGTGGAGCTGTATGCTAATCAATTGAAGTGGGAAACGATGCTGATCAGAGCGCGCGTTGCTTAAAAGCAACGCAGGAGAGAGATGGTGAAATATATGCTTGCTACGATTTTTAGTCTTCACTAAAGTATAAAGACTTATTTAATTTCACTTGAGCAACGCTAGGTCAGTCTGTACTGGATAGGCCAGAGAGTTGCGTCTGAAAATGGAATTCAACGATTAGCGGCAGGGGATGCCAAATGGCGCGAGGGAACAACGAAGGTACCTTGAGCCTTTCGAAATGCGCCAAACGCTTTTCACATTGACACGATCTTATAATTATTGGCACGAACAAAGGCGCGCACTTGCTCGCCTGCCTTTCGAGACGCGTACACTCATATGATACGTGCATACGCATTTCATTTCCTGCTTGTGATTTAGCGGTTGAACCGGCAAAACGATTTCGTTAGGAAATCCGCTGCTTGTCGCTTTCAACATCCAGCTCAGCCACCAGGGGAAGGGGAGGCACATTTTGGCGTTGATACAGTATAAAAATAATGAAATAAATAATTGCGCGCACTCGCTCAAGTGGCTCTAGGTAGGCAAGTGTCCATGTTATAGGTGTATAGTACTAACACGCGTTTCTTTTCGTAGTCGACTGGACGAAATAATCTCTCGATAGCAAAATCGTTTCCGCCCAGCGAGACAGATTTCAAACTACGGGTGTCCTAACAAAAGCCAAATGCGCAACTTCAATTTGAAGGTCCTAATAAAGTGGCCTACTATTGTCCTAATTATAAAAACATAAATCAGTACTTTTGACAAATACCGTTTTTCATACTGTACTGAACCGGTTATCATTCAACTTTGGTACCACGAGATACTGTCGATACGAAAACCTTCGAAATACCGTTCAGATCTACCGGTACAATCCCGTCCACGACACGAAACGAATCAGCAGTGCGATCCTTCCATCAAGCCATTCATCCACCAAACAAACACAGAAAGCACAGAATCCCCCACCAGGAACATGGCGCGTCCTGACGCTGCTGTCTCCTTACTGCTACTGCTGCTGCTGCTGAGCGCGGTGCCAGTGGCAATGGGAGTAGCAACAGCTGCGAATGTCGGCAGTGCTGGCGACGACAACGCTACAGCGACGCTGACACCGCCGCCGCCCTCGGCGCACGGGAGCGCGCCGTCGTTCTACTTTGTGTACGCAGGTGTGTACGCGTGCGGCGCGCTGTTCCTCATCCCGAGTGGCATGTCGTGGGTACGCATGTGGCGCAACCGCCACATTGACCGCACGGCCGTGCAGCTGTTCTCGTTGCTCGGTATCGGCGCACTGCTGCGCGCGGCGGCATTTGTGCTCGTGGCCGTGTGGATGCTCTTCGTGGCGCAGTCGCATGGCACCACGAAGGAAGCCAAGCACCTCCACTTAACGTACCTGGAGATTGTGTTCACGTGGCAGATGCTCGGCATGCTTGGGTCGTTCGTGCTCGGCGGCGTGTTCCTGTTGGTGTTCAACACGTGGGCGAGTATGATTGAGCAAGTGGGTGCGTCGTCGTTTGCGACGCCACTCTCGCGGCACCCAAGCGCGCCGTCGTCGAGTTCGTCTCCACGAGTGCTATTCATCAAGATCGTCGTGGCCATTTACTTGCTGCAGATGCTAGCATTCGTCGTGCTGCAGCCGTATCCACAGAGTGTCCTGCGTCGCAGCGTCTACTTGGCCGCAACCGTGCTACTCGCGTTCTGTTTCGTCGTGTGCATGTTCCTGCTGCCTGCATATGGAAGCCGCATGTGTGCGTTGCTCGATAAAGTTGCTGAAGACGCGAGCCACCGGCAACGCAATATCCGCCGCATCGCCGCGATCGCGACACTATTTTGCCTCATGCGAACAGTGTCGCTGCTGCTCCTAGCGGCGTCCCAGTACGGCGACCAGGACCATGCACTCGCGTCGCCCACGCCGGACAGTGGCGATGACCAGAACCGTGTCCCGAAAAAAGTGTTTGATATCCCAACGCGCGACATCATTGACGAGAATCCGATCTTTTTCTTCACAGCAAGCGGCGGATCCTCATCGACGGGGCTGCTGCGGTGGGTCGTGCTGCTCGAAGTGACCGAGTTCCCGCTCGAGTGGGCGCTGCTGATCTCGTTGCTGTGGGTGCTGCCGTCCAAGGCTGTCTTACCGTCCATACGCGGGTACCAGCTCATTCCTGACAAGAGATGGCGTTCTTAGCAGACAACGTCGCAGCGTGGTACGCTTGGGCTTCGCTCATTCTCTATGAGAGTGGTATTTATATAAGTTGCTCAACAAGCCGCGCTTGCTTTCGTTCAGTGCGAAGGAACTCACAAGAAAAAACAATTTTGTATCTTTTGGCATTACAATGGATAGATCTTACGGCAGAGCTACTTTGGGCAATAGACGTTTGAAATGTACGCGATCTCCCGTCGTAGGATGTCCACAGCAAATCATACAAGCGCCTTCACATTAACTAGAAGAGTTAAGCGACATTCAGCTAGCAGACCAATATTGATCATTTTCTCTGCGTCCGTATCAATTATTACTATATTGTCGCACACGATCCTCTGACCGTGTAAGTTGTGAAGGCGAGCTCACATCCCGACCTTTGTAGGCAAAGAGGAGATCATCATAACTACAGTATGGCATTTGGCAAGCACCAAACTAGGATATCCAAATGTTGCAGGAAAAGTGAACACGATGGCATCCCCAGACACACAGCACGCGAGAACGCAATCGATTCACGGCCTTCGAGACACTCTAGCCGCTCCGCAGATAAATTAACCGTTCGAACAACATTTATTCTCTACTCTGCGACGCCAGAGCGGCGAAACGTAGTGTGCAATGAGAGAATGAAGATGAAGACATCAGTCATGAAAAAGTAGGTGAGAAATCAGTGTGTGGAAAAATAGCCAATAAGAGCCTACATGATATTTTTGTCCAAGCACATGATCCCTTATGTGTCAAATGTCTCTTAACCTTAATACAATCTGCAACCAAATATTGCTGTTCGCAATATTATTGCTACCTTGCACTGTAGAATTTGATCATTTTTGTCCTCATCCATGTAGACAACATGGCATAGAACAGAGCACAATCACCACAGGGTCTACTTTGAGAGGATAGAGGGGAAAGAAAGAAAGCGCAACAATGGATGCAGAGGCTGGAGATGCGACGTCGTTGGCTCCAGGCTTCCCGTGCTGCAGCGTCAACGGTGGGAACTCGCCGCACGTTGATCGTGCGAACAGCAGCCGCGGACAAGAGCAGTGTGAAGGCAGAGAGAGGCAAAGTACACGAACCTCTGGACGAGCGACGACGGCGACTTAATGCGAGTGCGCCAGATACACTACACCGAGCAGTAGTTAGCGGGTGTGTAGACGACGTGCAGTTCCTGATAACTAGCGGTGCCTGCTCTGTGCATGATCAAGACGAGTGGGAACGCACACCGCTGTTCCATGCTGCAACGGTCGATATGGTGCACGTCCTCGTCCGACATGGAGCGCTCGTTACTGCCACAAACAACCTGGGTGAAACAGCGCTGTGTATCACAGCGAGTGCTGGTCTTACGGACGTGGCGCAGACACTGGTGCTACTTGGCTGCTCTGTGAATGCCGTGGGCTTTACTGGTAGGTCGCCCCTTGCCATAACTGCGTGCGCAGGTCATGCAGATCTCGTCAAGACCCTTCTTGATTTAGGAGCATCCACGGTCATCAAAGACAGCCGTGGTTATACACCACTTTATTATGCAGCGAGCAGTGGGGATATTGAAGTTACGAAGGTATTGATTCAAGGCGGGGCATCAGTGGATGCTAAGAATGGAAGAGGGAGAACAGCTCTTTTCGCAGCTGCAAACGCGGGATATTGTAACGTGGTAAATCTCTTGGTCAACTTCGGAGCAATAATTGACGTGCAAGATTGTGAGGGCAAAACACCACTTTCGCTGCAGCGTTGGCAGGTCACCTTGCTGTGGTGACTACATTGATCGACCTCGGTGCGTCCATCTCTGCGAGAGACAAGCGCCATCGAACGCCTCTATTGTGTGCGGCAAGCGCAGGTCAAGCCGACGTTGTCGAAATACTGATCCAACGTGGTAGCTCTGTGATCGATACGGCCAACAGCGGGAGAACACCTATTTTAGCGGCAGCAAGTGCTGGTCACGTCAATGTGCTGAAATTATTACTAAACCTTGGCGGTCTAGGTTGCCAGGAAAACTACAACGAGTGCCTGTTTTGCGCTGCGAAAGCTGGTCACTCAGATACAGTGAAAACATTGCTCCAACTCGGTGCTTCAGTTGATGCAGTGGACAGTCGCGGGAAGACACCGCTGTTACATGCTACAAGCAACGTGTGTGTCGTGGAAACGCTGCTCAAGTATGGAGCGTCAGTCGATGCCAAGACATATGATGGCAAAAACGCTGTATTTTACGCAGCAAATGGAGGCCACTCGGATGCAATCAAGGTGCTGAGTCAAGCTGGAGCCTCGGTGAGTGGCAAGATAAGTAACGGGACAACTGCTATGTTTGCTGCAGCGAGCGCTGGTCATGCTGACACGGTCAAGACGCTCATAGTACTCAGTGGCTCCGTCCAAGAAAAGATCAGCGATGGACGAACACCCCTCTTTTTTGCTGCGAGCGCAGGGCATAACGACGTAGTAAAAGTCATCCTTGAGCACGGAGCTCTCGTAAATGATCAAGACGTTGATGGCAGAACTCCTCTCATCTTTGCGGCAAGCGAAGGTCACGCGAACGTGGTTATTACATTGTTGGAGCTCGGTGCTTCTGTCCATCTCAAAGACTCTCAAGGGAAAACTGCTTTGTATGCTGCTGCAGAAAAAGGCGACTCGAATCTGGTGACTACGCTGTTGCGTTACTCTGCTTCGGTTGATGACAAGGATAACCAAGGAAGGACGCCATTATTTGCAGCAGTACTGCATGGTCATCTGGATGTGGTGAAGATCGTGATGAATAGCGGTGCTGCTGTCAACGCAAAGACAGTAACAGGAGAACGGTTTTGTTCATCGCAGCGCATTCAGGGAACTTGGATATAGTACTGGTGCTCATCGAGTATGGGGCTTTTATCAATGACAAAGACAACGAAGGTAAAACGACGCTTTTCTCGATCATAAACGATGGAAAAATCGAGATAATTAGCGCGTTGGTAAGACTGGGTGCATTCGTGGACGAAGAAGATTGCGATGGAAGAACCGCGCTCTTTGATGCAACCAAGGCCGATCGACTCGATGTAGTCGAATTACTCATTCGAAATGGCGCGTCCCTGAATCGCTTCTCTCATGCGGATTACTCACATCAAGGTTACGATACCCCGCTCATCTTTGCTGGTCGCGCTGGCTATATGGACATATTTAAAGCACTCATTGATGCTGGGGCATCCGTAAACGTGCGAGGCGACGACAGAGAAACTCCTTTGATATCAATTTCTCGATGTGACTACTTCACTGGAGTCCAGCAGATCATGGCACATGGATGCCCGGTTGGTCCCAGCATTGGGTCAAAGGAGGAATATCCGCTCATTCCCGGTACTCTAAGAACGATGACTACTATATGTGCAGCGACCAGAGAATTTAAGTCAATGTCAGCCCATTTCTTGGAGCGATTAGAAGACGTTTGCTCTGTACTTCAATCACGAGACACAGTCCCGGCTCAAGATAGTAGCACCCTCGCAACGTACGTGGCACTCATCTTTCGGTTCTGCCGTTTACTTTTCCAATGCAGCAATCGAAAAAGCTCACTTTCGCGATTCATTGGAAGTCGCGCGATTTCCAGTACCATTCAAGATTTTCACGAAGAACTGGATCACTTTTGCCGATTGGCCAATTTGAGCCAAAGCAACTCGACATGGAGGACGCAATGGGAATATGACAAGTTACTGCAGCAGCTTGTCTTTCAGAGGACACTCAGCAATGACAATGCCCTAGTCGCTGGCCTTGAATCTGATGCAGAAAAATATAACACCTCTGTATTGCTTCACTATGAGCTTCAAAACCGAGGTGGAAAGAGTAGTCCTGATACTATCCAAGTCATTGAAGATGTGCTGAGTCGGATACTTCGCGTATGCAACTTTAAACTCCCGCGAGTTCCTGACTGGTTTGCCTCTCGCGATGATGTCGACTTCCACAAATGGAACATGATCGACTATGTCGAAGAAAGCATTCAGCATTACCAAGGAAAATGGCTCAAGACCAAAGTAATGATTGCAACTTCGATTATGACACATGACGAGTTTCACGGCGCTGCAACAAAATGGTACCCACTCAGTCATCCAAACGTGCTGAAGATGTATGGTGCGTGCCACATTAGCGATCCGTTCTTGTTTATCTACGAATATTATCCTGAAGGATGAAAGCTGTGTGAATTCTTGGCGGCTAATCAAGCGGGGCTTCAGTCCGCCTGGGAATGCATGTACGAGGCATCCCTGGGGCTTCAATACCTACACCAGCGCAATGTGATTCACGGAGATCTTCGAGGTGACAACATTGTGGTGGGTTTGGACTCGAAAATGAAAATTGCTGGGTTTGGAGAGACCTTCGTAACGAGCGATATTTGGCGCAACCACGGACCAATATATTGGCAGTCTTCAGAGGTACTTCGACGCAAATCGTCTTGCACAATTGCGTCTGATATGTATGCTTTCGGGATATGCATCCTTGAGGCTGTGACACTTGAACTTCCGTGGTCGAAACGGGGAAAAAGAGAGCACTCAAGTTGGTGCTGCAGGGTGAATTGCCAGAACGTCCCACAGCTTTGAATGACGCTCAGTGGGACTTAATTACGAAAATGTGTGCATTTGATCCGGAAGAACGCGTCAATATCGTGTATGTTGTGAATCAGCTCAAAAACTTCATCCACGAGAGTGAGGATGCGGGCGTGTTTGCTAAAGTCCCGACAGTGACTGGCACTACAAAGGTATGTGGATTTAACAGTTTGTTCACATTCGAGAAATGAATGCTTGGGCTAACACATCATTTTTGCACGTAGCGTCAAACTCTGAGTATCGAAGAATACGTGTTTCCAGAGCTCAGTGCGACAATTTCAGTCGCGTTGGAGAATATCCTGATAAAATGCAACGATTTCCCAGAATCCGAGTGGATGGTCGAAAAAGTATACACGGCTCTCGCTTACATTTTCGACCGCCTTCAAGAACTTCAAAAGGAGCCAACAGATCCCGAAGTCGTCAAGTACTGCTCCATTTTGGCGCAAGTCCAACGATACTTGCGCAGAGCGGTATCAGAGAAGTCGGTAGCTCAATTTGCGAGAAGTCGAAAAGTGGCTGAGGCGCATCATGTGATTTACGCAGAGCTGGATCGTTTGCTCGACATGTTGGGTGTGTCCGAGTCCGACTCGATTCGCAGTTGGGAGCGCGATCGTGACGGTATTGAGATGCGATTTCTTATATCAGACTCTACTGATTCCGAGTATGACTCGAGGGGTCAAGCGAGCAAGCACGAAGTAATTTCTGTTACGCATTTTGATTCAGTCTCGTCTAGCTTAAACCCAGATAACTCACTCTGGGCACAAGCAGGCCTCTCTGCGTTGAACACAATCCCATCGTGGTATTTGCCGCTACGCGAGCTAGTGTTCAGTGAATCGGATCGTATTGGACAAGGAGCGTTTGGGGAAGTGTACAAGGGAACGTGGTTGGATACTCTGGTCGTGGTTAAGTTTATGGGGTACGAAGAAGACACTGGCACGATTTCAACGAATCTGCTGCTTCATGCGATTCGAATCTGGCATCATCTCACTCACCCGCACATCGTGAAGCTTTACGGCGCGTGCCATGTTGACAAACGCTATTTCGTTTGCGAGTATGCAACAAATGGCGATTTGCAGGAGTTTTTGAAGATCGACGCCAACAAGAACTTGACGTGGCAAAAAATGTATGAAGTCGCTCTCGGTCTCGAGTACTTGCACGGCCAGAACATTGCGCACAACGACCTGAAGTGTGACAGTGTGCTGATTGGTATGGACGGCAAGGCGAAACTGATCGACTTCGGCTTGAGCTGCTTGCTGAATGTGGCCGAGATTCAGGTTGATGTGAAGTGTATGGGCGCTGTGCACTGGAAGTCACCAGAATATTTGACAGGTGGACGTCCGTCGTTTGCATCCGACGTGTACTCGTTCGCAATGTGCATTTTGGAGGCTGTAACAGGCGATATTCCGTGGGGGAAGGGTATGAGTGCAGTCTTTGTCAAGTTCCAAGTGAAGAAGGGAAAGATCCCTGCTTTGCCAGATTCGTTGAACGACAAGCAACGCAATCTGATCGAACTGATGACGCGGAAGGATCCATTGGAGCGCGTGAAGATGTCGTTCGTAGTAGACAAGTTGTTCGAGATGTCGGAAGAACAATTGTATTTTGTGGTTCCATAGCTTAGAGATTGCAGTATGCGGCCACCTCGGCGACGTCGCTACGCAAGGCGGACTATAAGGATCCTGGGATATTCAGACAGATTAAACATCTCTTTTACCAACTACCCTATCCAGCCGTAACAGCTGTATGGTGGGTACACTTCTTGCTCGCTTGCACGATCAGATGCATTTTCAGAGAAAAGAGTACAATTCTTTATCGCCAACGCTTCAGAAACACTTGTTGTCTTTGCACTTGAAGTACGCATAGTGCAGTCTTCGGGTAGTTTAATGTGGGGGAAATAGTAACAGGAATGACCTTGGCCAGCATTCCTCATTTCGAGTAGTCATTCTACAAGATACAGGACGGTAAAAAGTCAACCCTACATGTACCCGAAGTCAATGAGCCAAGAACCAGTTCTAAAGACATTGCGTCAAGCAATGTAACATTTGCTTTAATACATTATATGCATTTATTGTTTTGCTTTGTTTTTTCGACTGATGACGCAAGGAAATTCCAGAAGAACAAGTATGAAGAAATCACATCGACGAAAGCGGTGTTGGCAGGTCACACGCGAGCCCAGTCACGCCGCGGTTGCACGCGCAGCCGCCTGGGAGACATGCGCCTTGGCCGCTGCAGTTACCCGCGCACGTCGCGTTGTCCCCGAAATGAAACGCGCTGCGGTCGGCGAGGAACTTGCCCATTTCCGCGTCGGTGGACGCATTCGCGACGATGCGGGTCTCAAGTTCACGGCGGCACTCACGCAAGTATGAGAGCTTTGTGAGATCGACGATCGAGAGGTCTGCGAGTATTGCCGCGTCACCAATGCACACGGCTTCAATATAGTTCGTTGTGTTCGTCACGTACTTCTCGCACACGCGCATCTCCTGGAACACGTGGTAGCACAGTTCACGCGCTCGCGCGGCTACGAGGGCTTGCGTGTGTACCTCACTACCGACATCGCTGTCTTCATCGTCACCTTCATGACTGTTTTCTTCGCCAGTCTCAGGAAACCCGGCATCTTCGACTTCCATGCGCCGATTCACTCGAGTACCTGCGAATGGCGGAACGTACGTCAGCACGACCGGTTGGAATACTCGCAATGAGATGCTGCTCTCCGAGATGCGGGTGAATCCCTGGTGCAGAATATTCGTGTTACTTGATAAAGTAACCGCGTTCAAATCTTTTTCTGATGGTGGAAGCAAAAATTTGTCGCAATCTGACTCGAGGCACGTAAACAGATTGTCACTCAGACTCATGCCGTGCAATGCTGCCAGCTTCGCATTGTCCTTGAGATCGTCGCTCTTTTTGCCATTCCAGTTGCCGAGTAGACCCTGCACGCTTGGGTCTTTAAAGTACGGTGATACGCGCAGCGCAATGTTGAGCAGAGGGTAGTTGCCGATCCATCGGTTGAGCGTGATGTCGACATAAGTCGAGTAATCCGCTGTCGTGAACACGCGATAGCCTTCAGTTTTGCCATTCAACTTCTCAACCGAGAGCCATTTCTGGGTATTCTGCGTGCCTTTAGCGACCACGAGTTTGTTGTCGACGATGAAAAAGCGCACGACAGCGCTAGCGAACGCGATCGCGGCTCCTTGGTAGCAACTCGTCGATTTTTCACCCTTGTCAAAGGTCGGCGTGCACTTATGTTGAAACACTTGAACCTGAAAATTGAGCGACTCAAAGAGCCGAAACACACCAGGTTTCTGAAAATCGTAGCAGACGTGATCAAGTGTCGTCAAGTGCGGATCGCCGACGCCACCGCCACTGCCCGACGGGATCACTAACCGCTTGATCAGGATCTCCGGGCATATCGCGGGAAGGTCCTTTGCGAACGTGCTGATCGCCAGTTTGAACACCAGGTTCGTGTAGTCAACGTACACGGCTTCCTTGGCCCCAGCACCGCCGGTCGCGCGCAAAAGCACGTTCTTGGCGTCGTCGAGTGTCATGATCGTGAGACCGCTCGCACCCTTAATTCCTTGGATCGTGACTCCCGTTGCGTCGTACTCGCCGGTTGGTACGATCGCTCCTTTGAGCACTTCGCCGTCGATCAGCGTGTTCTCGCCGTTCTCAAACTTAAACGTGAACATCTGGATGCACGTTGCCGTATTGATATCAGCGTCATCGCTCGACCCGATGACCCCGTCTTGGGCTGATCCGGACGAAAGTGCTGCTGTAGCCCATACTGCGAGCGCGAGCACGCGTGACACAAAGAGTAGCTGCATGTCCCGATCAAGGGGCCACAAAGCAGCGGCTTGAATAGCGGAAACCGACTGGTTGACGCTGGATCTGGTTGGTATCCAAGTCGGTGGCTTGGATGGGTTGCTTTTTGGAAAGTGAGTAGCTGTAATCAAGACAACACCATCAAGGTCTCATCTCTTTCTTCATCGGCGCTCTTGGATAGCGCAAAGTGATAATGGAGACGAGGGTAGAGGATAGAGGAAGAAAGAGCGAGTATCGAAGGGTTCACAGAGCGAGACTCGATCTCATTCGTCGAACGTGGATTGCGATGAACTGGAAACGGATTTTGGCATCTAGACGCCATAAATACACACACTAGACGACCGATTCTGAAGGGGAAAAGACGCCTGGCAAATCCGTCGTGACTGGATGGCGTCCAGTGTCTTAATCTTCTTCTCACACAACCTGAAACACCTTGCTCATGATGAAACGGCAGATTATCGGAGAAAGGAACAACAAAACAACAGCCATCACATTGCTTCAGTTGAAGACGGAGCAGTGACGTGGATGGCTTTGGTTCATTGGAAACGGTACGCTCGCGGCATCGGTTCATGAGAAGCTTGAGTACAATGGCTGACTACAAAAGAAATAACACTGGCTGCAGCAAAAGTAATCGAGTTGGGTGGGGATAGCTTTTGCGGACATTCACGAATTATTCGTTTTTTGCTACTCTACGCCTTGCATAACACTCCCCACATCTCGTTCTGTGGCTATCATCATCACGATGCGGCCATCTTTCGACTTTGCTAGTAGGCGCTCAAACCCTCACCGCGCGATCTTTGGAGCTTTGTTTGCCACCGTAGTCAGTGGTGTTGACAATGGGCGAGATGCTACAGTCAGAAGACGAAGTTGTCGCAAGAAGCTCGCAGGAAAGCACATCTGCTGCTTTTGAGGCTGCTCTTGGAACCAGCTGACCACAGTATGAAGAATGTCGCGCCGCTGTGGCAATTCCATGGGTGAGGCCATAATGAGATCGATGCACATCGACGCACACACTTGTTGAAATTCTAAACCAAGAGGAGAAGCGGTTGCTTCTGGGCACAGTTTTTGCTGCAGCCACGCAGCTGCTTGAGCGACAAATTCCGCCGCTGAGTTATTCGTTCCTCTCAGCCGCAAGCTCTCTGCAAACGTGCACGCAATGTGTCCAACCATCTTGGTTATTCTCGCTTTGACCTTGATGTCGTCACTCGACGTGCAAGCATTTAGGAAGCGCCACAGCGGAAACAACTCGACCATGTGATCCATGTCGTACACTGTTGTGAGCAGCTCCAAACTTTTACAGACTTGAAAAGTGACATCATCATCCCACGTAGCAACACCGCGTGGCGTGATGTAGGTGTTCCACAACTTGTCTGCAAGCGCTTGTCGATATGCTGGGTCGTCGGCATTGATCTCTTGCTGCGAAAGTGCGTCAATGCATTCTAGAATGCGATGCATGATCTCCAGACTCGACTCCCCATAGAAAACCTCTTCTTTCCGAGCAGACTGAGCTTCAATCACAGCTAGTGCATGCTGCATCACGTCTTTCACAACCACCGACTTCTCGTGCCCTCGGCTGTCGTACTCGACTTGAAGAATATCTGGCGCGACTTCTACGATCGCGCGCGTAAAGTATAGACCTTTGATGTTTGGATTCCGTCGCAGTAGATCAAACACGACTACGCGCAATCGTTCGTTGAGATCGATCAATTTGCAGATTCTCGCGTACAAGGTGCACACGTGGCCGATGAACACTTTGTCCTTGCTGACCTTGTTCTTTCGCGATAGATGCATCATTTGTAGTTGAGTCTTGGAATCAGCCTTGGATAATGAGCATATAGCGTACTCTATTCGCGTCGTCGGGCTAGCAAACAGCAACGTTTGCAAATAATCGAGGCATTCTTCAAGCAAATATCGGTTGGCTTCGCTCACTTGACCAGTACTGTCACTGTCGCCAACTCTACCTCCAACGAGTCCTAGCAAGATTTGGTGTGCTAGCCGGTTGACTCCAAGCGACTCGGTCTCGCTCACCTGCCCCCAAGTCGTTGGCGTACGCAGCACGCGGCACGTCCCCTGGATGAAAACGACGGGCGATATTTTCCTCTGACGATACTGCGCAACAAGTGCGTCGCACAATGCTGTCACTATTTCCGGTTGTGACGCAACATACTTCGCGCAGCTTGTTAGCAATAACCGGAGTGTTTTAAACACAAACTGGTCGTCAAATTTCTCGTCCTTTTTGTTCTCAGTGCGCGCCAAATCGCGCTTGAACGCGGCCGTGCGCTTTGTAAGTCGATCTTTTTTCATGTCAGTCGCTGTCCTCACTTTCTCAAGGCCCGGTTTTACGTCTTTAGTAATTGGCTCTGCATCGGTCATGTTTGTGGTATCGCTCTCACCATTTGCGACGATCAAGGATGACGAAGTCGCAAAAGCCGCACCACCACCGTCAACCAATTTCTGCTTTTTCTTCGGGTGCTCATCTCGTTCGCTCACTTCTCGATCATTATCGGCCGAGAGCGTACTTCCTATGGGTGACTTAAGAGCATTGAGCGAAGTTTCAGCGATCTCAATGGCGATATCGCTTTCCGTTTTTGAACTGCGCCCATCGTCACTCTTGTCCTCAATTGACTCGTTTCGTGAACGCTTCTTTCGTACAATTGGCTTCTCTACCTGCACTGCTGCATCCAGATCCCCCATTAACGATACACTTGGAGCTTTTACGGCCCGTTTTGCCGCGAGAGCTAGCTGAGCAGCAGTTAGCTTAGTCACCGACACCATCGACTTGTTCTGACTAATTGCTTGAACGTTTCCAGGTGGAATATCATTATCGTGACCAGCGACATCGCCAGAGTCTTCTGCAACAGTCGCTTGGATACTTTGGTCGGGCTGCCTGAAGTTGCTGGCCATCTCTGTCTCTATCGCGTCCGCGACATCATCCATTCCGTTGACTTCACCATCGTGCTCCGACTCGGAGCCATCGCTGTCGCTGCTTTCGTCACTGCTGCTGGACTCACTCAGACTTAGCTTCCCAGGATTGTCGCTTTTGACTGCGGCATTCGAAACTGGTAATGTATCCTTTTCTGCGTCTGTATATGCCATTTCCGTACGAATCTGTGTTTCTACGTCAGCATGGCCATTTGTCAATATGTGGGCATTAGGCGAAACTCGCGAGAAGTCTTGCCGGACAGCTTCATCCTCCACGTTTTGAGCTGTGTCTGTCCGTTTGTAGAATGTCATCGACCCGCTAGCGTCGATTTTTCCTGTCGCTATTTCGTAGAGCGACACAACTGTCCCATTGTCCTCACTTGCAACTGCTTCTATTACAGAAGACCGCGTGATTTTGGTCTCGTCACCTCCATCTTCTTCGGACATCATCACTTTGCCACCGTCAATCGCAATGTGATCCTCAACCTCCGCATCGGGAACTCTAGATGTGGTCAAGGTTGTCCCAGATCTATTGGCCGGGCTTTTCTTACCGTCAACAGCATCTTTTATCACTTTGACAAGCGCAGTGTCGACAATGTCATCGTGCTTCGGGAGTACTGCTTTTTCAGTCGACTCGATTGCTGCATCCTGCTCACCTTCTTCATCGGAAGTAGATGCTAATTCGTCGTCGATTAGTGCACTGATATCCTTGTCCATCGCTATGACTGCATTTGGTGTCTGCAGTTCAGGACTGGATGTCGCAAGCTGATTATCTTTGTTCTCGAACCTACTTGCCCCTTCAATCTCGACTGTAACAGCAGCAGCAGTATCCTGCGTGGATGCACGACCTCCTGAATCTGGCACAACTTCTTCACTCTCAGCATCTTCGCCGTCGGAACTACTCGCCAATTCGTCATCGATTGCTGCACCTATATCGTCGTTGTGATCGATGTCAACGACTCTTATCATGGTAGACGCATCCGTTGGTCCACAGTCGTCTTTTCCATCTCGTCTCGCTGTCAGCTCATCATCAACGACAGCATCGTCAACAACAGTATCACTAGTGGGCGAAACTGTTGCACCATCCCGCAGATTGTCTTCTTCATCTGAACTCGACGCCAGCTCGTCGTCAATCGCAGCACTAATTGCATCATGATTGATAACGCCACTTCTCGAGATTGGAACAGTTGCATGTAGTGTTGAATCCTGTTGAGCTCTATCTTCTTCCTCTTCGTCGGATATGCTTGCCAGTTCGTCGTCGATAGCAGCACTCATGGCATCCATCTTGCCGACGATATTACCTGCGCCAACGACTTCACTTGAACGTAGATCTGTGTCTTGAATGCCCGTGTCATCGTCGTCATCCGAACTGCTACTATTGGCATCATCGTCGTTGTCACCATCGTCATCTGAGCTGCTGAAATCGAGCTCTTTATCGATTTCATTACATATCGCTGCATCAAATGCCACAACGGTGCGCGACAGCACACCGTCAGGAGCTGCTCTCATACTTTGCGCCACTTGCATCAAATGTGACGCACCGTCGCCGTCAGGTTTCTCAGGATCGTCTTCGTCACTATCACTGAATTCCAATTCGGCATCTATCGCCGCGCTGATAGTGTCGACTTGGCTTTCTCTTTCTTGAGGAGGGCGACCCGGACTACTTATCATCATTGGCTGTAGCAATGCGCCAACTGGTCGCTCTGCCGGTTCTCGACTCTCTGACTTTCGATGCTGAGCTTCTTGAAACGGTGCTGTCTCGGCGGGTACTGCACTTGCAGTGTTAACTAAAGTGACAAGCGGAGGTTGTGATTTCACAAGCGTCACTGTGTCTGGCATGTCGAGCTCGTTACTCTCCTCAGCTTCGGTTTGTCGTGTCACTATCGTATCAAGAGATGCATCTTTATCCAGCATGCTCGTAGCCACATCATTCGCGATTGTACTCGTAAACAGTGGACCATCCTGTTGTTGCACCACGGAAGCAACAATTTTTGACCCGCTCACTTGCGCAACAGATGCCAGTAGCGCACTCGGGGTCGGCTTATCACCACGTCCAATGGATTCAAACGAACGCTTGCGTTTCCGCGACACTCCTGCTTTGAAATCCGGAACAGCGTCTTCTTCTTTGCTTCGGATTATCTGTGCCAGGCTATTTTCAACGGTATTAGCATCCTTCTTGGTCTTCTCCTCGTTCTCTGCAGGAACCCGCAAGTCGCACTGGCAGCCAAATGATGCAGAAGCCACTGGATCTGTCTGGAAGCCTGTAGTAGCACTTGTACTTTGCCGAATGGACTGAATTTCTCCCGTGATCGTAGTCTGAACGTCACAATTTGTTGTTTTTGGGATTACTCGAACCGGTTGTACATCACCTATGATCGTGGTCTGGACGCCGCTGGTGACGCTTTCCTTCACCACTGTCTGGGTTTGAACTGCAGCATCGCTCGTGGTCACGCGTGCAAAAAGCGCAACAACATCTGTAGAAACTGACATTCTTTGAGCGTATGCCACCACATCCAATAGTGTCTGCGTCTCTGCATCACAAGTCTGCTTCTCATCATTGATCTGCGCATCGCACTGCGTCGCAATGGTGCCTGTCTGCACTTTCTCGTCGTCGGTCTGGACAGCAACACTGACCACGTCCACCATCTTGCGCTCCAATACCGCGTCGACACCATCAGCTACAGCAGCAGCATTAGCACCACGTCCACGACCTCGTCCTCCTCTCCCTCGACCTCGCCCACGTCCGCCTCTGCCTCTGCCCGTTGCTACCAATTCACTATCGTCCGCATCGTGTTGCTTCTGCTTCTTGAGCACTTCGAGCTCCTGCGACAGCGCCTCGACGCGCAGTCGGTACTCGCGCAGTCGCGCCGCGGCCTCCTTTAGCTTGACCTTGGTGAGCGTCTTGTACTCACGGGCCTTGGCGGCCTGCTTCTCGAGCTTCGCGATGCTCTGCGCCTGCTTCTCGATGATCTGCGAGTGCGAGATCTGCGCCGCCACGGGCGCCGCCAGATCGCCCATGGCCTCCAGCTCGTCGTCGTCCATGAGGATCTCCATCAGCTCGCTGGCGCCAGCGGCGGCGGCTTCAGCACCATAGCCGTCGGCGGCATCCATCGCCAATGCGCCATCCATACTGAAGTGAAGTTTTAGGTGGTTGAGGGAAATCGAAGGGGAAATGGGAGCGCACATAGTGTGTACCACCTTATAGCTGGGCAGCTACAGTGTACAGACCGAATAAAGAACCCCTGAGGCAAAAATTGCACATAAAAAAAGAAATGTAAAAAACTTGAATAATAGGTATACACGTAAAGTAGGCTGCAATGAGATAAATTGAAGCTACCAAGACGCCTATAGCATTTTTATAAAGGTTTTCCATATTGGGGCAGGTTTATAGATCTAATTGCATGCCTTTCACTAGGAATGGGAGCCAAAGTCACATGGAAGGGCTCAAGAAGAGCATGGCGAAGCGCAGCGTCGAAGACACCGCTGCGGACGACGGCGGCTTCGCAACTAAGAAGCAGAAGCAGAAGCAGAAGCAGAGCGACGCGCAACACCGCGGATGTGAACGCAGCGCATCGCGAGCTGCTCAACGCCTGTGCGAGGCGCGACCAGAAGGTTCCCGCTCGCCGAGACTGTCACCCATTGCGTCTTCCCGGACGACAACGACGAAGGACTCGACAAAGAATCTGGAGCAATTGTATCGTGCCAGCTGCGAGCGGCTCGCAGCATTGGAGGCGGAGGTGCGTCGCTCTTTTTAGTGTGTGTACCCACTACGTCTGTCCTTTCTCGAGCGAATAGCTAATATGGGTTCGTTTTTATGCTTGCCATATACCTTATGAAATGGGCCGTAGGTGGAGCGTTTGAGAGCAGAAAATACAAGACTGAGGCGTAACCGTGTCCATCACGACGTATTATGCAGGTGCGTAAATTATGTAATTATAATCCTGTAAATCCCCGCCAAGAGCTAATGACTTCTTTGCTTCCTGCAGTCAGCAAGCGCGTGCTGCTACAAGGAACCACCTGCAAAAACAAGTGTCGCGTCGAACGATCGTCAACTCGAGCATGACGCACACACGAGCAGAAAATGCTGCTGCGAAAACTGCTGTGGAGAAATTCGTCATCGAACCGTTTCTCGAGCGGCAGTGGAGCAACCCGGACACGATCTTGCGTCCACGCGCGTGTCGCGTAGCCAAAAGTTGCGTATGTGGGTCATCACGACGGACAGAAGAACACCATCACAGTCAAACTGCTGAGTACTCGAAATGCTTGGAGACAATCGAGCGGTCAGTCTATTGTGACGCTCTTGTCCTTGACGAGGGGATGTTGGACAACTCGGCTGATCGACCCCATCATGCTAAGCAAGGTGCTCATGCCGCAATTCGGGTGCTTGCGGATCGATGGCTTTGGCAGAACATCACTGACTGGGTGACTGGACTGCCGTACGCTGTGCTTGAGTTTGAACGAGACACCAAACGATCCATTGGCCAGAAGCGTGTAGATGATAACGCATCCATGCACGACGACGGCAAGGACGTGTGGTTCCCCACGGCAACAACAGAGAGCTCGCTCCCGGAGCTAGCGATTGCAGAAAACAACATGATGATACTTCGATCGATCTATGTGTTACGTCGCTTCGCGTACTACCGATCCCATCGGAAGCTCGTGTTCAGCCACGTCGTGCGATGTGCAATCTGGTATAAACGGTGGGAGATCCTCCAATGGCTCGGATGCATGCTTCCACGAGACCCGATGTGGCCATGCGAACCAGACGTGATGGCATACGCTGTGGAGCAACGGGATTTCACCCTCATGTGCTGGGTGTACGACACATTTCCAGACGCGTGCCTTACACTCAGCGCTCGCCGAATTGAGGTACGCGAGTCTGGGAACCTTGCGCTGGTCAAGTGGCTTCATGAGCACGACTACGCGTTTTCTGTGTGGATGATGAACGGAGCCGCCGCAAGAGGCAACCTGGACGTCGTGCGGTTCTTGCATGACCACCGAACGGAAGGATGCACGACGGTTGCGATGGACCTCGCGGCGCGCTTTGGTCATCTCGATGTCGTCCAGTTTCTTCATGCAAACCGCACCGAAGGATGTACCGAGCAGGCATTGGATGGCGCAGCCAAGTACGGAAGGCGAAACGTGGTACAGTTTCTACTCGAGAATCGATCGGAAGGCCGCGCTGTGAGTGCCCTGAAGACAGCTATGATATACAACCAACAAGAGATTGTGCGCATCCTGCAGGAATTTCTTGCTGTATGGGGACACGAGCGATCTATACACGCTGTATGACGGCTCATCAAGCCATATTGGTATGTTACACAGTATATAGCTTCCTGTTTGCATTTCTGCTCTTTTACTGAGCTACTATACGACTCGCTGATGTTTCGCTGACGTGGGTTCAAAATCATGTTTCCGTTTGCCTAAACTACCGCCGTTTAGCACTTCAAGATCTCTTTCGACTGGACTCATTATGTATCACCACTTGGTCAGAAAATTTCCCACGTGCGTTGAATCCCCAAGTGAGGCTGCAGCGTCAGCATCCACATCACCACATTGACGTGGCCATGCCCCATCGCAGAGTAGAGCCCCCACGACGAAACAAATAATGGCTTATTGCTCGGTTCGACTGATACGTGCTGATAAAACCACTTCAGAACGTTCATGTGGCCTCGTTCAATCGCAAACTTGATCGCGCGTGTCGAGAGCCTCACATCAAGAAGGTTCTGCGCATGAAGCCACTCGAGAATGTGCACATGGCCGGCTAATGCCGCACAGGAAACTGCACTCTGTCACGGATTGTGACACTCGTGCTGCCAAGGCTGAAGCCAATCCTCCTTCGTGTTCCTCATCCACTTGAGAATTCAGAGGTGACCGTGCTTGCTCGCGGTTGAAATCAAGTTGTGCACAATATACGTGAGCTTTCTGTCACCGAGGGTGTGGGCATTCGTGCACATCCACTCGACCAACGGAAACAGGTTCCACTGAGCTGCCCACCGGACGATTTGTACCGTCAACCACTCCGGGTATCACATAAGACACAGCTTGACGAGCGTACCCGCAGCCGTTTTCGAGCTCTCGAGAAGAAGCTGCAGTAGTGGCTCCTTGGGATTTTTCGGCCTAGTGAAGAGAAAATGCATTAGAGGCTCCTGAAAAACCGTTCTGGAATTTCCGACTCCCACTTCCAATCGTTCACTGCTGTCTGATATATCTGTTGCACAATCTCAAGGTATCCGAAACGAGCAGCCCACATCACCATCTCGTTGTTGCCAGCACAGCGTCCTGGAGAGTATCGCAAGATTAACTCGACGTAGCGTTTTCGCCCTACGTGATCGTGCTTGTGTACATCGCGGCCACTACGTGCCCACTCGACGTGAAGTCGATCCAGATGTGTGGTCGCAAAACGGCACTGGAGAACTGCATTAAGAGAGAAGTAATATTTTTTCTCATTGTGGATCATCTCAAGCATCCACTCAATGACGTCGACATGTCCTCGCAACACAGTAATGCCGAGCGAGCTCTTGAGTCGCGGTGCCACCTAGTAGTACCTCCTGTTATACTTCTCTAAGTTGAACGCTTTTTCTTCATCGGAATCAAACACAAGGATCTCCGGGGCCTCCATGCTATAAATCCATTTTGCTACCCCCAAATGGCCATTTTGGATAGCTATGGACATAAAAAGAGAAGTTTTCCTCCACAGGTCATTTTCACGATATTACTCCACGAGGTATTGCACGATCTCCAGACTGCCACTCTTGCATGCCTGCACGACGTCGTGCGAGCATTACAGCACCTACGTTGATGCTATTGAGATCCATGCCGCTATGGTCACGGAGCCACAAATAACATCCAAATGGCCCATTGATGCTGCGTTCGTAATGGCCGGTGTTGTAAACTGTTGATTGTTGTAAACTGTTGATGAACGAGGTCGTCCCCGAATTTGTACTTGATGCTTTTCAGTAACTCGAGGTTTCCAGCACGTGCGATGGCGTCGATCGCGTCTGCGAGGGGCGGTGGCTTCTTGTACTCGCCGGTATCGTGACTCGAGGGCTGCACGAGTTCGGTGCGGGTGGCTATGAACTGCCGGTACACGTAGCAGGTCCGACCAATCCCCTGCTGCGGTCGGAGCACAGTCCAAATGTAATATTTTATGGCGTGGTTGTTGTTATTGTCCTTTTCAGCGTTACTATTGTTGTGAATGCACAACATGACAGAGCCAATGACGTTTCACTTGTGGCGTTGGAAGTCCAGACTCGTGCGCACATTATCCGCAAGCCACTTGGCGATCTCGAGTTGTCCTCCACGCGCCGCAAATTCCATCGCGACGTGCGGCTCGTACTTCGTCGTCGTGTGCAGCCACCGCACTACTGTCAAGTCCCCACGATGCGCTGCCTCCCACATGACTTCGCGCAGGAACGTACACAGACGAAACGTGTCCACCCACGCCATGATGATGCTGGTCCTTTGCCGATGGAGGTCAAGCGTCTCATCTACCGGTTCAGTATTTAATGCATCAGAAACTTTGTGGCTGGTGACATTCCTGCAGCGACGGCGATCTCGGTTTCGCACTTACTTCCGCAGCGCGTACACGGCATGGAAACACTCATGCGCGGCGGCACAGTGCAGGATCGTGGCCGGCGGCTGCGCGTCCAGCACCTGCAGTAGCGGGCGACGTCAGCGGATGCAAGGAACTGCGACGCACCCTCGAACGCCGCGAGCCACAGCCAATTGCCATGCTCCTCGTGCTGCTTCTTCCGCGCTCCGCCATCTTTGGATGTTGCCGCTCGCTTTGAACTCAACCATATCAAAGGCTGTTGGTCTAAAAATAGAAATGGGTACATTTTCACTCGTCAAAAACGTGCAAGTTTTTCCACAACAATTGGTCTAAAACATGTTGATGAAGTTGGTTGGACAAAATGAATTGCTACTTTCGCTTTTCGACAACTTCAACTTTGAGTCAGTTGCATTGACACTTGGTTGGCCAAAATAGAGTTACTTCTGTGATTCCTAACCCCTTTGCTTTCCTCCCCGCTTACGTTTCCCTATCATCCCCGCTTCAACTCGGAACGGAAAGACCAACGATGGCGACAACGCTTGGCGCACTCCTCGGCGCCGCGCCCGCAATGGACGCCGTTCTGTGCTGTCTGACGTACTTTGACAGCGTCCAGCTGCTTGTGTATGCACTGGAGACGCAGGTGGACAGCAACAATGCGCCGCTTGTGCGGTTCTTGTACGCAAACTCGCAGTATCTGCTAGTGGATGAACCTTTTGTGCTGTGTGTGGCTGCGGCAAATGGCTGCTTGCGTGCTCTGTACGTGTTGCGTCGCGATGCTCAAGATGTTAGAGATGACGGTGGATCTAGCCTACCACCGCGGTCCAAGACCCACTACGATCAACTCTGTGGCAGCAAGAACGCATCAGACGATCTTGAACGCTGCTATCGGATGCGTTGGATGGACACGTTCCGTCCGTACTCGTTCCCGAGCGATGTAGTGTATGCAGCTTCTCGCACCGGAGATCTCCAGGTACTCCAGTGGCTCCACCATATGCCGACGCGATACGAAGCCCATGTCGCAATGCAACACGCCGCGCATAGTCGGAACCTTGGTATGGTGCAGTGGATCGCCGAGACGGCATGCGCTGCTCCAACAGTTGGCGTTGAAGTCCCATTTAAGGTGGAGATGCTCATCCCACTTGACGAGGTGACGGGAATTATGGCCTGGTGCGTCCACAATCATCAGGAAAAACGCATCGAGCGGTTCTTTGCGTCTCGACTGCGCGGCCTCGCACCACGCAGCTTAATGTACCATCATTCCAGCTCCAAGCTGTACGACCCGGTACACTATGCAGTATGCGAAGGCGACATAGAGCTGTTAAAGCTGTTGCACGAGACACGAGCAACGTACAACTGGGACTTTTCGGTGGCATCTGTAATCAAAGCCGCCGAAAAGGGCCATTTGAAAATCGTACAATGGCTTGTCAAGAATGAAGAAAGCGCACAAGATCCTGCGCTCGTGTCCTCGATCATGAAAGCAGCGATTGAAGCTCATCACCTCCATATCATTGAATGGTTGTACAAGTCTAAAATTGACGCAGACTCGACGTTATTCGATGTCAACGATCCGGAGGTGCGCAATGGACCGAAGCAATGGGTATATGGGAACTTTCAAAAGACTCATCACCCGTTACTCAAGTTACAGCATACCGAGGCCGAGAAACTCGTTGCGGTCGCCAAATGGTTTCATTGCCACAAAGGATTAGGTGTCATCCCGACCATGCTGCCAGCATTTCTTGTCTCAGGGAACTTTGACGATGTCAAGTGGCTCTTGGCACGCATTAATGTAGGTACAAACCGTGAGAGGCCAGTATTTATCGCTCCCCATCAGCTCGCCAACGCGTGCTTCGGCAATAATTTGGACGTGGTCAAGTACTTTGTTGAGGATTGCGGCATTTGGGCAGACGAGGCGCTGCGCTTGTCGATGCAAAGAGGGTTTCTGACGATTGCAAAGTATTTGTACGGCACTGGAAACCAAAACGTCGTGCTTGAGCACGAAATCAGCATTGCAGTCGGCCAAGGTGAGTGTGGACTGGACGTCTTCGAATGGATGCTTCAGATCAAGCATGAGGCAAAAACAGCAACCCACTGCGAGTTTTTACCGACGCACGTGTTTGATCATTTCCGGAGCTGTGATGACGATGTCGAGACGCTAGCGTATTGTCATTTCCTTCCATTGCTTGATGGTGAGAACCTAGACGAGGAGTGGTGCGTTGGGGAGACTCGTCGTGGGCATGATCCTCTATGGCGTAAACCTTTTGTGGAGCTGATGCTTAGGTACGACCCAGAAAGGTGCGTTGTAGTCCACTGTATCGTGCATTGGGCGATACGCTTCGGATACAGCGATATTTTGCGGTATCTGATCTCTACCAACCAGAAGGCATTACAAGTATCGCTTTCTTGGACCCAGATCTTAAAATGGAGCGTGCAACCCGCGCCGATTTTGCTGCTTCTGCTCGAGCTCAAGATTGTCAATGCCAGCGTGGAGCTGGTCCAATGGGCCACAAAGCATCACCAGATGGAGCTATTGGCCTTCGTGTTTACCGAGCTTGACGCGGCGTTGTTTGTAGACTACGCTGCCTGTGTGATCGCATCAGCTAGCCAATTTGATCATTTGCAAGTGCTGGAATGGTTGTTGGCGAAACAAAGCGCCACAACGTTTTCTGATGCGGCACTTTTATCAGATGTACAATGGGAAGTTGCATCAACGATTGCCTCGACATGTGGTCATCTTCATGTGCTCCAATGGCTCCATGAAAAAGGCTTTTTGAAGGTTGGTACGCCGCTGGTCGAGCTGGCTGCGATCGCAGTCCAGCATGGTCATGTCGCTGCTCTCGAATGGTTCTTGTCTATAGAGGAGAGCAAAGGCATGATTGCGAGCAGCTTTTCAAGCGTGCATCTTGTCGAAGCCATGGAGAAAGGACATGTCGATTTCATCGAGTACATGATGAGAACCCGACCCGGTTTACTCGACACGGCGAGCCGAGGAATTCAAAGCGAAGTCGTTAGCTTTTTGGAAATGTGGAAGTGGCCACCGAGAATGCACGCAAGGTCACGCATTTCGACACACACTGGAGCCGATAGTAATCCACGACTCATGGGCACAACGGCCACATTGAAGCGGCGCAAGTTTCAGTAGCGGACCTTTTCTTGCATTTTGGTGTTTTGCTTTCACCTCCTATTTTTTGTAGTATTCAAGCTTCGTGTATTCGCTGTACCCGAGTCAAACTCTCCATGCCAACCTTTCCATCAATGCAGTACAAAAGTAGCCGAGTTTTACATTATCAACACCGACAATGTTCAAATATGCGCATTCGAGTCAATTCCTTTTTTAAACCGGCTCGTCGTATGATGCGCATGTTAAGCTCCTGACGTGGGTGCATCCACCTCCACTGTATTGACGGGTGGTGTCACAGCACGGCGGCGCTTGATGAGTACAATCTTAAAGCAATCCGCGATATCTCCATGATCCAGCTATTTGTGATCTTCCAAGCGCTGCCAGCCACTTGAGTCGCCCGCTTTCCATTCGTCGAGGTTCTCCGTTCGCCAGACGGCAAGTGTATGGCCACGTACTCCCATGTTCTGGCCAAGAGGACGTACACACCAAGTTTACTGATTATTCGTTGGGTACCTTCTATCTTAGATGTATGGCTGTGCTGTAACTTTTTCCCAAGGACCTTATAACTCACATCGAACACTTTGTTGCGCTTCATGCAGTGCTTAACAAAAGGTCGCGCTTGCGTCTTAAAGATCCCAGCGAACGTGCCTGTCTGCATACGAGACAGCAGGGGCAACGTCCGCATCAACATGCGGCGCGGCAACGTGTTCATCATCACGTATTCCACTCACCGTTGTTGCTGAGAGTATCTAAACTGCAGCTGCAAGTCACAACATATATAAAATTGAAAAGCCATAGCTGTACCATAATTTATCTCTAATAGCATAACAAAGCACACTCACAAGATTGCGCTTTATATCCAATCAAAACGATTGTACTCGTCGACCAGAGCACTTTTGCTTTTTGGCTCGCAATTCCCCAACAAAAAATCGAGAATGGCCGCGTCCATGTCATCGCCATCGGGCTCGTCGTCGTCGGGCTTCTCATCGGACGAGGACGACGATGCGTTCACCACCTACACAGACGTGCAAGGTTCTTCCGCATACGCCGGCGCGTCAGCACCTCCGGTTATCCACGTGGACGTCGTTGAGGAGGACGACGACAACGAAATCGTCGAGAGCAACACGGAAGGCGAAGCGCCAGTTGCGCCGCCTTCAGCACTGAGGGTAGAAGAAGAAACAGGAAATGCTGCTAGTAAAGATGTGGATTTTGATGCTCTCAGTCATGTCGTTGCTGCGTGCTGCATGGAAGCCGCGACGCCGCTGCTGCAGGGTGAGCTGGTGTACGATTACGAACGGTTTACTGCTGCGATTTACCATATTACGAGCCACTGGCCTATACAGGAGCAAGACGAGAATGCTGACAACGATGCTGAAGATGCAAAGGTGGCGGCGTACAAACGACTGCGTGCAGCACTATATGCACGTTTCCGGCACGCGTTCCCGTTGACACCGGAGATGTACGCGGAGTGGCTTGGCGACGTTGAGGAGGATGATTTAGCGACCAAGCAGCATATCTTTGAGCTTTCGGCACAAGATTATCACTCTGTGCCGTTGACTCTGCAGTTTGCGCAGTGCTGGTACGACCAGGATGAGGGAGACGGCGTCAATAAGGACGAGACGCTTGTGAAAAAGCTGCTTCGCCTCGCTGGGATGCATTTCACCCAGGGCCACGAAGTGTGGGCCTACGAGCGAGAACGACTTTCTCACAAATATGACGCATCGCCGTTGCTTAAGGAGCAGCGTCTGCGCGCGCTGTACTTGGAGCAAATGAAGCTCCCGCTGCAGCAGAACGACCTCGTGATGTCGGAATTCCGCGCGTGGAACAACTACAACACGCTCGAGCCCGACGCATCACATCGTGAAGCATCGTTCGAAGCTGCTGTAAAGCGCCAGACGAAGGCGTTTGCATCACTGATCAAGAAAATGAATCAGTTTGAAGCAAGGCTCGAGGCGGCGCAAAGTGGCGTCAGGACCGAGGAGAGCGGCGAAAACGACTCGCCCGAGCACATTTGGCTCCAGTACATTAACTTTGTCACGTATCGCGTCGTGCCAAGACTCGATCAAGACGAAGAGAATGAAGACGAAGACGATCAGGGCGAGAACAAGGGCGAATGGTTGCTCAAGTCCGTGTACGAACGTGCCGTGGCGATGGTGTGCTTAAGTGCGTCGCTGTGGTCCAAGTACGCGATGTACTTGAAGACCTCGGCTAGCGCCAGCGATGCCGACCGCCTCGCATTGTATCATCGCGCAGTGCGTAATGTCTCGTTTGACTCGACCATGTGGAACGATTTGTTGCTGGAAATGGAGCTACAGGGGATCTCGTTCGATTTCATTCGTGGTTTTTTCGGCAAGCAAGTGCTCTCAAGAACGCAGCCGCTGATGATGGATCAATTCCATTTCCTCAGTGTGCTGATGACATACTGCGACATTCATCGTCGACATGCTGTCCAGCAGAACTACGATCACGCATCTGTAGACTTTCTGGAAAACGCATTTTCATCTGCAGCGACGTTCATAAGCACGAATTTCCCAGATTTCAGAGCAGGACACACGCAGATTTTGGAATATCACGCCAAGTGCGTTTTATCGGCGTCTTCCTCGATGGATAAATCGTCGAAGGCAACAAAGTGGAACGCACTGTGGACTCAAATCGTGGACATGCGTTGCCAGGAAGCCGAGATCTGGTTGCGCTGGTACCAGGAATGCATGCGAACGGGTCTGAAAAGCATCGACGAGATCCGCGTATCAGTGTTCCAGCGAGCGATGCAGAATGTGGCCGATTATCCAGCGTCGGTGCTCGAGACGTGGTTGGTCTTTGAGCGCGAGAACGGGTCACTGCAGCAGTTCCTGCATGTGCGTCAATTGCACGCCGAGCTCGGAGCAAAAGCATCGTCCCCGTATGAGCAGACGACGTCTGCGGAACCAGAATCAAAGCCAGCGGCACAACCCGAGTCGAAGAAACGGAAGATACACGATGGCAAGGCCAAGAAAGAGCCTAAGGAAGCAGTGAAGCGTGTGAAACGCGAACACGCCCCATCGACAACACAGCAGCAGGCACCACAAAGCACAACGAAGGCGAATAAGAAGCAGGATCCTGCTGAAAAGAAGCAATTCCACGAGCGATTGACGAACGAGCATACGTTGTTCGTGTCCAACTTGTCGAAAGATGTCACGCAAGAGGAACTCGAGGTGTTGTTCCAGGATATCCCGAGTCTCAAGGACGTGCGGCTGGTCGTAAAATCGCGTGCGAACCACGTGAAATCGCGTGGCATGGCGTACGTGCAATTCCACGACGATGCAGGATGTGTCGCTGGTCTCGAGAAAGATGGTCACGAAATGAAGGGTCAGTCCATGCATGTGGAACGCTCCAAGCCGCCAGTTGCTGTATCCACTGACGCTGCTGCGAAGGGAAAAGCCAACGACTCGCTGGCGCGCGATGGATCGTGGAAAGCGAACCCCGTGACGCTTTATGTCGGAGGATTATACAAAAACCAAGAATCAAAGAGCGAGCACATCGATGAAGCCGCCTTGCAAACGGGCATCCAGCAAGCGCTGCAGGCTGCTGGTGAGCTCGTCGTTGTAACGCGCGTGAACATTTTGAAGGACAAGCGTGGGAAGCCAAAGGATTACGGTCTCGTCGAACTTGGCGCGCACGATCAAGTAGCCAAGTGTGTGGCACACGTTCAAGAGATCCAAAAAGTGCTTGGCGACCAGATTACGCTCAAGCCATCACGGTTCTCGATCGACCAGATCTTGCTGCAGCAGCAAAACCAGGTTTACAAGAAGAAAGACAGCAGCGTGCCGTCGAGTGGTACGAAGCGCGGTGAGAAAGGCAGCAGCAGTGGAGCCCCGCCACAGGCAAAGCCGAAGATGACGTCCACACTGGGGCTCATGCCACGTACACTTCGCAAGAAGCACCTCGCAGTCTCGGAAGCCGCAACGACAGCACCAGTAGCAACCAAGTCTGCTGCTTTAACTGCTTCGTCTTCGTCAGTAGCTGGAGACGGACAACAGCAGCAGCAGAAAGCAAGCGATACTAATGCGCCGAAAACAAACGACGATTTCCGCCGATTGTTGCTGCAGGGCAAGCAATAAGTAGGTAGGTAACTTCGTAGGCGTTACGTGCATAGCAGGTATCTTTACCTCACTAATAATCAATACACAGGTACGCCAGTCACTTGTTGCATCTTTCTACTCACGAGCTGGAACAGAAGCGCGTATTGCAATGGACCGCAGCTCAGCGCCGGCATCTTCGTCCTCTGCTTCCTCATGGTCCGGATGCTGTGCAACGGTTTCAAACTCCTGTGGCTCTGTCCTTTCATCTGCACGCAGTTGCCACCACGCCATAACGAACGGCAGCGCTTCCTCCAGCAGCAGATACAAAAGATACTCGATCGGCGGCGTGGATCCGAGCGGCCAGAACCAGAGCCCGAGCCGCATGCCGTCGCGCAATTGGTGGCTCAGCAGCGCGATGATCACAAAGCACACGCGTCGGCGGCGGGCCTGAAGGGTGCGCTTGGACGAGCAGCTCCACACGGTCGCTATGACCGCGACGATGAACGTCACGGCGTGGCCAAACGGACGATGCTGTGCATTTTCAAAGAGGAAGCGTGAGCCATTGCATGGCAATCAACTCTATATATGCATAAATTGTACCTTGAGGTGCGTGGCGCCTGAGATGCTGAAGGAGCCTGCGGCGATGAAATGGTCCACATCCAGAAGCGACGCAGTGACGCCTGCAAGAGCGCATCGACCGACAAATTGAGCCCACGGCTGACTGGTAATGCTACTACTTGCATGCGCACCATCACGCTCGCTGTCATTGTCACTGGGAGAGTCCGCTGCTGCAGATGAAATTGTTGTTGGTAGCAGCGACGATGCACGCCTGGCTGTGAGACACCCACGTTCGCATTGACAGAGATAGATCCCGTAGCAGCAGAATGAAACGGCGCCATGCGCGCCACTGTCCACCAGGTGACGGAACAGTTTGTAGTCCTTCATGAACTCTCTATATGCATACGTTAGAGCCACAACAAAACAGACCGTGAGATAAAGAAAGAAACAACAGAAAGGAACCATATACGCGGATTTACAGGACGCACTCTTGCGCAAGGAACGCGTCGCTGGTGACGCACACGAGCATTAGTGCCACCATGAGGACGCGCTGCAGGAGCTGCTCGCGCGACGCCGGCAAAATGTTCGGCAACGCCATGGGGAAAGCACCCATTTTGCGAGAAAGCGCGCACTTTGGATACGGTAAATAAAAGTGGCTCAAAAATGGCTCTGGAGTTTGACATTTTCGACAAGTAGTACGAAAAGGATATCTGTCAAAAAAAAGCTTGTAATAACATAAAACAGTTCCTGTTAGGAAAATAGAACCCTTTGCGAGAACGTTTCTGGATGATGCCCCGCGAAAACACGGAACCAAATGCAATCACAAGGAACTACTCTATATCAGTATACTTGTTCTGTACTTTTTCGTTAAATGTGTTGAAACATTCTGCTACTGACAACAACTGCAAAAAATACAGAACTCGCACATCCAGACAGCCCGTATCTGCAATGCTGATTATGGCATTTGCGCTAATACAATTGTTCATATAGTATGGCGACTGCAGCAGCAGATTGCGAGGCTCTTTCTGTTTCGCTGTTGATTCCTTCGGTCCCACCTCGTTCATGGCGTTGTGGCTTGTCAAACTGGAGCCACGGGGAGACATGTTCCGTGCGGCGTTCTGCCGCGCCACGTGGGGCGGTCGATTGCTTCCGATAATTGACCCATTCGTGACGCAAAGGGGCCGACAGTCGCGAGACTCCCTCTCTTTCTCATACACAGGGTCTGGCGATTGACACAAAGCGGACGACACGCTAACGCACGCAAGAACAAAATGATCGGCGCCGCGTGGTGTTCGTATCAGCCCCTGGCGCAATAATGGGACAATCGACAGCTTGCCAACGCGCAAGCAAACTGCGGGTTGTTATAATACGTTCAGTGCTGGATTTCCAACAAGAAACTGATGCGGAAAGTGTGCATGGGCTTCGCTTTCTTGCTTGCTTGGCGCGTACTCTATGCAAGTGTGGGACCATCTCTAATGGAAATGCGTGTGTCTTATTGTTTGCTCCACACAAGTGCGCATTCACTAGCATCAGTACACTCGTTTCCAATTGTAAAGACGAGTGACTAGATCAGTAAGCAATATACTGATTTAGGCGTTGTCGAGTCAGCGCGGAATGACCAGTTTATTTCCGCGACCAGCGCCAAAAGGAACAAGCGGGTAGGGGTTTTCTTGCCAACTCCCCTTGGCTCACCTTGGGATGCGCCAATCGCGTTCGCCAACACTGCTGAAATTCCCCCATTCCCTCCTTCCTCACCCCCACCCCGCTGCTGCAAGTGTCCGATCGTCAGTTCAGTGTTGTTTGTGTGTTCTCGCGGGTTGGACCAGCCGTCGTCTTGTTTGCTGCGTGCGCTTGCTGTTGCTTGTTTGCGTGGCCACCATTTCCACTTCGGGCGACCTCGACTCGACCGACAGTACTGACGCTCGCTGTTTGTTGCGTGCGTCAATCAAAAACCCGCATTTGTGTGTTCCGACCCGATCCACACACGCAAGTTGGTGCTGCGGCGTGTGTATCCCTCGACTCCCACACACACTCGACAACCCGCGTACCCTCGACAAGCAAAGTAACCCCGATTTACACACTCGACCCGAAACCAAGCAGCAACAGTCTCGCTACACAGCTTCATTCGACCGGACCTCTATTCCTCCAACGAACATGGGCCGCATGACAAACATGCTGGCGGCCATGAGCGCTGCCCTCTGCGCACGCGCCGCGGCCGCCGCGGGCGTGTGCTACTCGCCGTTCCACAGCGCCACGTACGCCAGCGCGCCGTCGGCGATCGCGCAGATACTGGAGCAGGACATGCAGCAGATCGCAAACGACACGATGTTCTCGAGCGTGCGCACGTACCACGCGCAGTTCTACGGACAGAACGTCGTTGACGCCGTGCGCGCTGCGGGGCTGCAGGTGGCCATCGGTATCCAGATGGTCGGCTCGGACGGCGGCGTGTACGAGTACCTTGAGCAGGACATCGCGGCCGCCGTGGCCGCAGCCTCGCACTACCCGGACACGGTGCTCGCGATCTACGCGGGCAATGAAAACCTCGCGAACGGTGACTTTGGCTCGAGCTCGGCGCAGGACATCGTCGACGTCATCACGCGCGTCAAGAGCGCGCTCCAGGGCACCAAGGGCGCCAACGTGCCCGTGGGCACGGTACAGCGTCTCGAAGAGTGGCTCCACGCCTCGGACGCGTCCAAACTCGCGGCGGCCGCCGACATCCTCGGCGTCAACATCTACCCGTTCTTCACCGCGGGCGGCGAGCGCGACATGGTGGGCACGCTCGACGCGTCCTGGAGCCTCATGACGGCCAAGTACGGCAGCGCCAAGGCGCGTTTGACCGAGACCGGCTGGCCGTCGCAGGGCTCGGCCTCGGCCGCCGGCAACAAGCCCACGCTCGCGAACGCGCAAAAGTACTACGTGGCGTTCAACGAGTGGGCTGCTGCGACCAAGGCCACGACGCCGTTCTACTTTATGATGTACGACCTGCTCAGCACACAGCAAGGCACGACCGACTACGAGCAGCACTTTGGTCTGAGCACGGCCACGGGTGCGATCAAGTTTGACCTCGGCGCGTCGTCGTCGAGTGCTTCGCGCACGTCTTCGTCTTCAAGTGTGACCAGCAGCAGCAGCAGCAGCAGCAGCAGCAGTCCTTCGACGTCGCCTTCGGCTTCTTCGGGAACTACTTCCAGCAGCAGCAACTCGGCTTCGACGACTGTGTCGACGATCGCGACGCCTGCACTCAACCAGAGCAGCAAGACCAGCTCGAGCGCCACTAGCGACCAGGGGGAAGACGATGGTGACGAAGTCGCGGGCGAAGCCGACCGCAGCATGGACGAGGTGACGACGGCGCCATCGCCAGTGGAGACTCTGGCGCCGGTCGTGACGACGACGACCAGCAACAGCGATTCGTCTTCGGCTGGCGACGACGGTAGCAGTTTCCTTGGTACCGACTTTGTTGCGGGCGTGCCGTCGCCGTTCACGGACGAACCAGCAGCATCGGCAGGTTTTGCTTCGTCGACAGAGGACGCGACTCCGAACTCGGGCACCGCCAGTGGTACTGCGAGCAGCAGCAGCGGCAGCGGCTTTGAGGACATCACCATCAGCGCGTCGTCGTCGTTCGCCGACAGCAGCAGCGAGAGCGGCAGCAACAGCAGCTTGATTGCGCCCGTGAAAGACGACCCGGACGTCGGTGACCTGGAGCCTGCGCCCGTGGTCGCGCCAGACCTCGGCCAGCAGACGTTTGCGCCCGTACCGACGACGAGCGCCAGCAAGGAGGCTGAGGAAGAGCTCAAGGCGCAGGAGGCGCAGGCCAAGCGCGCGCAGGACATCTCGGGCAATCAGGACACCTCCATAATGTCTGGTGCTGCTGTCGTCGGGTTCTGTGGTATCGCAGCAGTCGTGGTGATCGCGATGTACGTCCAAAAGTCGCGGAACGCGAGCGCCGACGCCACGATCTCGATCACGACGGCTGATGCGCGCGAGTCCACGCCAAGCGTCTACAGCGACCCGCTGGGCACGCGCTTCAGCAGCATCGTCATGATCACGCCCAACGGCGACGGCGTGTGCATCCTATAAGCCCCCCCCTCCCTCCCCCCAGAAAAGAAGGTAGCTCTTCCCAATTCGTTCTTCTTGATGCCTTACCGCTTTGATACTCGTGCCTTGATACTTCTTTATGCCTAGAAAAGCAACAAAAGCAACGTCCCACCTAGTCGTCTCTGTGTCTTTTTTAAAACCAACTATCCGTCGTCTTCTTGAATCCTCCATGCGCCTTCACGTTTCACCGTAATGCTTCATTCTCAAAGCCCAAAGCAGCCTCGGGACCAGGCGTCAGCACTTGAATGTGGACGTGGCCGCGGTCTCTGCGCATCGCCGTCAGCGGATGGAACGGCGTGAGCCCCAACGAGAACGCCATGCGGTTCTCGTACCTCGTCTTGATGGCCACGAGCTCCAGCGTCGGGTCGTCGGCGTCGCAGACCAGGTACCACGTCACGGCCGAGAGCACGGCGCGCACGCCAAACGCCCAGAGCTCGTCGCTTCGAGGAGGCTCTTCACTGCTGGAGGTCGCTGGCGTGTCGACGCGCTCGAGGTACGCACCGAGATCGAGCGCGATCTCCAGCGGCGCGGCCCTCGCCGAGTCGGGACGCAATACGACCGGCGACACATCCTCCTTGTGGTTCATCGAGAGGAACTGACTCAAGATCTCGTACGAACTGCCTCCCGACTCGGTACGATTGCATGCCTGCGTCGTAAATCACACACACTGAGCACCACGAGCCATCACGTGCAAGATGCCAGCACAGAGAGAGAGAACTTACGTGGAGAATCTGTTTGGCAATGTTGTGCGTGATCGCATCGAGCTGTGTCACGTCACGCGTCGAGTGCTGCTGCTTGTCGCTGTGTGTCTGTTGCACCAGCAGCGTCTCGATCTGGCGCTGCACGGTGTCCACGATCGCGTCGTACCCGCGCGTCCCTTTCACCAGCTCACCGTTCACGACCAGTTCGTCGCGCGTGATGTCCTTGGCGTCTTGGAACACCTCGGCCTCCGTCAGACTCGCGACCTGCAGCATCGTGTCGTTGGACGGCGGCGGAGGATCGGAGAGATGCACCAACTGCTGGACATAGAGCGACGGTGGTGCCGCAAACGATGCATCTGCTGCCGCTTGCTGCATCTTCTGCGCTAGAGGACGGATCCACGTCACGGGGATCGGGAGCGTCTGCTGCGGCAGCGACGCAAACACGTCCAGGATCAGCTGCTGGAACGGCACCAGGTCGCCCTCACAGGCCATCAGCGACTGGTGCAGCAACGCGCTCATCTCGTGGATTGCAGTCAGCTCTTCCTTGGGGATCTCGTCGCGAACATGCGTCCATATCTATAGGCATAACATAGGACGACACCATATATCAACTCAGACCGGTCTACTTGTAGGCATGCAATAGCAAAACCACGGCATCAGCGTACCCCCCAGTCGCCTGCGAGCTTGCGCAGCCGCGCGACGAGCATCGGCACTTCCATCTCAGCGTCGCCTGCCGCCAACTCCACGCCAAAGCCCCAGCGCAGCGACAACACGTGAAACTTTGCGACCAACGCGAGCGCTTCGAGCGTCCGCACGGCGTCGCGGCCGCGCTCGATGTGCTGCGCGGTCGTCTGCGCGACGCGCATGATCTCTAGCAGCTTCGCCGAGTCGTCGTCTGCTGTGTCAGACGATGGGCTGGGTCTAAGGAGCGCTGGGGGCGTCGGCAGGTGGTGCAGATCGTGCTCCATGCGCTTGAGATTCCACGTCCACTCTGCGTCGCCGTCAATTGGATCTTCTGCTTCTTCTTCGCTGCTCACAGCGTCTCGTGCGTCCGCAGACAGCGGCGCATCGTCATGAAAGGCACGAGCGTCTGCCTCTGGACCGACTGGTGGCGTCCCCGCATGCGCGTCAGCCGCAACAGCATCCTGCTCGTCCTCCCAGTCGTCCCACTTGTCCGCATGCTCGTCCGTCGGCCGCGTCATATTGAAAAAATAAAATTGGATTTGCTGTTCGCGTATGTGCCCAAATGCTCGATTTACAGCCAATCCAATATCACCATAGTGTATTATTAGCCAATAGATGCACTAATAGCACTCTTTTAAGTGAGTTGTTCTCCACTTTTATAAAAGCGCGCGGTACACTGGAGAAAGCACCATTTGAGAGAGAATGCTCAGCCTCAAGTACGTCGTGGCCAAGTCCAAGGAGCTGCAGGGCAAACTGGAGCGCTCGGCCGCCGGCGCCACCACCTCCAGCAGCAGCACATCCACCGCCACTCGCTACAGAGTCGGAGGCACCGCTGCTCAGCAGCCACTAGCAGCAGCAGCAACAGCAACGGAGCACGGCACCGTATCGAGCCCCACGTCCGGCAGCCGACGCGAGGGCGAGACGTTCCTCAAGCTGCAGCAAGCGCAGTGGGACCAGGCGCTTACAAAGCACAACGATTTGCTTGCCAGGTACGCTGTGCTATTGTATATGCACGGTTGCTATGTGCCGATAAGGGGGAAAGATGCCTATGTTCAGTCAAGAACGAGAGGAGCGCATGCGCTTGTGTACGCTTATTGACGTGTTGTGGCTTTATGCTGCGGATATGCTATGTGCAGTGGCGAGCGTGTGGGGGCGGAACTGAGCGCGGCGCGCAAGACACTGGCGGACCAGGTCGAGAGCGAGCAGTTTATCCAGGAGAACTTCCATCTCGTTTCCAAAGTGCGTGAGCAGATCTCGCGCATGCGGTATGTTTATGTTTATGTATATGCGCCGGGTATTACGCTGTTTGTTGGTATGGAATGGACGCTGAATCGTTTTCTTATGCACAGGGGGATGGTGGCAAAGATCGCGGATGATATCGAAGACGTCGAGCATTTCCTCATGTACGTCCTGCTCCCGTTTATATAATGCGCATTACGTTGTTTGCGTCTATCCATTACTGATGTTTGCCTCGCTGTATCCCTATTCTATCAGTCAGAAGACGGAGGAGTACATGGCGGCTCAGAATGCGTCATTTGCTGCGCGGCAGGTGCGAGTCTGCAGCTCTTTATATGAGCAGACAATGTGGAATGGCCAGAGCTGAAGTGAGCTTAAAATTCGTTATTGTGGGCATGTGGAAATGGGGAAAACAGCAAGAAGAATTGGAGCTCTTTGAATTGCGGATCTTGGACGAGAAGGAGGATCGCACGCGGCAGCTGCTCGAAGCGCGGCGCCAGCAGCTGGCGCAGGCGTTCCAGAACGACATCAAGACGTACCAGACGCTCGTGACGTACCAGGGCGAGAGCCTCCCCAAGAGTACGTAAAGCTGTGCGCTTGTGTTTTCCTCGATTGATTGCTAGTACAACCAGAGGCTAATGCGCAGTATGATGGAATGTGCTGTAGCTATTCGTTCGGAAGAAACGACGGCCGAGACACTTGAGTCCATTGATCTCATCGTGACAGCTGACGCCCAGCAACTGGATGCGTTCTACGACCTTGGCTCGGACTCGGAAAGTGACGTTGACACGCCAGCGAATGGCGAAGCAGAAGGAAAAAGTGATGATGAAGGGCATAAGGAATATGACGAAGAAGAAGAGGAAGAAAAGGAGAGTTCACCACCCGATGCAGCAACGCAAGAGTCTTCTATTGATGAGGCAGTGGGCGCAAACACGGGAAATCCGCTTGAGCAGCGCGTAGAAGGCGACGAAGTTGCTGCAAACGCGGAAACGCCAGCAGAAGCCAGTCCAAATGAGCAAGCGCCTCAAGCGGCGGAGAAGGAGGCTGACGTCGCTGTGTGAGACCGGTTCTAGAAAGATGGCACTTCTTTCCCCCCGTCCAGTCGATGCTTAGTATGTTGAGGCGTGAGTGTGTTGGCGAGATCGTCCGGAGATGCGCGAATCTGGACGAGACGTAGAGGTAGTAATTTATAAATACGTGAGAAGCCTGACTGTGGATGAAGAATGAAAATAACTGACCGACATGTGTGGAGGATCATGCGCGCGACTGTGCACGTACGTATATTATTAAGTCTGTTCTGAACCGAAAAGCTGAATGCGTTCGAAAGTAGAGCACCAAGTAAGCTCTCGCTGGACTTCTGGTCGCTGACGTTGTCCTTCTCGTACTCGCAGCAGCTCACTTCGCAACTCACCAGCCAACCACACAGACGAGAGTTCCTCTTCTGCCGAGAGCGTATTTTAACATTAAAAATGGAAGCCAAGTCGAGTCACGTCGCAGTCTCCGAGTCCGAGCTGAGCAAATCGGTCAAGAACCTCAAGGCCACCAAAGGACGCGAGCACTCGGACTCACTCGAGTACGATTCCCAGATCGCAGACAAACTAGGTATGTTGTGCTCATAAGCGTGGAATTGCCCTCCCGATTCGTTCAATGGACTCACAAGTTACTCCAAACTTTGCAGCGAAATTGTATGAAAAGCACGATGCCGACCTACGCGCAATCTTCAAGGTATTATTGCCTCTTATAGGACTGGATGGGCTTCCATGACCTCATACTCTTCTGCCGTGTTTTCCATGATGACAATGAGCAGGAACTGGACGAAAACCCACGAAAGGCGCTCAAGTACCCACCCTGCGATGCCGCTGAATTCGGGAAAAAGTACGCGCAGGGGTTCTACACGTACGCGGAGGCAAAGGAGGCAAAGTAGCCATTCCAGATCAAGATGGGTACACTTCCAAGTATTATCACCTCTATATCAACAAAGTATATTGTTTATCTTTTTGGATGTTTATTTTCTGCGTCTGGTGATACTATCTGCGTTCGACCACGTTGTCCACTGCGAAATGCAAATTCCACGTGTGATGCGTCCTGTTTTTCGAGCTGGTAAAGCCGACGGCGATGGCACTGTCTTCCACGTGTCGGCGGCAATCTTGGCAGCAGTGCGTACCGATTACTGAGTTCCTGATGCGCTAAAGTATCTCATGCACGAAAAAATGGTGCTGGCCTCTACGTCAAGGCTTGCTAAAGATCAATACTTTGGCAAGATTTTGGCGAAATCCCCCCCCCCCCGGGTCAAGGTAAGCCGCATTGGCTGAGTAGCTACATCAGGCTTGACTGACCCTAGTTTCTCTATGCGTGTGAGATAAAAGGAAGTGAGTGGTTGAGTCTCGTGATGTCGTTTTTCTGGTTCTGTGGTTGCCGCAAACGCAAGAAGTTCAACCTCGGCAGACGGAAACGCCACGCTGGTTGCACTCAGAGGTTGCAGGTGTGTTTGGGTACGCTATGATTTATAAGTGAGACCGTAGCAGCTATAGGTAACTTTCACATTGTCATTGTCCACAGGTTTTGCTGGTCGTGGCACCAAGACACACCCTTTTGAAGTATGTGATCCGCATGGAGTTTGGCCGTACTTTGCACAATGGCCAACAGCAGTACTTACCTCTCAACGACACAGACATGAATTGCAGACAAGTTGACGAGTTTTGATTATGATAGTCTTTTCTCGAGCGGCATTCTCACTGCGACAATGAGGGGAAGGGAGTTCTGTCTTAGAGAGATTTTGATTTTGCTCACACAAAGGAAGGGATTTTTGTCATCGAGAAGAATGAGGTTGCATCATTGTCAAAGTTTCTGCCGAGCGAACATGGTCAGCAAGTTGTTTTGCGCTATCGTTGATGTGGGCGACGTGGTTGCTGTCGATATCGACGTGCTCAATTCAGCTTGTGATGTGAAGGAGAAGATACAGCAGAAAATTCCCAACTATAGTGGCTTTCATAACATTTCTGTCAAACAAACTCTACTTCGCTCGACGTGGCAATACGTGGCTGACCAGTGGTGACACTGACATCAAGGCCGTGAAGAGACGAGAAGTTCCTGATGGGATAAAAGAGCTTATGTACAACGAAATGTTGCTTGGTGAAGATGGATGCTTTGGCAAGGATCTGACGGGACGAGAAATTCACCTCTTGGTGAAGTTGTCTGACCTTCCGGATAGCGCTCTCTACTACGCACGTAATTTGCAATGCTAAGTGCTGAGTGATTGCTTTGAGCTTTACTGATAGTAGTCTTTTTGCCGCAAAACAGGTTGAGTGGAATGGATGATGAAAGCGAAAATTGTCGCGCTTGTAGGTGAGTTTGACTTTGCTGTCTTCGCTGCTTGTAATGAACGAATTTCTTCTCGCGGAATTCTCGTTGAGGGTTCGGTGTGTGCGACGCTCACTGCTCTCATTGAGGGTTTAAGAGAGTATTATTCGTCCAAGCAGCCGGGTTACGTGCAAATACCGTGAACGCAGATCAGCCTTGAGCAAGTTAAGACCGTGTCCGCGCTTTTGTCGAATAGCCATCTTTACATTTCGATTAGATAATGACTAAAAGTAAAACATAATTCCGTCTTCAAGCAAAATAAGATAATCAAATTGCGCTGACATTAGGCGCGACTTAAAATGGGTGACAGGGGAAACGACGCTCTGATAGTAACGGAAAGGTTATCGAAATCTCTCCAACGACGTAAATGGATTTCCGTTCTCAACCAAATCTTCTTCATTGTTGAATCTTCAGCCAAGCAGAAGCGTGGCCAAGCTCTTCTGCGTGCTCGTTGGACTATTGAAACACATGGTCACTGTCGATATCGAGCTGAGCGCCACCGTCAGCGAGCTCAAGGAAAAGATCAACCAGAAGCTCTACTTCATCGAGGGGTTGGAGTCGTGGCAGCTCACGCTCGATCTCGCCAGGTGCGGTGGCACGTGACTGATGAACCGTGACGATGCCATCAAGACCCTGGAGAAAGAACACAGTTATGCCGGCGCTAAAGAAGCTCATGCAGGAAGAAATGATACTAGAGGATACGTGGAGGCTCGACGAAGAAAAATACTTTGGCAAGGAGTACACGGAAACGAGAGGCCAGATCTACATCTTGATGAAAGTGCCTCCGTATCAAGGTAAGTTGCCTTGATTCGTTCTCGTTCTGGGTTGCTTGCCTTGATATTTGAACTAACAACATTTTGTTTTCTGTGTCTGGGTGCAACTAGAGCTCGAGTTCTCGTTGGTGCCGCCGTCTTTGCAAAAGCTGTGGGATTTTGCGAAAGCTGCTTGTCGGCATGGACGAGACTCTGCAGACGAAAAAAGCGCGCTTGCTGGGAAGGCTCAAAGTCAGAGTCACGTTCCAATATGTGCCCTGTGGTTGCTCATTTCCGTGAATTCGTCCAAAACCGGAAACCCAGTTGGATGACAATGTGGTACTTCTAATATGACATGATATTATACAAACTGACCTGATTCTACGCTGCGCTAGCTGTTGAGAAGCAAACACCTTGGCATGATCGAGCGTTTCATTGCGCCTTGGGCGCTTCCAGTGCCGGAGTTGCCACTGCTCGAGGCGTACTACCACCATCTACGCGCGGCGTTTGCTTCTGTGCTGATAGGGACGGCTTGCCATCCGTCATGGCGGCAGCACTGTCTTGTGCCGTTGACGTTTGGTCGGCGATAGCACTGGTCACGGGCTCCGTCGCGAGGATGCTATCGGAGATTGCGGCTACCATGGCAGCTTCCGCCTCATGCTGCTGTTTTGATTCACCGCTATCGATGGGATGTGGGATTTCGATCTTACTGAGCACAGTGGACGCCGTGCGCATGCGCTTGGCCGCGGCCGCGAGCTCCGCGACGGCGAGGCGGTACTTGCTGTTGGCTTCGATCGCGTAGATCTTGACGGGCGCCTGCATCGCTTCCCACGTGCGCATATGCTCGCCGGGCAGTCTCTGGATGCCGTTCACAATCGTCTCGTCCTGCCACGTGCGAATCAGTTCACCTGCCTCGTTCTTCGCAAAGCCCATGCGCGTATCTGGACGGTACTTTGCGGCCACAGACTTGCGGAAGAAATCGGTAAACTCAGGCACCGTGTGGGGCTTTGCAGCCGCCCGTGGTGACGCCGCGGCTGCGAATGCCGAGAGCATCTGCATCGTCGACGACTTTTTCACGAGCAACTGCGCTGTCCCTAGACCCGTTGGTGCTGTTGTTGGTGTGCTTGGATCGTCGTTTGTCTGCGGCACGACCTCAGGCGGTGGATCTGCTGCTGCTACTGGCATATCCACACTGGCGACTGGTTGTGTGGGAGAATCTGATTGATCTCGCGGCGTTGAGGCTACTGCAAGTGCTACTGGTGGATCTGGCCCTGGGGATGTCTCTGGTGACGCAGGCACTTGAGGAGCTGCAGTGCCATCGTCACTTAAAGGTGTTGGTGTCACCGCAGGTGCCTCAGCGACTTCAGCCGGAGTCGGGAGATCCACGGCGACTTTGGCCGATTTCTGCAGCTTCTCGACCTTTTTCTTCCGTTTCCACGCCAGACGAGCTGTAGCTCTCGCAAGACGCGGTTTGAGGCGCTTCCAGATTGCCTGCAAGATGAGGAACAGCGTGCGTTTGAGGATCGGCAGCAGCACCTGGAGCCATAGCGTCGAGAGGAAGATGCCGACGAGCACGATGAGAAAGAACACAAACACCGTCATGACGTTCGAGTGCACGACCTTGACCACAAAGCCATTTTCGCCCAGGATATCGATCTTGGTGGCTTTGTCGAGAAACTCTTGGTACACAGCGTTCGGATCTGACGACGCGCTCGTGGCCTTGTACCCGAAAAACTGGAGCAGCGCCGTGAGATCGATCGTCGCCGACTTCATGAGCGTCGTGTTGCCGTACATCCACGTCGAGAAGCCCAAGTGCAGCACGAGTGTCCACGGGAGGATCTGGAGCGCGATCTCACCCAGCTCTTCGTCGTACGTCGTCTTGATGCTGTACATATGCAGCAGCGAGAGCTTATCGAGCCAAAACGTGCCAGCAGCCGCGATCGACGCGATGAACAGCAGCACGGGCGAGCCGCCGCAAAACACCATCGTCACAAACACCGAGTTGAGGATCATCGGGTACCGCACGGCGATGTCAAACTGCGGACCGGCGTACAGCTGGTTCATCTGGTGCTGCGTGCGGATCTTGCGGCGCGTCAGACAGCGGCGGATCGGCGCCAGCACGAACATCTGCACGAACAGCAGCAGCTGCGGCACGAACGCGTTGATGAGCATCGTCATCGTGATGCCCATGCCGACGGTCGGATACCACTCGCGCTCAAAGTCGCGGTACTTGCCGTTGAAGAGCTCTTTGGCCAGCGGGATCTTGTTGAGCCCTAGAGTCGCGTTCACGACGAGCACGATGATCGCGGTGTTGAGAAACTGCGCGCTAAACATCTTGATCGCGATCGCCGACGCCTTGGCGGATTCGCTCGAGTGGCGCTCAAAGTTGGCAAACGCGCGCAGAATCGCCTTGAGCAGCAGGTTTACGATCACGACGATGCCGGCCGCCACCACGATGAACGCGTTCTTGGTCAGATAGTCCGTGATGAACCCCCGGCACGGCGTGTACGTTTCCCAGAGCATCTTGGGGCCATCGATGAACCCAAAGTCGTCCATGCTCGTCGTCAAGGCGTCGGTACACAGACAGTAGAGGATATGGCTCGCGAGGTACGTCTCGCACACGTCGCCTTCGTCGACTAGGTCCTGGTTGAAACACGGCAGCGTGCTACACGTCGTGGCACTGGAGTCAGAGACGCAGGGATCAACACACCGCACTGGTGACGCCGCACCTGCTGCCACGACCGCAGGGTTGGTGAAGTTGAACGCGTTGACGATCCCATTCGTGTATGCGATGTGGTACCGCGTCTCGTTGTTGGTTCCCGGGTCGCAAGTCGCGTTCTGATCCCATTGCAAGTCCCATGCCAGCTTTGAGTTGGCGTCAAATGAGTCGCTGCCGTAAAATACTTGCGGCAAAGACCACTCGCAGAGCCCCGCCGGCGGCATCTTGGACTTAAACGTTTGCTGCGCCGACTGCGCGCCCGAGATGATCGCGCACGAGAACAGCAGCAGCAGGAACGTCACAAAATTGGTGAACGAGCGCCGATACAACCGCCCGCGGTCCGTGATCTCGAGATTCTCCCACAGAATGTTCGACGGCTCGGGCGCTTGCTCGACGATCAATCGGTGCTGCCCGCTGCGGAACCGAAGCAGCTTGGGCTGGTACTTGTGCGGCAGCCACCAAGTCGATTTCCGGTAATCCCGCAGACACCGGCGCTTGGACTCGAGGTTGTTGAACACGACGAACGCGCACTGGCACGCGTCCCAATTGAACGCTTTTTCCGTGGCAGTCGCTGCTTTGCGCGCTGCTTTCGCGAGCCGCTTGGCGCTGGCGGCATTGCTCTTGACTTTGACTTCGCCATCTTGCATGGGGTCTACAGCGGCAGTGGCTTTCGAAGGCGAGCCCAGAGTGGCGTTGGTCTGCTTGAACGCCTTGATCTTGCTTGTCTTCTTCTCCATGGCCGCATTGAGTTTTTCCAGTTTCTCCTTGGCTTGTGTCAACAACTTCTGGTCGCCTGCCTTGAACGTGACTTTCTTGGGCGGCTTCGTGGACGCTTTGCCTCCTTTTGTTGCCATCGGCGTGATCACGGCGCCTGCGGCTGCCGCTACTTTTTCCTGCTCGAGGATCTGGATAAGCTCCTGGGTCTCCGCGATGCTGCGTGTCAGCGCCTCCATCGACAGAAACGTGCGCAGTAGACCTCCCGTCGGGTGGCCGATGCTCACTTCGGCGATCCACGTGTTCAGGTATATCTCCTTGTTTGTCGCGGTCGTTGCCGCAAGGTGGTCAACATTGGTTACGACGCACATATTCGCAGCTTTCTGGTTCTTGGTTGCTGCTGCAAGCGCCTTGTTCACCTTGCGGCGTTTGCCCCAGCAGCAACTCAGCCACAACGGAAAGTACTCGTCCTCCTTGGTCGGATCGTAGAGCGCATTGAAATGGTCGAGGATCTCCTGCTCCTTAGCGTCGGGCGGAAACCCACGCACGTACACGGCGTACTTGGCCGGGGTCAAGTTCTCGGTCGAATGCAGCTCGATGGCTTTCTTGGCGTGGTACCGATACACCAGGCAGAAGAGGAGGAACCCGGTCGAGTAGATGCAATCGGCGATCGTGATGAGCCACGACACGGTCTCGGGGTTTGATGTGAACGGCGTGTTCACAGTCTTCCACGTGCAATCGATGTCTCCTTTCGGAAGACAGAGCTTCGGATCGCTCGCGATGTCGGGGCTCACGCCCTGGTTCCCCAGTGATGCGTACGCGAGCTGCAGCGGGTCCACGAGCTTGTCGGTCACGCCGTTGCCGAAATAGTTGACGACAATCGTCGGCAACGCGATGACGCCCATGCACAGAAATGTGATGCTCAGGTACTTTGTGAGCATAAAGTAGAGCTGCATACCGATCCCCAGCGCACCAATGTCGTTCATGTCGGCGTCAAACACGGATTTGCTGCCTGCCGCAAGACGATCGAGCTTTGCGAGCGCTGCGGCACGTTTCGCCATGGTATTATAGTCTTTGCTGCTCAGCACCGATGCAGGCGCTGCAGCAGCCTTAGGGGCAGGATCGGGGGAAACTGACATAGCAGAATCAGCAGCAGGAGCGACAGCATTGACTATTGCGTTTGTTGGGTTGGATGGTGAAGAGTCTGCTGCGGGTACTGCTCGGGGGCTTGTTTCTCCACCAGCATAAACATTCTGCTCGTCGCTGTCGCCTATCGCAATCGAAAAGTCATCCGGTGTGTCCTCGTCCCGCGGCGATTTCTCTTGTGGCGATTTCTCTTGTGGTGATTTCTCTTGTGGTGATTTCTCTTGTGGTGTTGGACGCGGGGACGTCGCTGCTGCTGGACCGTTCACTGCAAGTTGTGCTGGGGCTCGTGGAGTCACGGAGGCCACATCTGGCGTGGCAATTGCGTCTGTAGATCGTGGACTCGCATGTGCGCTCGGCTCTTCTACAGGAGCAGGTTGGGTACTTGGCTCTATCGCGAGGATGTTGTTCTCATCTGAGGCAGTGGGCGATTGCTTCGTGCCTCCTCCTGCTGCTTTCGGCGGCGGATACATCTTGGCCTCGTCGATCTTGACGGGCGGGGGCGTCTTGGGTTTCTCGATCGCGCCGTTCAACGGGTCTTCGGGGACAATCAGCGTCGGCAACGAGCCGAGCGACGAATCGATCATCGTTTGTGAGGATAAATCGTGCCGCACTGGCGAGTCTCTTTTTGATGATAATACACTTGTCGCTGATACTGCAGCCTACAGAGCTTCGTGCACTATTTACTCTCCCACGCCACTCATGCAGCAACGGGGAAGAACGGAGGCTTTGCGAGAGTGACGAAGGAGAAGACCGAGTGGCGCGGCTGGAGTTTCAAACCAGATCCCAATTTTGTCGCTGGCGCTCCCTCGCAAAGCAAAAATAATCTGGAAACGGATGGCTCAACGAGGAATCTAGGGTGGATAAGGCAGGCAGGGAATGAACTGGGACAGCGCACTCGGACACTGGAATGACCTGGTCAGGTCGCATCTGCTGCTTCGAAGAGCTGCTGAGAACACCTGCGCCCTACTCACGCGTCGATGGAAGTGATTTCAACTGCCATTTTCGAATCTTGCCAATGCCTAATTGCATACCAACACCCCACGCCAACAGACCACCGTGGGTTGCTTGGCAATACTGTTTTCATACACATTCATACTTGTATGTTGGGTTTGTTCAGTTCGTTGGCACCGCAATCTGTGGTGTGAGGTACAGCAGACGCTCGATTATCCCGTTTGGTGCTGCGGCAACTAGCGCTTCGAATGTGAGAGGAGCGTCACAGGCGACGGTGCGAGGGGGGGATCATGTTACTTGGCCTTGGCGAGCTGCGATGCATGGAATATCATCGGCTTGAGTAAAAGCATAATAGAAGGGCTTTGCAAATCGCAACGTCTTCAGCGCTATCTGTAGTAGCTCTGTGTCGCGGGCCAGACGTCGTCCGGAGCCTGAAAAATGGACTCTCGTGGACATCTCTGGCCTCCATGTCTTCATCGTTGATGCGCTCGAACTTGACCCTCTCTCACGATCACTCGGTGACAGAATCGGAGCTTTCAATTTCATAATTATTGGGCCTTGAGAAGATGCTGCCAAGCTGTCTGCGTCGTGGAGCAGGCTCGAGCATCGGTGCCGTCGATGTCGCTGATGCCAACGACCGCGTAGAGTCCAAGATCTGGTAATCCTCATCCTCCGACGGCGTGGCTGGGGCTTCCGTCATCGGAGTATACGGTGGCGTCGGTGGAGTCATGGGCGTGTTCCGCGTGAGCGTGTTGTAGCTGCCGTCCGTGTAGATCGAGTACATGGTCTGCGCGCGCTTCATGATCGGCGCAAAGCATTTCTTGCGCTTCGCGAGCAGCTCGGGACACACCTGGAAGAGCTCCAAATGCCCATTCACCTGCGGGATCACGTGGCTGCCGACGCGATCGATCGAGTACCCAATGTCAATGAGCGGTTCGTTGACCAGGAGCCACTGCGCGACGCGTCTCGTGACGAGAATCTGACCGCCAGCACCCAAATCCCCGACTTCGTTCGCGATCACCTCGGACGCGCCCGTGTACGTCATTTTCCCTGTCACAGCATGCAGATCCATCACGAGCGTGCCTTCCGACGACGAGGCGTCGTGGATGCCCATGCGCACACGCAGGCCGTTAAAGATCAGACGGTACCCCGAGCGCTTCTTCTCGGTCGCAGGCACCATGCCGTGCAGTTCCTTGGGCCATTTCGCCATCACCAGCTGGATCTGCGCGTCGAGACAGTAGGACACGGCTTCGCGGATCGAGTGGAATGCCAACTGGAACGCGTCGCCCGCTGTCGTGATCTCGTAGCCGCGATACTTGGACAACAGGCCGCGCAGGATGCTGTCGTGGAGCTCGCTCGCCTGCTTCATCACGCTGCCGTCGCCCATGCCCCAGAGCGCACTGGACGATTCAATGTCCGTGAACACAAACACTGGATTTGCCTGCGGTGGGTTCGGGTCGTGCGAGTCGCCCAAGTTGCTGTCAAAGAACATGGGCGTCTCCATGGGCGTGCTCAGCGCGAGCGGCCCGCCGTGGATGAGCTGCGCCTCGATGTCGTCGGGGATGCAGCAGCCGCAGAAGCGCAGCACGCAGATCTGGCTGCAGCCCGTCGTGATCGAGAGCGCGAGCCCCGTGAGGTTGTAGAGCACGAGGCTCGCGCCGATGCCCGTGAGCAGCCTCGGGTCATGCTCCTCCGAGCCGTAGATGATCAGCGACGCCACTTGGAACTGGAGCGCAAACACCGCGTAGATCACCCTGCAATAGGAGCGCATTGAATAAGAGAGAATGGAAGACGCTACTGCATAAGTAAATGCCTCTATGCTTGCAGAAATGGAAGAGTTGATACGTACATGATGCGCTGAAGCCGCAGATACACAGGTGACTCGACAAACTGACCCTGGATGGTCTCGTACTTGCGGCCGTTGACCTTGAGCAGCACGAGCAGCACGATCATGTACGCGAGCGTCACGATCTGCACGCAGTAGACAAAGAGCAGGCACTTGTGGTTGTAGTCGGTGTAGCCGTCGTGCGCAATGGCGAACGCGGCGTTGAGGGCCACGTACACGGCGATGGCCGCGTGGCCCGCGGCCACGTACACGCGGATGTGCGCCTGCTCGCCGCTGATGCCGCGATCCATGGACTTGCGCACGATCTTGGAGAGCTCATACGCGAGCGGGAGCACCCAAATGGCCACGCCAAAGTGCGCAGCGTCGCCAAACACGAGTACGGCCGTCACGTACGCATTGTGGCGTCCGTCGAGCTTGAGGATCGCGTGGATGCCAAGCCGGTCGAGCTGGTCGTAGCTGAGCGGGTCGTGCACGTCCACGACGTCCACGAACTGCGTGCGCGGCAGCGCCACCTCCCATGCGTAGAACGCGAGCCGCGCGCTCGAGTAGCACCAGAGGTAGACGAATAGCAGGAAGAAGAGGCACCGCACGCTCGACACGCGCAGGTCCCAGTCGCGCCAGAGCTTGTACACGATCAACGCCGTGGCCACGCTCGAGCACGTGACGGCCGCCAGCGCCAGCGGCGTCCAGAGCATGCTTTGGAGAGATCGTGGAATATGTGCAGGGCGAGCGCAGTGATGCGACAGAATATAGCGAGCGGCTGGTGAGCGTATTCTAGGGCTCGCTGGCGGCTGTTTACGGGAGCAGAAGAGTGTTTTGTACTTTGGAGAGAGTCAGCGAGCGGACGGAATAAAACAAGGCGGACGGAGGCGGACGCCGTATGGCACCTCGTTACTGTGGGACTGTGAGCGTAATACTGCATGCGCGAGCCATTCCACCACATAATATATAAAGGAGTGGTGTAAAGAGCATGGGGCGACACGCTTTCCGCAGCTTCCCATCTTTTCTTATCAGCAAATGCTGTACTTGACTGTTGCTTTCGTCACAGCATGTGTGCGTGTGTGCATAAAGATAATCGTCCTTATAATAGGAGCGGAATGATGGCTTCTCCTGCCGTGTCTCTATGTTTCTCGGACGACGGTTGGCCATGAGCTAACAGACCGACCCCGCAGCAGAAGAGGAGTTCGCGGTGCTCGAATGCGACAAAGGACAGCTCTGCTTGTCGCTCATTTGCCGTCAGGAAGTGCCGCATCCTTCGTGTTGCCGAATACTAATACTAATGCTAATCCCAATACAAAATGCCAATGCAATGACCAACCCATCCCAATACAATGACAATATAAATACAAAAAAACAATGCGATACTATTGTTCTATTACATTGTTGATTGCAACAACAACACAAACTCTCTAAATTGATGCATTACAAATGATTAAATACGGCACACTCCATGAAATGCACCTCTGTCTGTCTCCACATTGCGTCTGACTCATCTTCATCCGGCCTTCGAAGTATGCTTGTTTTGGACTTGCTGCTGCTGCGCTCTTGAGCTCATGCGCGCGCCCGTCGCATGCGCACCGAAAGGTTTAAAACTGCAACATCGACCACTTTCATCATTGCTGACTGACCTCTGGTCAGTGACCTGCGTAAAGGTTTACGTCTTGTGCTGAAGGCTGACTGCTTCATCAGGTCATCGTGGACCGTGTGTGGCGTGCGTCGAGCTCCAAGGTACCTACGTACGCTCTCATCGATCTCCCGTCTTCCAGTGGCTTGATTTGATGACTTGGACGGATGGACAGCGTCTATGATCGCGCTGGAGCGGTCCCAGTCAGCCGCCATGGCGAATGCACATGCGTCTGTCTCGAAAGTGGGAGCTAAGAAATGCGGTCCTTGTCTATTTGGCTTCAACTGTGTTGCTGTCCCCCCCGCCCCCATCCACCCTCGTCTGCTCTCTCGTTTAGATCTTGGCCGGTCGGCGCTTCTTGAATTCGTCGCGCAGCCCCATGGAAAAGCAGTCGCGGCGCTGCACCATCTGATGTGGCGGCACGAACGACTCGGGGAGCAGGTCGAGGCCGCCGTCTGTGCGCATCTGCCGCACGCTGTGGAACCGATGCATCGCCGCTGTCGACGGTCCACGCGGCCTAATGGCCAGTGACTCGGACGCCGTGCGCGGTCGGCGAACTTTTGTTCTCGCGCCGCGGATGTAGCTGCTGTTGTACTTGTTGTTGCTTGCCTGGTTGCTGTTGTTATCGTCCTGGCTACTGCTGTCAAAATCCTCCATCTCGAAAATCTGGTCGTCTTCCGAGACCTCGCCGTCGTCATGGTCGCCGTCCTCATCGTCCTCGTCTTCTTCTTCGTCCTCTGTTTCCACAAACTCGTCACAGATGAGACCGTTGAGCTCGTCCTGGAGCTGAAGCTGGTTCCTGCGACTATTCGCAACGCTGGCGCTCGTGATCGCCATGCTGTCGAACGCAATGTCGAGGCCACCCACCTTATCCAAACTCCATTCTGGTGCAGGCGTCACCATAGTGGTCTCCGGTTGCTCCCACGGAAGTCCACCGTTATCAAAGACCTTGGAGCGACTACCGTGGGACTTGTGGATCTCCTGGTTCGACGATGACGGGATGCTCCGTTTCAGGTGCTTTGCGCTGCGATTGTTGCGCGTGGCCGTGATCTCCGATAGCTTGCCTGTCTGGTACTCCTTTCGCATGAGCGCCGCATCGGCCATCGTCGTAGATGTCGGGATCTGGATCGGCGCCGAGCCCACTTTGTCCTCGATCGGGTCCGTGTGGCACCGCCTTCCGCGCGCCAACTCGGGCTTGAGCGCGAATCCGTATGCACTCTTGTTGTTGCTTGGCTCTGTCGAGATAGTATGTTGAGCCGCGAGGCTGTGGCGCGACACCGCCGCGCTGTTCCGCGCAACCTGGTACCGGTTCCCGCGCGCCTGGAGCGCGTCGTCACCGTCCAGACCCGCGCGGTAGCTCCTCGTGCGGCGTGGCTGCTGCGACCGAGGCTTGGCGGCCGTCGTGGCGCCACCCGTGGACGAAACCACAAGCTTCCGGCGCACGTCCACTTCGGGCGCCATGATGTTGAGCGCGCGCAGGTACTTGCCGCGCCAATTGTTCTTGGTCGTCGCTGCCATGCGGCCTGACGTTGATGCCGGCTGTGGCCGCAGAGCCGACTCGACGCGCGTGTTCATGCTGCTGCAAATGTGCAAGTGGCTGCGTGGCGTTCGTGTGGTGCGTCCTCGTTCCTTGTCGATCGGCCGAGCGGTTCTGCTTTTTTTCTTCTTCAATTATTCTGTCCGCTGGTGCAGAAAACAAGAGCCAACTGGGGCGACGCTCAGCAAGTCGCTACTGCTGCTGGTTCTGGCCACAAATGCTGATGCTGGTCGCCTGGGCAACTTGACGTTTGTATGCGCTGCGTGTGTGCGCCTGCACACCTGATCGCCACCTGTTTTGGCTTGTCGGCTTGCTTGTGTACACTATTCAGCACTGGGCGCGGGCTTGCTGAAAGCAAATAACACGCTATGGAGCGCACCAGCTGGCAGTACTTGTCGATTGCGCAAAATGCTGCTCCAGGTCGGCAAGTGGCGACGCAGCTGCTGCGCGTGCAGATTCACTCAGCGCAGACTTCCACTTGGTCCAAACGGCGCAATGTGCGACTGGGAGGCACTGGCTGGCGAGAGCGCGCTGCCAAAAATGGAAGCGTTGAGCTGGTTTTAAACCAGTGGGATGCCGCGCTCGGGTTTTCTTTTTTTCCGCCGACTGCATGCGCGAGCGAAGGGGACGGGCACACGGTTTAAAACAGAAAAACCATCAGCCAGGTTACGGACGCTACATACATACTTATGGTTTGTATGGGGTACAGTATTGCCGAACGTAACCCTCCCATAATGAGGTGCAACTCCCAACTTTGTCTGTCTCTTGTTGTTTGTTTGCTGTTTGCAGGAGTGAACAAACACGCCAGTGGATTGACTGGCCACGAACAGACCGCGTGAGCGAACGGGCGCAATTGATGCTCACTCGAGGCGGATGCTCAGAGACGTGCACATTGAGGGAAGCCTTTGCGTGCTGCGTGGGCCCAGGCGACGTGCAACTGTCGCCATTTCTTGTTTGCAGACATGGAGACGTGGGGTTTCCATGGATAGGCTGAGAGCGCAAAGCTACAAGGCGAAATGCGTTACTTGTCAACAAAACATGGCAAGATTCGACGCCCAAACAGCATCGCATCCTCCTAATCCGACGTGTCAGGAGATGCACAGCAACTTCAGCTTTTAGTATGAGATTCTCCACCGTGTGGCCCTTTTTTATTTCCCCAAAGCGTAACCTCGCTGTACCCCTTTATCAAACGCGTTGGTTGCTGTTGTTGAAAACCGCACAGAGGTGGCGGTGTTTCTCCAAAGTTCAAGTTGCCGCTTCTCTCCTTTCTCCCTCGTGAGGTCTCTTCCGATGGGCTTTGGCGCCGCCAACCAACCAGCAAGAGCGTGCGAACTGCCTGGTCACACGTGAGCTCTTGAGATGATTGGCCACAGCGAGAGGACCGACTGCCACGTCCCACTCTCTGGGGCTCCTGCGAAGAGCTCTTCCCATACACCGAGAGCCTTCGAGAACAATGGAGGGCTGCAGATCTATTCACACCGCGTTGTCCGAAACGTCATTCGTGTACTATGGATGGTGGCTGGCGATCAGCGTTGAGTCTACACGCTCGAGAGGCATTCAACACGACGCCTCTGCAATAGAATACATAGATTACGAGGTGGATGGAAGAAAATTCGCTCGACACGCTCCTTGACTATGTTGAAAAAGGATCCCTTTAATAATTTACAGTCTTGACGTCAGGGAGCGGAAAGAGTCCAGAAAGCGTCGGGAGCGTTCCGCTTTGCATTTTTTGCTACAGTAGACTCGTGCACTGCGGCACCGTTGCATACGCGCCTGTGCGTCCGGATCGGATCCCCGACCTGCCACGTCAGCCAAAGCGCCTCCGTCGCCACTCATTCCGCGCTCGCTCTGCGTGCCGATCACAGAGCGCTCATCCACCCATTCGACGGCTTTCTCTTTATGACGCTCCGGATTGATAGCTGACGCTGGCTGCATGCGCTATTGCTGTCACCCTCGAATTTGTGAGCAAATAAAAAAGTATACGTCTCACTTGACAGTTCATCCGGATAGAGCTGCTAAAATAGTTTCTATCCACAAATATTATCCGGATATACACCAACAGTGCCTTGTTGTACGATTGTAAGCGATCTTGGCCTTTCTCACCAAAAAAAGTGGTTTGTTTCGCTTTGGGTTGTCGTTCCTCACGTTCTTTGGATGGTCAACTAATAAATAAGCTTCCGTTTACATTTTTCATGTTTCATATTCGCAGCAAAGAACATGGCGTCATTCGAGCACTCCAAAGATACCTACTTTATTTGAGTAATGAATGGACTTGTAAATCAGGGGAGGGGAGGGGGGTGCCTGCAGTGCAAGTGCCCAGTAGGATGAGGGCAGTCTGCTATTGTTATAATAGCATAAGCACACGTGGTGCGCATGCGGCTGTTTTCGGCAACGGATACAGACCTGTTTGAGTCCGCGTCTGAGCCGTATGTATGCATGGAGCTGGAAATCAGTCACGTGAGTGTGAGAAACTTTTTTTGTTTCTTTCCTTCTTTTAAAGAGAGCAGGATGGGCCTCCGTAGAGTGGTACTCTTCAAGGTCCTCTCGTTATTCACGGCTCCCGTACCCTTAAAAAGCAGCAATCGAACGGCTTCATAGGCTTCATAATTCCTAATAAGGAGCATTATTGCGTCTGTTCAGTTCACTTCAGCAGCATGCTAACCCACCCCTTAATAGTAGCACGCATACCCTTATTTAGCAGCAGCCATCTGGCGAGGGGATGAGCGTGGCCGAAATATTCCCACTTTCATCACAACAAATAGGCGGCGAAGATAAAATAGTTTACCGCTTGACCGCAAGCATGTGTGCGTGTGTGTGTGCGCGGGCTCTATCGAATTGGCAGCAGCTACGGAAGCAAAGAGCTCCCACGGAAGCAAGCGCGTCCGACGCAGCATCAACAAGCGTCTGAGCGCCGGCGCCGACAGAGAGAGAGAGCGCGACAAGAGGCCTCGTACCGACTGCGCGGAGGCCTCCTCGCCAGCCATCGCGCGTGTGCGAGTGTGTGCGTTCGCACGCTGACCGAATCATCAAGTAAACGAGAGAGAGAAAGAATTAGCGACAAGAGCGCCATACAAACCCAACATGCTCCTGTGGACGCCGATCGCGACGGCCATGAGCGTCATCTCGACGATCGCGACAGGCATGACGATGCTCAGTTTGCGTCGCAACTGGGACCTCCAGGTGTCGAGCGTGCGCTGGCTGTTCTTCTACTTCTTTGTGTACTGCTTCCTCTGGTGCTTGTCGCGCACGGCGTATTTCATCTGGATCCTGCTGCTCCCGGCGCGGAAAATGGTCGACACGAGTACCAACGACCCGTACACGTACGCCGAGCTCGACCGCCTTGGGCTGCACGCGATCATCTTCATGAAGGAGTCGCAGAACGGGTTCATCGCCGCGATCCTCTGCTTCGGCGACGCCATGCTCTTTGGCGTCGCGCTCTGGATGTTCCCGTTGACGTACGAGTTGTCCAAGATCGCGACCAAGTCCATGGACCGCGGTGTGGAGAAAGAGCGCGCCAAGATCAAGTTTTACTCGCGCCTGATCCACGGCATCCTGCTCGCGTTTGTCGCCCTCGAGACCACGATGGCGATCGTGTCCAAGGGTTACACCAAAAGCACGCACATGTGCCAACTCGGGGTCTATTTCGTGCAGTTTATCAGCTTAGCGTACATGGTCGTGCTTCTCCTGCAGCTTCGAATGAACGGGCGCAAGTACGAGACCATCCACGGCGTGTTCGTCGCGTCGCCTGTGTACCAGCGACTCAAGCGGATCATGGTCGTGTATGCGGTGTTTTCGTTCCAGTTCCAGCTCTCGTCGGTGATCCTGTACGGCGGCCAGATTCGTGCCGAGCCGACGTTGAGTTACATTGGTGCGAGCCTGATCATGTACCAGGCGTCGGGACTCGCGCTGGCCGTCACGACCAGCTGCAGTCAGGCATGCGTGTTAGATATGTGCGGCTCGTGTCTCCCGGATGATATCGAAGCTCAACTGCAGGCCCGCGTTCTGCACGGCGAACCAAGTACACCGCGCGACAACCACACGCTCGATAACTTCAATGAGCCGCCGCGCGTGAATCCAGTGTTTGTGTTCACCGACATTGAGTCCTCGAGCGCGCTGTGGGCGATCGGCGACGGACGCATCATGCAGCGCGCGACCGAGATTCACGACAACATCCTGCGATCAGCGTTGACAAAGTACCGCGGCTACGAGATCACGACGGCAGGCGATGCGTTCCATCTTTGCTTCCACACGATCCGCGAAGCAACCGAGTACTGTCTGGACGTGCAGCTGCAGCTTCTCGTCGCGCACTGGCCAAAAGAGTTGCATGGGCTCGTGCCGGCGACGCGGAGGCAGCGGGCCGGCCATCGTCTCATTTTCGGAGGGCTTCGTGTTCGAATGGGGATCCACGACGCCGCCGACGCCGACGGAACCTTGGTGCACAATATCCACGCAGTCACGGGCAAAATGACGTACACCGGCGCGTCCGAAGTGATCGCGAACGAAGTCGGCGACTTGGGCGATGGTGGCCAGATCCTCGTCACGCAGCGCGTGGCCGACTGGCTCCAGATGTACGAAGACCTGGTCGCCGTGGAATGCACCGTCGACCACGTTGGCGCGTACTCGATCCCGCAGATCAACGCCAACCTGCAGGTCTACCAGGTCACGCCCGAAGTGTTAGCAGGCCGCAAGAAGGTGTTCTCCAAGCGTCTGCGTCGCCGCGTCGCGAGCGTGTCGTTTGTGGGCGCGCCGGCGAGTCTGAACGGACGCACGCGGCTCGCGAGCCACGACCCCACGCCGTCGTCGTCCATGTCTCGGCACGCATCGCACCGTAACTTCACGATCCCTCATCGCATCGGCTACTACCAGCGCGCCACGAGCATGTGAGCGCCCGACCTGACAGTCAGCCATCGCGCCGATGACCGTGCATCCCCATCCCCCAACCGTAGAAAGCCGCTCCTCCTCCCCTCACTTGTAATAGTAACACTAAGATATTGTGCACCCTTCAAAAAAAAGCAACGTTTCCATGAAACGACTTCGTTCTTCGCTTCGTTTCTTCTGGTGAGATGGATGATGATGGGACGTTGCGTCGTCAGCATTAGTCAATCGCGGCCGGCCATGTCTCCCCTCCCTTTAATCAAGCGCCGCGTGGATACATCGAGGGTTTCGTGCGCGGATTACGCGGAAGAAGGTGGACGCTCTGCACTACCGCACATTTCCTAACGTGTCTCATGATCTGGACAGCGATGGCCGGCGCGCTCATGGCGCTCTCGGCGCTCGGGACCGCGTTCACAGTGCTCAAACTGCGCATCCGCTGGACGGCAATCGACATCTCGTGCACGCGCTTCCTCTACCTCATCTTCTTCGTCTACCTCTGTCTCTGGTGCACGACGCGCACGATCTACTACGTCTGGCGGATCTGGACGTTCCCGGACGACCTCACCGACGACAATGTGCACGACCCGTTCACGTACAGTGAGCTCGACCGCCTCGGCATCCACGCGCTGCTTCACACCAAGCAGGCCAGCAAGGCGTGGATCACTGCGCTGATTTGCTTTGGGGACGCCGCACATTTTGCGTTCGCGCTCGTAACGTTCCCACTCGTGTACGAGCTGTTCTGGATCGCGAGCAACGCCATGGACCGCGGAAAAGCCAAGGAGCGCGTGCGAATACGCTGGTACTGGTGGACCATCCACGCGATGCTGATCGTCTTCGTCGTCGTGGAGACCGTGTTCGCCATTCTCTTCGACGGATACACCAACTATACGCATTCCTGTTTGCTGTTCGTGTACGTCGTCCAGGCGCTGAGCTTGGTGTACATGGTGTGGCTCTTGGTGGTCCTGAAACTCAGAGGCCGCGCGCAGGCCCCAATCGATGGCGAAGTTGTGCGTTCTCCGGTCTACCAGCGTCTCAAGCGGATGCTGTGAGTATCTATCTTTTATTATTTTCGCTCTCTGTGCTTCTTTGCCGGTTCGAATTCTTCTCATCCTGTGGTGTTGTGCTTCAGGATTGTGTACGCGATATTTCACTTCCAGTTCGAGGTTTCATTAGTTGTTGTGTTCGCTACAACTGGACGCCGCACGGCGCTTGTCGAGTACACTGGATTGAGCTTACTGTTGTTCAATAGTACCGGGCTGGCGTTGTCAATCATCACGACCTGCAGCCAGTCCTGTATCATGTCCATGTGCAAGTGCTGCCTAGGTGAAGACCAGTTTCCCGCTCGAAGTAGTGCCGCTCGCATGATCAACGAACGCCCGCCCCTGCAAAATCCAGTCTTCGTCGTCACAGACATTGAATCGTCCAGCGACCTCTGGGCCATCGATGGAGGACGAACAATGCAACTCGCCACCGAGATCCACGACGATATCCTTCGAGCTCAGCTAGTCAAATATCGCGGATACGAGATCACAACTTGTGGGGACTCCTTTCAGTTGGCGTTCCATACGATCCGTGAAGCCGTGGAATACTGCCTGGACGTGCAACTCGAGCTACTCGTCGCGAACTGGCCGAAACAATTGCACAACCTTGTTCCTGCAACACGAAAGAAGCGGACTGGGGCCAGATTGATTTTTAAAGGTCTTCGTGTTCGAATGGGAATCCACGATGCGTGTCCGTCGGATGGAGATCTGGTATGCGCGCCTCATACTATCACGGGCAAAATGACATATACTGGCGCTTCTCACATTATTGCGACTGAAGTCGGCGACATTGGAAATGGCGGCCAAATTCTAGCAACCCAGCGCATCGTCGACTGGTTGTTGCTTCATGAGGACCTCATCGCGATCCGATTCGCTGTCGAGCACGTGAAGAAGTTCAAGATCTCCCACGTGAATACGCATTTAGAGCTCTTCCAGGTGTTTCCATTGTTGCTGAAGGCGCGTTTGCGCCATTTCCAGCCTCCACGTTTGCATCAAGGAGCGTCATTTACGATGGCAGGCCGATCTTCTGCTATTGGCGACGCAATATCTTCCCTCTTGCAGTGGCGACTTGAGAGCGGTACAGCTAGCGCCAACAGTGACCATGCTGAGGATGCTGACGTTGAACAGAAGCGAATATCTGGAAACCAAATGTCGCCGCAGATCGAAAACATTTGTGAGTCATACTTGAGCGTCAAAACTCCGCGGTAGCTTTCTTAGCGTGTAGAAATGTCAGTGTTTGTGAGAGATGAGATGAACAGAACGTTTGAGAAACGGAGAGTCAAAAGCTGAGCAACTTTATGACGGAATCACAGAAGGGTTGTTCAAGAGCTTATGCAGCCATGCCGCGAGTGTCTCGTTTGCTGTTGGCGCCTCGGTGGGTTTGAACCTGAAGGCCACACATCACCTACCACAATCCGACGTCGTCAACTTCGATGTCTCAGCATGTCTTTCGCCGTAATTTTATGGTCGTCCATACCCGCACATGCTTCTAACTATCATGCTGGCACATCATTAGTCGCATTATACATTCTTCATTGAGTTCCATTGAGATCGGTTTGCAACTTCGTTTTCACTTCGTTCTGAGATGCGCGTTTAACTGTTGCGGCATTGTGGTCAACATGGGACGTGTCGGTCTCTCTTCAGTCGAAATACGCAGGTGCACACAGGGTTTTGCAGCAGTATTACGCCCACAGGAGGGCTGAGCGTCGAAATGCCGCATTTCCGAAATTGTCACATGTTCTGGACAACTACTGCCGGCGCGCTCATGACGCTCTCGGCGCTCGGGACAGCCTTCACAGTTCTCAAGCTGCGGATCCGATGGACGACGATCGACATCTCGTGTGCCAGGTTCCTGTACCTCATGTTCTTCGTGTATCTGTGCATCTGGTGCACATTGCGAGCAGGATTCTACATTTGGAGAGTCTGGCCGTACCCAGAGCAGTTGAGTATTCGCGGGATCATCAATACCAAACAAGCGAGCAAGGCCTGGATGACTGCACTCTTGTGCGTCGGCGATGCCGCGCATTTTGCGGTTGCGCTGGTGACTTTCCCACTTGTGTACGAACTGTTCCGGATCGCGACACACGCCATGGATCGCGGAAGAGCCAAAGAACGCGCGCGGATACGCTTGTACTGCTGGGTCATTCACGCGATGCTGCTGCTTTTCATGGCCATCCAAACCGGGCTTGCCATTGCTTTCAAGGGATACACCATGTATACCTACTACTGCTTGCTGTCCGTGTACGTGGTCCAGGCGCTGAGTTTGCTGTACATGGTGTGGCTCTTGGCGGCCTTGAAAACCGGAGGACGAGCGCAAGCACCCGTGGACGGCGAGGTTGTGAGTTCTCCCATCTACGATCGCCTCAAGCGGATGTTGTAAGTGTCAAGAATGCTGCTGGGTTCTCTGTGTTTGGTTGGTTGGTTAGTCGCTGACTAATATTGTCACCATTATCTTTCCGTCATGCTGCTGAATGCCAGGATTGTGAATGCGTTTTTCCATTTCCAGTTTGAAGTGTCGATCGTCATCAATCTCGCATTAAGCGGGCACCATACAGCCCTAGTTGAGTACACTGGGTTGAGCTTGCTGTTGTTCAGTTCGACGGGGTTAGCACTATCAATCATCACGACCTGCAGCCAGTCCTGTATCATGTCCATGTGCAAGTGCTGCCTAGGTGAAGACCAGTTTCCCGCTCGAAGTAGTGCCGCTCGCATGATCAACGAACGCCCGCCCCTGCAAAATCCAGTCTTCGTCGTCACAGACATTGAATCGTCCAGCGACCTCTGGGCCATCGATGGAGGACGAACAATGCAACTCGCCACCGAGATCCACGACGATATCCTTCGAGCCCGGTTGCTCAAGTATCGCGGATACGAGATCACAACTTGTGGGGACTCCTTTCAGTTGGCGTTCCATACGATCCGTGAAGCCGTGGAATACTGCCTGGACGTGCAACTCGAGCTACTCGTCGCGAACTGGCCGAAACAATTGCACAACCTTGTTCCTGGAACGCAAAAGAAGCGAGCCGGCACGAGGTTGATATTTAGTGGTCTTCGTGTTCGAATGGGAATCCACGATGCGTGTGAGGCAGATGGAGACCTTGTGCGGGTGCCTCATACTATCACGGGCAAAATGACATATACTGGCGCTTCTCACATTATTGCGACTGAAGTCGGCGACATTGGAAATGGCGGCCAAATTCTAGCAACCCAGCGCATCGTCGACTGGTTGTTGCTTCATGAGGACCTCATCGCGATCCGATTCGCTGTCGAGCACGTGAAGAAGTTCAAGATCTCCCACGTGAATACGCATTTAGAGCTCTTCCAGGTGTTTCCATTGTTGCTGAAGGCGCGTTTGCGCCATTTCCAGCCTCCACGTTTGCATCAAGGAGCGTCATTTACGATGGCAGCTCGAGCTTCGGTTACTGGAGAAGCGATCGCTGGACTGTTGCAGTGGCGACTTGAAAGTGGCATCATTTACGCCGACAGGGAACATGCTGATGATGCAGACACCAAACGAAAGCGAACGTCTGGTGGCCAAACGTCGCCAAAGGACGAGAATGTTTGCGAGTTGTATCTGAGCGCCGAAACTCCACAGGAGTATACTTGCGAGCCGTTGTGAGTGTCAAAAAAATTGGTGGCTGCTCGTCTTGAAGAGTTCTTGGGCCTCGATCCGTGCTTTGCCATTGGGTGGGTCTTCAGTGCGCACTGGAATTCCCCAATACCTTCAAAGACTTCAAGATTGCGACGACAGCCTTCAAGAACCAATTTTATTCCTGGTTTGCACCTTGCATCTTCCTCGAGTTTGAATGCTACACCCGAATTGAACAGCGGCAGTCTTCCATCTTCTCTTCTGATGCATTCGGTTCCGCTTTAACAGAATGTACCCTTGACAAAGCACGAAAACGGTGGAACGGGTTTCAACTGGTTTTTTTTTAAGAAAGGTCTTCTAACGGTTCCCATCATCAATGTGGAGAAGAGCCGGCGTCTCTTTAGCGTAGAAAGCTGTCTGTGTAGTGGCTTGATGGCACTGTGAAAAGCCGAAAATTTCGCCGTATGATCTGGACGGCTATCGCCGGCGTGCTCATGGCGCTGTCTGCAATCGGGTCGGCCTTCACAGTTCTCAAGCTGCGGGTCCGATGGGCGGTAATCGATATCTCGAGCGTCCGCTTCCTGCATCTCGTCTTCTTCGTGTATCTGTTCATCTGGTGTGCATCGCGCGCGGCATACTACATCTGGGTTTGCACGCTGCCACGCGATAAATTCGTCGACGACAACACCCAGAATCCGTTCACGTTTAGTGAGCTTGATCGCTTGGGCATTCATGCAATTCTTCATATCAAAGAAGCTAGCAAAGGCTGGGTAGCTACACTCATTTGCATCGGAGATGTAGCGCATTTCGCGTTTTCTTTGGTGACGTTTCCACTCGTGTATGAGCTGTACCGGATCGCGACGCACGCGATGGACCGCGGAAAAGCGAAAGAACGCGAACGAATATGCTGGTACTGCTGGGTCATTCACGCCATATTGCTCGTGTTTATTACCATCGAGACGGTATTTGCTGTTGTCTTCAAGGGATACACCAAGTATACCCACGACTGCTTGTTGTTCGCCTACGTCGTCCAGGCGATTAGTTTGGTGTACATGGTGTGTCTCTTGGTGGTGCTGAAAATCAGAGGCCGCTCGCAGGCACCGATTGATGGCGAGTTTGTTCGATCTCCTATCTACGAGCGTCTAAAGCGGATGCTGTGAGTGTCAAAAATGTTTGTATGCGTTTCTATACTGCTTGGTTGCCATTCCGGATTGTCACCGTTGTATTTCCTTCTTTGTTGTTGCGCTCCAGGATTGTGTACGCGGTTCTCCATCTTCAGTTTGAAGTGGCATCAATAGTCTTTTTCGCCACAAGTCGACGTCATACTGCCATGATTGGATACATTGGAGTGAGCTTATTCATGCTCAACACCACTGGCTTGGCGCTATCGATCATCACGACTTGCAGCCAATCCTGTGTTCTGTCCTCATGCAAGTGCTGTCTGCCTGAAGATCTTGAAGTCCAGTTGCCTGCTCAAATCACAGACGTCGGCCTGATCAACGAACGCCCGCCCCTGCAAAATCCAGTCTTCGTCGTCACAGACATTGAATCGTCCAGCGACCTCTGGGCCATCGATGGAGGACGAACAATGCAACTCGCCACCGAGATCCACGACGATATCCTTCGAGCTCAGCTAGTCAAATATCGCGGATACGAGATCACAACTTGTGGGGACTCCTTTCAGTTGGCGTTCCATACGATCCGTGAAGCCGTGGAATACTGCCTGGACGTGCAACTCGAGCTACTCGTCGCGAACTGGCCGAAACAATTGCACAACCTTGTTCCTGCAACACGAAAGAAGCGGACTGGGGCCAGATTGATTTTTAAAGGTCTTCGTGTTCGAATGGGAATCCACGATGCGTGTCCGTCGGATGGAGATCTGGTATGCGCGCCTCATACTATCACGGGCAAA
>GL376614.1:20851-83353 GCA_000143045.1 Globisporangium ultimum DAOM BR144 | reverse complement strand
GCGGCTTAGCTCACACCGCCAGCGGACGGGTTGAGAATGCTGACGTCGAACAAGGTCGAGCACTTGGAGGCCAGTTGTCGCCGAAGGACGAATACGCTCGTGAGTCGTACTTGAGCGGTGAGTCTCCATGGTAGCGTACGCGTTGCGCATATAGTTGTCAGCGGTTGTGGAGTGAACGCTGGAATTTGTCGAGTGGCCGATCTTCATGAGAACGTCGCAGAAGGGTTTCTCAAAGAGCTCACATCGCGTCACAGTGTCTTGTTCGTTGTTGACGCGCAATATTTGCACATGCATCACGCTGCGATTATACATCATGCATTACCACCAATCCGTAGAACAGCAGCACTTTCTTCTCAGTTGCTATAGTAACAGCAATACGAACAGTGCTGTGCGCATCCATGAAATCGGTCAGAACTTTGTCTTCAGTTTGTTTGGGAATGAGCTTTTTTACGATTACGAAATCGTCGTCGAACGTGTTGGTCATTGCTTCAATCAAACAGCATGGGTACACAAAGGGGTTTGCAGCCGTATTACGCCCACTGGGTGCAAGGATTGTAGTGCGTCAAAATGCCGCATTTCCGAAATTGTCACATGTTCTGGACAGCTACCGCCGGTGCGCTCATGTCACTGTCTGCGATTGGAACGGCGTTAACAGTGCTCAAGCTGCAGATCCGATGGGCGACGATCGATGTCTCGTGCGTCCGCTTCCTGTATCTCATTTTCTTCGTGTACCTAGGTCTTTGGTGTACGCTGCGGGCGGTATACTTCATGTGGAGAATCTGGCCGTTCCCAGATCACTTGAGCATCCGTGAGATCACTCACACCAAGCAAGCAAGCAGCAGCTGGATAACTGCACTTTTGTGCGTCGGGGATGCCGCGCATTTCGCGTTTACTTTGGTGGCCTTTCCGCTTGTGTACGAGTTGTCTCGGATCGCAACGCACGCCATGGATCGCGGAAAAGCCAAAGAACGAGCGCGAATACGCTGGTATTGGCGTACTGTTCACACACTCTTGCTCTCATTTATCATCGTCCAGACGGTATTTGCTGTGGTCTTCAAGGGATACACCATGTACACCTACTGCTGCTTGTTGACCGTCTACGTCGTCCAGGCGCTGAGTATGGTTTACACAGTGTGGCTGTTGGCCATCTTGAAAATTGGAGGACGAGCACAGGCCCCGATCGACGGCGAGGTTGTCCGATCTCCAGTCTACGATCGCCTCAAGCAGATATTGTACGTGCAAAACGTGTTTGTGTTCTTGATATCGCTTGTTTGCCGCTGATCGAAAATATTATCTTTGTCTTTCCACCCTGCCGTTGATCTCCAGGATTGTGAATGCAATATTCCATTCCCAGTTTGAAGTGTCGATCGTCATCAATCTCGCATTAAGCGGGCACCATACAGCGCTCGAAGAATATACTGGACTGAGCTTGCTCTTCATTAGTTCGACGGGCTTGGCCCTATCGATCATTACAACCTGCAGCCAGTCGTGCGTTCTGTCTGCGTGCAAGTACTGTCTTCCCGACATTCATGACGATCACTTCGCAAGCCAAAATGCAAACGTCCTCGTGGTAACTAAGTGCCCACCCCTGCAAAATCCAGTCTTCGTCGTCACAGACATTGAATCGTCCAGCGACCTCTGGGCCATCGATGGAGGACGAACAATGCAACTCGCCACCGAGATCCACGACGATATCCTTCGAGCTCAGCTAGTCAAATATCGCGGATACGAGATCACAACTTGTGGGGACTCCTTTCAGTTGGCGTTCCATACGATCCGTGAAGCCGTGGAATACTGCCTGGACGTGCAACTCGAGCTACTCGTCGCGAACTGGCCGAAACAATTGCACAACCTTGTTCCTGCAACACGAAAGAAGCGAGCCGGCACGAGGTTGATTTTTAAAGGTCTTCGTGTTCGAATGGGAATCCACGATGCGTGTCCGTCGGATGGAGATCTGGTATGCGCGCCTCATACTATCACGGGCAAAATGACATATACTGGCGCTTCTCACATTATTGCGACTGAAGTCGGCGACATTGGAAATGGCGGCCAAATTCTAGCAACCCAGCGCATCGTCGACTGGTTGTTGCTTCATGAGGACCTCATCGCGATCCGATTCGCTGTCGAGCACGTGAAGAAGTTCAAGATCTCCCACGTGAATACGCATTTAGAGCTCTTCCAGGTGTTTCCATTGTTGCTGAAGGCGCGTTTGCGCCATTTCCAGCCTCCACGTTTGCATCAAGGAGCGTCATTTACGATGGCAGCTCGAGCTTCGGTTACTGGAGAAGCGATCGCTGGACTGTTGCAGTGGCGACTTGAAAGCGGCTTAGCTCACACCGCCAGCGGACGGGTTGAGAATGCTGACGTCGAACAAGGTCGAGCACTTGGAGGCCAGTTGTCGCCGAAGGACGAATACGCTCGTGAGTCGTACTTGAGCGGTGAGTCTCCATGGTAGCGTACGCGTTGCGCATATAGTTGTCAGTGAGTGTGAAGGGTGCCACGAGCAGAACGCAGAGCTGGTCTTCATGGAAGAATCGCAAAAGTATGCTTGCATCTCCGTATCGAGACGACTGCGGGAGTTGGCGACCCGGCGTGTTTGAATCGCAGAACGCACGTCGTCAATAACTTTTCCTCACTTCACGATCGCCCTTCGCCTGTCGCCAACCAGATGAGCGACGACCACCCACTGATCTGACAACCACTCCCGAATCTGTAGAACAGCTGAGCTCGTTCCCCTGATTGCAATGGTAACTCTACAATGGGGATATTTTCTTGCAACCACATGATGTGCATCTCCGTTGAATCTGTGGAACTCGGTCAGCTTCTTCTTCACTTCGTCTTGGGATGGGCTCTTAACGGTTGCGGCACCGTCATCATCTCAAGCGTTGGACGTGTCTCCTCTCCCTTTAGTCGAAAAGTGTGGAGATTAAAGGGCTTGCTCTTGTATTACGCCAACACGGGGTAGCGCTTCGTGATGCCGCATTTCCGAACTTGTCGCATGATTTGGACAGCTAGTGCCGGCGCGCTCATGGCGCTCTCTGCGATCTGCACGGCTTTGACAGTTCTCAAGCTGCGGATCCGATGGACGGCGGTTGACATCTCGTGTATCCGCTTCTTGTACCTCGTTTTCTTCGTGTATATATGTCTTTGGTGTTCATCGCGCACGATATACTACGTCTGGAAGATCTCGACACTCCCAAGTGACACGTTCGATATTGATCACGAAGGTGCGCAGGACCCGTTCACATACAGTGGACTTGATCGCTTGGGCATTCACGCACTGCTTCACACCAAACACGCTCAAAACGGCTGGATAACCGCACTCATTTGCTTCGGGGATGCTGCGCATTTCGCGTTTGCCTTGGTGACGTTCCCGCTCGTGTACGAATTGTTCCGGATCACGACGTATGCTATGGATCGCGGAAAAGCCAAAGAGCGCGCGCGAGTACGTTGGTATTGCTTGGTCATTCACGCAATGCTGGTCGTATTTACCGGCATCGAAATCGTGTTTGCTGTTGTCTTCAACGGATACACCAAGTATACCCACGACTGCTTGCTGTTCGTCTATGCCATCCAAGCGCTGAGTTTGCTGTACATGGTGTGGCTCTTGGTGGTCCTGAAACGCAGAGGCCGAACACAAGCACCCATTGACGGTGAGGTTGTCATTTCCCCAGTCTATCAGCGTCTCAAGCGGATGCTGTGAGTATACTTCTTCTTATTCGCTGCTTGGTTGCTGGCTTTCACTATCATGCTTACGCCATAATGTTGCGCTTCAGGATTGTGTACGCGATATTTCACTTCCAGTTCGAGGTTTCATTAGTTGTTGTGTTCGTTACAACTGGACGCCGCACGGCGCTTGTCGAGTACACTGGATTGAGCTTACTGTTGTTCAATAGTACCGGGCTGGCGTTGTCAATCATCACGACCTGCAGCCAGTCCTGTATCATGTCCATGTGCAAGTGCTGCTTTCTCAATACTCGCGAAGACCAGTTCCCCGCTCGACATACTCATTTCATCCAAATACATCACGCGCCCGCCCCTGCAAATCCAGTCTTCGTCGTCACAGACATTGAATCGTCCAGCGACCTCTGGGCCATCGATGGAGGACGAACAATGCAACTCGCCACCGAGATCCACGACGATATCTTCGAGCTCAGCTAGTCAAATATCGCGGATACGAGATCACAACTTGTGGGGACTCCTTTCAGTTGGCGTTCCATACGATCCGTGAAGCCGTGGAATACTGCCTGGACGTGCAACTCGAGCTACTCGTCGCGAACTGGCCGAAACAATTGCACAACCTTGTTCCTGCAACACGAAAGAAGCGGACTGGGGCCAGATTGATTTTTAAAGGTCTTCGTGTTCGAATGGGAATCCACGATGCGTGTCCGTCGGATGGAGATCTGGTATGCGCGCCTCATACTATCACGGGCAAAATGACATATACTGGCGCTTCTCACATTATTGCGACTGAAGTCGGCGACATTGGAAATGGCGGCCAAATTCTAGCAACCCAGCGCATCGTCGACTGGTTGTTGCTTCATGAGGACCTCATCGCGATCCGATTCGCTGTCGAGCACGTGAAGAAGTTCAAGATCTCCCACGTGAATACGCATTTAGAGCTCTTCCAGGTGTTTCCATTGTTGCTGAAGGCGCGTTTGCGCCATTTCCAGCCTCCGCGCTTGCACCAATCATCGTTGGTGGTGGGTCGTGGCACTAATGCGGGTAAAGCAAGCGCGGCGATGGCATGTCTGCTTCAATGGCGACTTGAAAGTGGTTTAGATCTCAGGAAAGGCAAACTTGTTGCGGATGCTGATGCCAGTCGAGAGCAAATACCCGGAAGCCAAATGTCGCTGGAGGTCGGAAAGGCTTGTGAGTCGTACTCGAGCGCTGAAACTCCACGGTAGCACCTCCAGTAGCTGTGAACACGATGAGCCGAGCGCATGAGTAAAGCGACTTGGTAGCAGCTCATCTTCTAGAAGAAGCCAAACATTAGAGCATCGCTCGATCCAGTTCGTCGGCGACATGATGCTCGTGAGTGTGTGTTCTGGATGTTGGCATTGATGTACGAGCTGTCCAACACTTGCAGAAAGAGTGAGCCATGGCATGATCCTTTTTACTAGTTCATCCATGGCATTTTCTTTGCGCTTGCGTACCTTGATTGGATCGACTATATCCAGCATGCGACCGGCAAGTGTCCAACCAGCCACCAAAATCCGTGCAACAGCCGCAGTGTCCTCTCAAGCGTTTAGTAGCACTATAATATTGCGCACCCTTCAAAAAAGAACAGCGAAAATCCGTGGAAGCACTTCGAACTTCTTTTTTGGGAAGAGGCTTCCAACGGTTGTCGTCGTCGTCAATATGGGAAAAGGTCGGCCTTTTATGTGAAGAAGCAAAAAGCCTGGAAAAGTAGGAGGATGGCCCAGGGACGCTGTGAAAAGCCGCATTTCCGAAATTGTCGCATGATTTGGACTGCCACTGCCGGTGTGCTCATGGCACTTTCTGCGGTCGGGTCAGCCATCACAGTTCTCAAGCTGCGGATCCGGTGGACGGCGATCGACATCTCGTGTGTTCGCTTCCTGCATCTCGTCTTTTTCGTCTACATATGGATATGGTGCACCTCGCGGACGATATTTTACGCTTGGATCTGCACGCTCCCGCGCGAGAAATTCATTGACGCGAATCCACAGTATCAGTTATCGCATGATGAACTTGATCGCTTGGGTATTCACGCGATTCTTCACATCAAAGAAGCTAACCGCGGCTGGGTAGCTGCACTTATTTGCGTCGGAGATATAGCGCTGTTCGCGTTTGCACTGGTCACCTTTCCACTCGTGTATGAGATGTTTCGAATCGCGACGCACGCGATGGATCGCGGAAAAGCGAAAGAACGCGAGCGAATATGCTGGTATTGCTTGGTCGTTCACGCCATATTGCTCGTGTTTGTTATTATCGAGACGGTGTTCGCCGTCGTCTTCGAGGGATACACCAAGTATACCCATTACTGCTTGCTCTTCGTCTACGTCGTCCAGGCGATGGGTGTGGGCTACATGGTGTGTCTCTTGGTGGTACTGAAAATCAGAGGCCGCTCGCAGGAGCCCATCGACGGCGAGTTTGTTCGATCTCCTATCTACGATCGCCTTCAGCGAATGCTGTGAGTGTTGGATTTTTTCGTTTTGCTATCTCTTTTGCCCAATGCTTGGTCCTGATAGTTTCTTCGTTTGCCGTTGCTGTTCAGGGTTGTGTACGCGATATTCCATTTTCAATTTCAAGTGTCTTCAGTCGTCTTTTATGCCACAAGTCGATACCATACTGCCATGATTGGATACATTGGAGTGAGCTTATTCATGTATAACGCGACGGGGTTGGCGCTATCGATCATCACGACTTGCAGCCAATCCTGTGTTCTGTCCTCATGCAAGTGCTGTCTGCCTGAAGATCTTGAAGTCCAGTTGCCTGCTCGAATCACAGACGTTGGCCTGATCAATGAAGGCCCGCCCCTGCAAAATCCAGTCTTCGTCGTCACAGACATTGAATCGTCCAGCGACCTCTGGGCCATCGATGGAGGACGAACAATGCAACTCGCCACCGAGATCCACGACGATATCCTTCGAGCTCAGCTAGTCAAATATCGCGGATACGAGATCACAACTTGTGGGGACTCCTTTCAGTTGGCGTTCCATACGATCCGTGAAGCCGTGGAATACTGCCTGGACGTGCAACTCGAGCTACTCGTCGCGAACTGGCCGAAACAATTGCACAACCTTGTTCCTGGGACACGAAAGAAGCGAGCCGGCACGAGGTTGATATTTAGTGGTCTTCGTGTTCGAATGGGAATCCACGATGCGTGTCCGTCGGATGGAGATCTGGTATGCGCGCCTCATACTATCACGGGCAAAATGACATATACTGGCGCTTCTCACATTATTGCGACTGAAGTCGGCGACATTGGAAATGGCGGCCAAATTCTAGCAACCCAGCGCATCGTCGACTGGTTGTTGCTTCATGAGGACCTCATCGCGATCCGATTCGCTGTCGAGCACGTGAAGAAGTTCAAGATCTCCCACGTGAATACGCATTTAGAGCTCTTCCAGGTGTTTCCATTGTTGCTGAAGGCGCGTTTGCGCCATTTCCAGCCTCCGCGTATTCATCAAAGCAGTACCATGAGCGCATCTTCAACGTTGGTGGTGGGTCGTGGCACTAATGCGGATGAAGCGAGCAGTGCGATTGCATGTCTGCTTCAATGGCGACTTGAGAGCGGTTTGGTTCGCAGAGAAAGTGGACGCGTTGTGGATGCTGACGACGAGCAAGAGCGATTACCTGGAGGTCAGATGTCACCTGAGGACGACAATGTTTGTGAGCTCTACCTGGGTGCTGAAATTGATTATGAGCTATACCTGAGTGCCGAAACTCCACGGGAGCAAGCTTGTCTATGAGTGTTTGCTGTGCTGAATGCTGGAGACAAGACAGTTAGTGCACACTCAAGAGTTGTTGCAAATGCAACATTGCACTGGGTCATGGCAGCGTGCACAGGGTGAGATAAAAATGTACCTGACAACAGCCAGAACACCGTGCCTGACGCACGCAATGTGCGTTTGTCTTGAACGTCTTGCTCGATAAAATGGACGCCTGCTGAAGATCTTTAGACTGTTTCCTGATGCTCCTTCATTGAAGTAAAAGCCGATCAGGAGCAAGTAGCACAACAAAAGAAAAACGAAGAAAGCAGATAAAGAAATAAACCCATATATGAAATACAACACACGGCCGCTTTGAGACACTAGGCGGAAAAAGTCGCTAAATTCGTTTTTAGCGTGCAACCATGTGCAAACAGATATATGCATGCACAACTGCCAAACTGGCGCGCGAGAACCCGATGACACAGAGGATACAAGTATCAAAATTCGTCTCTATTTACACAAGTACTTACGCAGCACAGTCAGTCTTCTTCGCCTTCGTGGCAGCTGGGGTGGCAGCTGGGGTGGCAGCTGGAGTGGTGGCGGCTGGAGTGGCGGCAGGGGTAACTTCACCGTCGTCGCCATCATCGCTGTTGTCGTCAGTGTCTTCGTCGGCACCGGTGGTCGTTTCAGTCTGGTCCACTGGGGCGTTGGTGGCTGGGGCGGCAGGAGCCGTAGTTGGAGCCGCAGTGGTGGCAGCAGGGGCTGGAGCGTCAGTGGCAGCAGTTGGAGCCGCAGTGGTGGCAGCAGGGGCTGGAGCGTCAGTGGCAGCAGCAGGAGCAGGAGCCGCAGTGGTGGCAGCAGGGGCTGGGGTGGCAGGTTCATTGGTCACAGCTTGGCTCGAGCCATCACCGGATGGGATGTCAAGTTGCACTTGGCCGTTGATATCCGCGAGACCGAAGTAGTTTTCGTAGTCAGGCGTGTTGCCCTTGGTGTCGTACATCATAAACCAGTACGACGTTGGCTGCGTCTTGGCCCACTCAGCGTAGTCTCGGAGGAATCCCGAGGCGATATCCTTCGATGGCGAGTTTCCAGAAACGGTGCCCGAGCCTCCACGTGGCCAGCCAGTTTCGGTGATGTGAACCTTGCCACCTGGGTACTTGGTGTTGATTTGCGTCCATTGGTCCTTCAACTTCTCAATTGGAGTCTTGTCACCTGGAGTGAAGAACGGGTAGATGTTGACACCCATGACATCGCACGACGCAGCAAGCGCAGCGGCGTCGCCCGCGCTAATCCATTCGTTGATGCGCTGCACAGTACCGATCTTGATGCTTGAGTTCGAGATACAGGTTCTGAGCTTGGTAATGTAGCCCGCCAGGTCAGCACCCGTGAACGTACCAAAGTCACCGTTCTTCAAGTTTTCGTTACCGACGTAAATCGCTTCGACGTTGTTTGGGTTGCGCTTGGCACCTTCACAGGCGGCCTGGATCTCGCTGTCGATCTTGCTGGCATCCTGCATCATGATACCGACCGCCACCTTCAACCCGGCCGCGGCAGCAGCATCGACGGCGTTGACGCTGCCGAACTGCGCGTGGTACGTGCGCACGCCCGAAAAATACTGCTTGACCTGTTGGAAATCCTTTGCCACGACGTCCGTGGTCACGGTGGCGTGGTGCCATGGCGAGTAGCACACGCCCGTGGAGAGCGAGCCGGCGTCGGCGCTGGACGCGGCAAGGAGGGCGGCGAGCGCCAAGAGACCGATCGACTTGGTTGGCGCGATCATCGTGAGCGGGAGAATTGGGGAAGAATTGGGTGGGAGAAATGCGCGCTTCGCTTTCCTGTCGGGCGAAGTGGTTTGTAGATGACGACAATTTCAGAACTGACGGGGAAGAAGAGAGGAGCGTTTTCCGTGCGCGATGGACGGCTCACCTCTACGACACGGACGGAAAGTTGCCGAAGCGAAAGGGGACTGACTATGGTGTCCTTCCACCAGGTCCAAACTGGCTGGCAATGCGGAAGCCAGGAAGAAAAAGAACAGCCAAAAGACCGTAAAATACGGTCTGAAGACACACGAGCACACAAAAAGATAACGGTACAGCAACCGTTTCACCCAGTTGCCAGACCAAAATTCCGATTGGAAAGAGCGAGAGCACGGCAGCAAGGGGCAATCACCCGTTTCTGTAAACCAGCTGGTTGGCTAGGCTGCGCGTAGAAACGGGCAGCTTCAACTACCACTCTGTATGAGGGACCTTCTGCCACACGCAACTGTGTTTCATTAAGGGCGAGCTGCCAAACATCAAGAGCATGGGTGTCACCATCTGGTCGTCGTCGTTTGGTTGTGGCCGAGCGTCGAGCCGGTATTGACGACCTCCAATAATGCGATTATCGAATGATAAAGTATGATCGTGTAACGTTTTTAATGATGTAAACTCGTATTAAATAGAAGCTGAAAAAAATATGTATTTTAGAAAGGGTTTGAGGCATTACCAGATGACAAGGTTTCGAGGCTCGCACTTCGTCGCCAAGTCGTGTACAGTTTCGATTCTGCTGACGACACCAGGCGAGGGTAGGGTTAGTAGCGCGCCGAAACGACCGTGCTGACTTTTTCGAGTCGCGCTTCAAAATCCTGCTTATTGTTGCTGCGACACTGTTTACAGTTTGAAAGTTACAGACGACAGTGGCGATAGTCTGATGGCTGTAAACAGTATCTCCAACCTACATAGCGAAACGATAGTGATAGCTAAATAGCAATGCATGGACCCATAGATGTCACACGCAAAATGCAAGCGAACACATGAGTATGCAACTGTTGGTGCTCACCAACCTGCAAATGATGTATCTATGTATGGATACGCATCTTCAGCTTCAGAAAAGGCACTGCCTGTGATTTTCTAGCCTGATGTAATGGCGTGCGAAGCCACAAACGATTGATGGCGTCCATGGCGTGTGACAGCCAATGGTTGGAAAGGTACGAGTGCTTTGCAGACCCACAAGTTTGGATAATTGGATAATCGCTGTTTGTCGCTGGGTTTTCTTATTTGGCGCGTTTGAAAAATCCAGCATGTTAATCACCGTCTGTTGTGTTCTTGGTCGCTGTGCAGGAAAGCACAAAAATCAAAACTGTCTGCTCGTTTGCCAATATTGCAGCCATTGAGCACTGCTGATCACACTCGCGTCTCTTAGCGTATCGCGAAAGTTGTACGATTTTACTCGGAATTCATGGGAAATGGCAAATCCCTATTACGATCCGTCCTTCCAACTCTCTCGACATGGATACTTGAGCCCGAAAAAAAGCCAGCTCGACTTGTTTACTGTTCTGGACGACGTCAGATGCCGCCGCTGTGTGTGGTCGTAATATTCTGGAAATTAACCATTCAGAGGCCGCGGATCGACAAGCGGATACATTCAGAAGATCGTGTCCTAAATGGACAGTGCGGCCATGCATGCGGTCTATCGTTCGTTTCGCTCGATTGCCGGTGTGTGCTCCCTCGCGGCCCACACAGTTTTGAGAAAGTGGGTCAGTGTGGATAAGCCACTTTTTGCATCTCGACGGTTTATCAGGCGTAATGGCGGCTTCAAGGTGCGATGGTTGTGCTCATTACCTCCGTAACTATGAGTCAACGAGGAGATTGCTTGTGTGACCCGATTTACCGCCGGTGTTGTGGTGATGAAGTCGCTTTTACAAAATATAGCATTCGAGTAAAGCGGGGTGGCATTTTTGTATGGCCGGGGAGCTTGCTACATTTCAGCACGAGTTTTGTATAGGAGCAAATAATTCGAATGTTTTGAACGCAGTATAGATGGTCTTCACACTGAGCAACCACACTTATCCTATTGTATAACGGCAGGCTTTTTGATCTGAAAACAAGCGCGAACGAAATTTGTAGTGTTGCATTGATAGGCCTGACAAGTACAACAGAAGCGCCAGCGCTAGCTTCGCGTGCTGCCCTTGCTGTTGGAGAAATGGCGGTAAGCCAAAGCTTTTTTCCTCGTTGATATCAAGCAGAATGCATGAATCGGGTGATGTCGACGGTTCTCATATCAAAGTTTCATTTACCGGTATGTACCGGCAAATTTTTAAAAGCAATACCGATTCAAGAAACTGGTAACCAAGGTTTTATCAGCTGCTACCGGTAGCATACCGGCTATCAGAACTTACATGAATTTCCGCCAGTAACGTTATGGTAATTTTGTCTCTAGCCAGTCAAAATGTAGACCAACATCTCAATACACATGATCTTCGTGCACTTCTGAATGTGGTTGTCTTTCTCGTTACTGCACATTAGAAAGGTTTACACAAGCAAAAGCGTGGGCGAAATTGCCGCTCTACGAGGAGAATATCGCAGCCTGGTGCATTGCTCCCCCTACAAATCGAACAATACATTAAAAAAAATACACGTTGTATCCAGGGTCTCGTGAGTTCATGGCCGCTGCTGTAGCTTAGTGGTCTTGCTTACACTCTCTAACGATCGCGACAATGCGCTACACAGTTGGCGTGTGCCGCAAGGAGCTGCTACACAACACAGGCACTGACTTCTACGTAGTGGTTTGGCTATTGCAGTCAACTCGATAGTATGCGCGAGCAAGAGAGAAGTCGAATGTGTTGAAGTTGGCCGATTGGATAAAATGTGTTTGCAGATAGGCAGCTTCTCAGTGGGCAATATTCAAAAACAATATATCATTTTAATCCAACCACTATACTCCATCAAAAATTCAAAAACAAAAACGCCTGTGTAGCTCTTTCGTAAATAGTCATCCGTTGACTTACTACTAAATGGCAACTTACCTGTGTTCCCTCACATAACTCTAGCCCTACGTCTTCGTAACTTGCATGCAACTTAATCAACTTCCCATTTCCCTATATCACTACCCAAATCTCTACATATAGACACTTTGCCCAGAAGATCCTTTTATTGGCCCACACGGCGCGCACACACCACAAGAAAGCGCCGCCGCCCCACAGCTGCAGTCGCCCCACCCCACGCAAGCGCCTCCATCGGTACGTTGCAAAGACCTCCCACGGATATGGAGTGTGTGTGTGTGTAGTGAATGTGTAGTGCATGCGTGAGTGTGTGTCAGTGGAAGCAACCTCAGCAGCAGCAAGGCAATACGATCGAAGCGAGCGATATGGTCGCCATGGGTTCGCTTGCCTATTGCGAGTATGTGCCGTTCTTGTGGTGCTGGCGCTGCTGTTATGCATGTGTAGTGTATGTTGCGAATGTGAGTGTGTGTATGTGGGTGTGCGATACGACGCCATGTAGAATGGATGGGACCAGTCGCTCGCGTTTTGTAGTGTTGCTTCCGGACGGTTCTTGTGGTGCTAGCGCTTCAAGCTCGTGGTTTGTAGGCGTGATGCCGTTGCTTCTGCGTATTCTGTGTGGATATGCATGCGAATTATTGACGAAGTATGAACCCACCGTTTGAACAGGATGGCTCACTCACTGGTTGGTTTTCCTGTTGCTCATTCTGAAAAACAACAGGTAAACAACAAGACCAGCAAATATGAACCCACCAGTGGAAGAAACTGTGCCGGCTGCTGCCACCGCTGAAGGCGACGTGCCGCTCAGTAAGAACGAATTGAAGCGCCGTTTGAAGGCCGAGAAGGCTGCGCAGGCCAAGGCCGAAAAGGCGGCGCAGAAGGCGGCGCAAGCTGCCGTCGCTGGCCCAAAGAAGCCAAGCGCCACCGCGGAAAACGAGGAAGAGTTGGACCCAACGGCGTACTTTGCCAACCGTGAGAAGATGCTCGTGGAGTTGGAAAAGGAAGGCATTAACCCGTACCCACACAAATTCCACGTGTCGACGTCGCTCCCAGAGTTCCACGAAAAGTACGGCAACACCGAGGCTGGCAGCCACTTGGAGGGTGAAGTCGTGTCGGTCGCCGGTCGTCTCCACAGCAAGCGTGCGTCGGGCGCCAAGCTCGTGTTCTACGATTTGCGCGCCGATGGCGCCAAGATCCAGGTCATGTCGAGCCTCGACACGTACGAGAACGCCGAAGCGTTCGCCAAGATCCACAGCATCCTGCGTCGTGGTGATATCATCGGTATCAAGGGTTTCCCTGGCAAGTCGAAGAAGGGTGAGTTGTCCATCTTCCCGCAGCAAATCGTGCTGCTGTCGCCGTGCATGCACATGCTGCCAAAGGCGCACTACGGCCTCAAGCTGCAGGATACGCGTTTCCGTCAGCGTTACTTGGACTTGATCCTGAACGACGAGACCCGCGGCGTGTTCCAGACGCGTGGCAAGATCATCAACTTCATCCGTCGCTTCTTGGATGACCAGCGCTTTTTGGAAGTGGAGACGCCGATGATGAACATGATTGTCGGTGGCGCGACCGCGAAGCCGTTCGTGACGTACCACAACGACTTGCACATGAACTTGTACATGCGTGTGGCCCCAGAATTGTACTTGAAGCAGTTGGTCATTGGCGGCTTGGACCGTGTGTACGAAATCGGTCGTCAGTTCCGTAACGAAGGTATCGATTTGACGCACAACCCAGAGTTCACGAGTTGTGAGTTCTACATGGCGTACGCGGACTACAACGACCTCATGACGATGACGGAGAAGCTCTTCTCGGAGATGGTCAAGGAGATCACGGGCGGCTACACGATCACGATCCAGAAGGAAGCCGGCGAGGAGCCTGTGGAGATTGACTTCACGCCGCCATTCCGCCGCGTCAAGATGGTACCAGCGGTCGAAGAAGCCACGGGCGTCAAGATCCCGATCAATGACCCAGAAAAGTGTCTGCCAATCCTCGACGAGTTGGTCGTCAAGTACGGCTTGGACTGCTCGCCACCACGCTCGATCGCTCGTCTCTTGGACAAGCTTGTCGGCCACTTTATCGAGGACAACAAGGAGTACTGGAAGAAGCCATTCTTTATCATGGACCAGCCAGTGTACAACTCGCCGTTGGCCAAGTACCACCGTGAGCACGAGGGTCTGACCGAGCGCTTCGAGCTCTTCTTGGCGGGCGCGGAGATTTGTAACGCGTACACTGAGCTGAACAACCCGAAGGTGCAGCGTGAACGCTTCATTGAGCAAATGGAGCAAGCGGCGGCCGGTGACGACGAAGCGCAGCCTCACGACGAAGCGTTCTGCACGGCCATGGAGTACGGTCTCCCACCAACGGGTGGTTGGGGCTGTGGTATTGACCGCATGACCATGTTCCTCTCGAACAAGTTCAACATCAAGGAGGTGCTGCTCTTCCCTGCCATGAAGCCTGACGAGCAGGTGCACGCGAGTGAGACCAAGACGGCAGCCGTGTCGCAGTTGTCGCTGGAAGACCTGGACAAGCGCCTCGCGTCGATGACGTTTTTGAACGGCGCGTCACCATCGAAGGAAGACGCGCAGGTGTTCGAGAAGGTCAAGGTGATCGGCAAGGACATTCTCAAGAAGCACTCGAACCTCGAGAAGTGGTCCAACTTTGTCAGTGCGTTCCCGAACGACCTGCGCGCCAAGTGGTAGAAAGAGGGAAGAGTGGCATGAGGTTGTAGGATGAGCAGCTCTTTCATATTTCAGGTTGGCAGGCTTCAATGCATCGTTCATTTTTTTTCTTTTTGACTTGGTGGTGGTAGGGGTCCAACCGATGGATTGATTGTGTGCGTTTTATTGCCATTCTGAGCCAACGATACCAGAGCGTCGGTCATGAGTATCAAAGTTCGACGATACTTGGTACCAAAAGTACCAGATAACTAGGTAGTATGATACTAAAGCTGGTAGTATGATACTTGACACCAACAGCACTGTATGCGATATCACGAACAGGTAGAATGATGCACACGCTGCTGGAGAAGCACGTGTGTAAATGAGGCAAAACCAAAGTCAAGTGTCAAAATGCAGATTCACATATACATGTTTACCGCCGACCCAACCCATACACATAAATACTATTCATGCCGACTGCCATTGCGATGAACAGTGTGTAGTGACACTTTAGTTCATGCGACCGATGCAGTTTGGTGCTGAGCAATCGCAGCGAATTGCTTCATCCTCGATAGGGAACTTGTAGTCGTACGTGACTTCGTCGCCGGCTTCGATCGCGCGTTTCGCGAAAATCACGATCTTCTTCTCGTTGCCCTCGACTGTCACCACACGCGCAAACGCCTTCGGATCGCACGAGTGGTTAATAAACCGCGCCAAATTGCCCACACGCGTCGCATCGATGATCGTTTTCTCGTCCAAACGGAACATGTAGCAACTGCCAATGCCGATCTCTTCGTAAAACTTCTCGCGCTCGTCAGCGACGTCTTGGGCGATCATCTGGCCCTGGTACTCCACAATCATCTGCCCTTCCGCGAATTTCTCTTTTGTAAACAGCCCGTATCCGTGAATCTTCGACTTGCGCACTTCCAGACGCTCGTCAAATGGCCGACGCCGCAGCTCACGGTATTGCATTGCGATCGGCAAATGCTCCAAATCCATGGCGACTCCGCTGCTTGCCTTGGTGTTGGCATTTCCGTTGCTGCTCGGTGGTGCCGTCGTACTGTTGCTCGTAGCACTGTTGCTGGTATTTGCTGTGGTGTTCGAAGGTGCGAGTGGCTCCGCTGTCGTTGCGTGCTTGTTGAGACGTCGGCGTACAGCACGCGGCGCCTCATCATGTTGCAAATACTTTCCTTCGTAGCCATCCGTGCGGGTAGATCCGGTCGACAGGCGCGCGCGCTCTTCCTTTGTCATCAGCTGCTCGATTTCATGCAGCGCATCCTCAAATTGCTTTGCAGTAGGCAAGTGCTGCGTAAACACGTACACGTCGTCATTTCTACTGGCAATGTCGAGTTGGCTCTTTTCATATGACAACGACTTTGAGCCGTCCATCATTTCGCTAAAATTCCGCTTTCTAGAACCAGCTGACGATTGTCCCAGCTTCTTCGCCACAAAACTACGGCTGATACTCGTGGTCGCTGCATGTGGAAGCTGTTCGATCTCTTTCACAATGTCGGGAAGACTGAAGCCGAAAAAGTCACCACCGGATAAGCCATACGAAAACCACGAAGAACGGTTCAAAAAAGGATTCTTGTCGTAACTGGCGCCGAAGCAGTGGTGGTCTTCGTAGAGAGCGACCACACGGCTTCGAAGCTCAATCAACGCGTCGTCCGGAGAGAAAGCAACAATTGGATGATCTTGGTCATCCGATGCGACAATCTTGAACACTGCGCGTGTCGTTGTTTTCACCGCGTTATTTGGAGAGGATTCCGACTCGTTGTGGCCTGACACCAAGCGCGCCTTTTTCTTTTTTGCACGCTCTTCGATGTCAGTGTTGGTGATAACGCACTCATACAAGCATCGAGTTTCCAGCGAGCGTGAGCTCCAAAAGATGCGCGTACTTCTGAAACCCAACGGATAGATCGCGTCTCGACTGTGGAACGTTGGGTTTCCGACCACGATGTGTCCGAGCGAGTGCACCGTGAGTGCTCCCAATCGATAGCACTGCTGACGCTTTGATTTTGTTGCACTGCCTCCTTTTTTCTTCGGATCGGAACCAAGGATCGGTAAATCACTGCGCAGGTGTCGACGAGGCTCCGGAGATGGATCGATCACAGGCAGCACTGGAGCCGAAGGTGCCGTTGGAGTCACAGCACAACCTGCTGCTCCTAGTGCAGTGGTCGTAATCGTGCCAGTGATATTTGACAGGGCCACAGGTGAGAGTGCTTCCTCCGTACTCGACTGGTCTTCCTCTGCGTGCTCTCCAGCTACCGCGGTCTCAGGTTTCGCTGCATTCGAGGCACTTTCTGTAGATTCAGACGCATTTTTGCCGACTTCGTCATTCGTAGAGCTATCATTTTGAATACCCTCGCTTGCATCGTCACCCTTGGAACCTGATGGTTCGTCTTCGGCCCGACCGCCATCCTCGTTCTCGCCTTCCTTGGGCTCAGTCACGCTAACATCAGGAGCTGCAGTCTCAACAGATGAAGTCTCGGGTTGAACTTGCGCATTATCACTTGCAGTCGCTGGTGTATCAGCAGTGATCATGCGTTGCTTCTGCTTTCGCGCGACGATCTCCATATGTTCAGCCTTGGGGCAGCATGTTTCACCATTGGGGAGAAACACGACACCGAAATCGAACGCACACGGGAAATGGTAGTGCTGCTGGCAACGAGGCACCGCGCATCCTACAGTTGCTCCGAGTACGCCGCAAGCATCGCAGCGAATCAACCGGCTTCGATTCTTTGCTTTTTGGCATTTTTGAAGCACGCCATCGGCTGTTTCAAAGACCTCCACAGACCACATCGCACAATTCACATGCACCCATTGGTCCAGATCGGTGTAGATAAGTCGACCACAGATCGACTCATCGCCAATCATAAAGCAAAGAGAGCAGAAACGGTTGTCCGCAAATGGTGCACGCACATGCCCACCCTTCTGTGGGTTATGAGCCGTTGTTTGATCATGAGCAACCTCATCAGAACTGGGTGCAGTTGGCCAACCGCAAAGAGCTGCCACTTTGGTCATCTTGACAGCATGCTTGATATCAGAAGTATGTTCTGGTACCTCCGCAGTTGACGCTGATACACGCGGAGTACTTGGAGAAGTAGCTACCGTCTTTGACAAAGCGTTTGAAGGGGATAATTCTTCGCTTGACTTTGATTGTGAAGTCACTGGATCGGCGCCTTCAGTGTAGGATCTGCAAGGTTTGTCTTCGCCGTCACGTACGCCGCCACTGCCACTGTCATCCAGCTCGTTTTGTTCTCGAGGCTTTTTACCAATACGTCTCTCATACTGCTTTTTGATCATCACAATCTCTTCATCAAGCGTCATACCGGAGTTCTCTAGACGCAGCATCTTCAGAACTTGCTCGCTAAGACCCTCACGTCCTTGATCTGCGCTTGCATCGTTATCCAGCAAATGCAAAACCACTTTCGGCAAAGGACGCCAGCCGTAGAAAAGGTGCACGCATGCTAAAAGAGCTGCACAGCTGCATGCCTCGGAAACAATTGTCGAGATTGCACTGGCATCTTTTTGTCGTTCGATGCCCTGTTGAGAGTAAAAACTGCTTGACTTCCGCTGTTGGCGTCGAAGGGAAGCCTTTGGACCACGCGAATATCGCTTGAACCGCAGATACCGGCTCGCCTTCTGCACAAGCCATGATGGCAGAACGACCTTATTGTCAACCAACTCTTGCTCTTTCGTGAATCGAAACCAATTCTCTTGGAAATTGACACTGCGATACGCCAGATTCTTCATGCATTCTTCGCCAAGACGAAGAATGTAGAGAAACACTGGCGTGTGGTCCTTCCAGTACTTCCACTGCTTTGCTTGGGTTAATTGACTTCGCGCTTCTTTCCATTTTATATCCAGCTGGCCACGCTTCTCTTGAATCTTGTTGATTAAAGTCTGGCATTTCCAGCTATTTGGGATGTTGGACAAAGTCAATCTCTCTTTTGGACGGCAAACGCCACAAATGTACAACGCGCTCGGATCTTCCACCAGCTTCTTGTACCTGTCTGGTTCTTCTGTCAGCAACGAGTCACACTTTGGATGCGCCCACAGTTCACATGCGTCGCACTGGATCAAGTCTTCGTCATCAGGATTCCATCTCAGCTTACAAAGCGGACACTTCTCGCTGTCTTTCTTTTGCTTTCGAGCATCAGCAGTCCAGACTTGATGCAAAGCCTTACTTTTCTCTTGGATTACCGTGGCTTCAAATTGCTTGCTTTGGCTGCAGCTAAAGCAAATCTTCTGGTCATAGCTGTAGGTCATCTCCGGCTGCTGTCGTTCACATTCTTCACAGCTTACACAACTCGCACAATAAATTCGGCCTTTCTCTCTCACGTCGTCAATCAGGTCGTCATCATCGCCCCGCGCCGTAATGGCAGGAAGCATACATGCTCCATGATAGCCACGGTCGCAATGTCCGCAAAAGTGTAAGCGATCACCGTCGGCACCTTCTGGTCGTCCACAAATCTCACACATCTTGCAATTTATGCAGCGCCAGAATGCTTGGAGGTGCTCATTTTCGTTCAGCCGCTCGGCATTCATACCAGGTACGCAGAAAGAATGGAAAGCTTCGCCGCAGTCAACACAAAAGATCATCTCACTCTTTAATCCTGCACTCCCACATGTCAGGCACATGTCCATCCAGGAATACAAATGTGCAGACGAGCGCGCTTGCAGCATTTTGAACACCTCACTCTTCGGCCTTGGTTTCAAGCTCTCACCAAGTTCAGATTGGAGGGCAAAAGTAGTTTCCTGCTGAAGCCTCTTTCGTTCTTGGATTGCAGCCGCGGTAAATGAATTGCTGATAGTTGAGCTGTTCCCGTTTGCAACTGTCGTCGGCACTGCTGCTGCTGCTGCTGGCATAACAAAAACTCTTTCAGAATTGCCATTCGTAGAAGTATCTTCATCTCTTGATCCATTCACAAAATCGGCTCTCACAATCAACTTGGGTTGCTGCTCTTCAGCTTTGATGGTGTTCTGCGGTTCATTCCCTAAATCACCGACATCTCCGTTTTCTCGTTCATCTTCTCCGTCTTGGTCCATTTCATCGTCGTTATCACCATTGACGGAGCCTGCAAAGTCATCATCGGCAGCATCCGTCCCGTCGTCGAGTTGCTTCTTACCAATACTGGAATTGTTTGGCAACTGACGTTTGGCTGCAGTAACCAAGGCGTCGTAGTATTTACCTCCACGGTGCTTCATGCGGCTTTTCGGTGCTGTCTGACGGAAAATCTTTTGTCCTTGGCCATAGAATCGCCAAGCTTCTCGCCAAATCAGGAAATCACGCTCCTTGGAATTAAACGTGACAGCATTCAAACACATGAGCTCAAAGTCGTCTCGGAAATCTCGGAAGTTCAAGCGCGAGTACTCGTTTCGCAAGATCTTCTTCTGGATTGTACTCAAATCCATTGGGTTTTTGATCACATCGAAGTACGTTGGCGCAATACTCCTCGTCACGGGCTCTTTGAATAACTCCAGCTTGTCTTCTGCCTTCAAACGATAGACAACCTGGAGCATTCGAGCCTTTCGACAAGTCAGACACTCGTATTTGTTCAGGATCTTTGAGTCATATGAGTCCTTAAACTTGAGGCTCAAAGCAAATTCTTCATCCACGAGTCGCGCAGGTTTGGACTCCCCTGTCGTTCCGTTGAGGACATTGATTTCACTGCTTGTGTCATCTTCAGGAGTCGATGTACTTGATGTTGACTTCACTAGGGAATTCGATGTGCTCTCATCCAGATCGTCGAACTTCTTGTCTGCTCCATCGCCGACTTTAAAAGATGCTACATCCGGTAGCTCCACATTGACGTCCAATTCGTACTCTTCACTGCTCTGACATGCTAAGAATACTGGATGCGGATCGGGCTCACATTTCGCATGAACCCAGTGGTGGCAATTCGAGCATGAATACAGCTCGATGCAAGTCGACAATGCTTCATCCCCCAAAACCTCCAGACACACAGAACAGTACTGTTGTACCTCGTAAAACGGGACGCAATCAGCACACAGCGACACGACTCGAAGAGGTAGGCGCCATTGCGACCAACCCGGCGATTTCACTGTTTGAGCTTCCACGTCAGTAACGCTCTTTGAGCATCCAGCACACGAGATACATTTGCTGCAGATAAACGGTGAGTTGATATCTTCAAGCAGCACAAATCCATCCTCTTCATTCAGCAACGGCGTGGGATCGTGGGGCGGATCACAACACTCTAAATGGAAGCATTTAGCACACTTCACGCATGTCACAAGCTCTTCATTCAGTTTGTCTGGCGAATTCTGCGAAACATCTTGGTCGGGAAGCAAGCACAGCGAGCAGCACGCTTCCGTTGACGTCAAATTATCACCAGATGGTTCAGTTTTCTTGGCATCGGGGTCGCTGCTGATTGGCATATCGTTGACAGTAGCGTTCAGTAAGTCACGTGTTTCTTTCTCATGACCACTTTCAGCGTCGACAATTCCACTGTTGTAAAAACGTACGGCCAGTTCCGCATAGTGCAAAGAATCCTGAAGATAATATCGGCTTGACGCTTTCGTTAGATCAACCTTCACTTCCACTTCATCTCTTTCCAATGTCAACTCCATCGAAACTTGATTGTAACTCGACACGGTGAATGCGCATAAACAGTTTGCGTTGCTTTGCTCGTTACCATAGGATGTTGAGTGACCGGGGCACTGGTGGAGTCTTGAGTCCGTCAGCTGACGTCCAATCAGCGCTTCAGCAAGCTGCTTCAGTCGATCCTCACCTTCCATAGAGATTGCTCTCAGCAACTTCAGAAATCCGATTTGAAGCACAGCATGCTCCATGCGATGCTCCGTTATCGCACGCTCCTTCGATGCTGAAAACTCGTTCGACATTGTTTGCGCAGTAATCGGATCTTCTTTTAAGAAGTGCTCTGGCAATGGATTGAACTTATCCATCGAGCGGCAAAGATACTTCGGCACCCAGCACGACACGTTCTGAGTCTTTCCTTTGTGGTCACTACTCGTGTAAATGCTCACGAGGCGGAAACTGGTTATCATCTCTTCGTCTTCTGGAGTAGGAGCTAGCATCTTCTTTGCCATCGGGTTCAAGCGCAAAAGCTGGCCTGGCCACCACTGATTTTGCAAAATCGGAACCTTCACATAGACCATTGTACTTGTTCCAACGACCAGAGGAAATGCGTACAGCGGTAGCGACTTCTCCGTTCCATCCTCGAATCGAACAGTATGGAGAAAAGTCGGCTCGGCAGCTTCAAATGACAGTACGCGACCCATAACCCAGTGTTTGTCCCACTTTAGGAAAATGCCCACGCGCTTGCCAACAAGAGCAAACATGTTTTTCAGCTCGCCAGTAGTGCTTGGTGGTTTACCACGTAAGGCTGCTGCATTCACATCGATCACCTTCGCTGCCGTCGGTCGAAGCAAGCCACCATAGATTTGCATCTCCAAAAGCATTTGCTTGGAAATTCGCTGCTTTCTCTTTCGGGCTCTCTTCAAACTACGAACGCACTTGCTGCAGTACCACGGACGAGGTGGAGGTGCCCTTGTTGCTGCATCTTCGATTACTTCGATCATGTTGAAATCGGCGAGACACATATCGCACACTATTACAACATCATTGTCGTCTTCATCTTCGCCGTCATTCTCTTCGTTGTCAGACAATACCAGCACATGAGCGGCAGTCGAGTCGCCTGCATATCCATTCGTGCCAGCCAACGATTGTAAAACAACTGGTTGGGGTAAATGAATATCTGACATATCCGTTCCTAAACCAGCCAAATAAGCAAGGTCAGGTTCCAGCACACCATTCATGCTTGCTTCAACATGCGATTCTTTGTCTTTCTTCAACTTTCTCTTTCCTTGATAGCCGATGGACGATCGCTTACGCTTATTTCCACCAGGACGTCGTTTGCTAGCGTTGTCAACTCCATTTGCATCATTACTTTCGATAGTCAATGAAACAAGGCCAGTCTGCGGTTCTCGTTTGATTCCATCTTGCCCAACGATTTCAGACGCTCTTCCTCTCGTGCTACGCGCCTTACTTCCCGACTGCAAGCTTCGACAAACGTCACACAATGTGATCCCATCGAGCCGAGCACCACTTTGGCTCCTCGAAGACACATGAAAATCAATGCCGCAACTGTCACAAGAAGCTCTCTCGAAAGGAGCTTCTTGCACACCAAGAAGCGGCTTTTGCCGGACATGACGACGAGATTTTTGCTTTCCGGAGGCATCACATTCAGTTTTCGTCGCACTGCACGACGCACAAAACCAGTCTCCTTGGGGAATTGCCACAAGTGGCGGATTCAGCAGGGAAGCATCAAACTCTCCTTCACAACCATCGCAAATCAGCAATGTCACTGTATCTTGGATAGCGCCAGGCAATGGAGATGTAACGACAGCAGACTGTTGCCGTCGTCCCTTCTTGCCTTTTCGAGATCTTGACTTTCCTCGCGATTTTGCTGATATCTCGCATGCTGGACAAAACCAATCGCCTTCTGGGATGCTGGTAAGTGGTGGATTGAGAACACCCATATCATATTCAGCATCGCAGCCGTCACATAGCAGTAATGTGACGTTAACCAAAGACGGCGGTTGGCGTAACCCAGACTGAACAAAGTTTGCTCCGGTAGCTTGGTCTTTGTCAGAGCACGCGTTGCAAAACCACTCGCCATCTGGAACCTCGGTCATCGGCGGAACGATGTGAGCAATGTCGAATTCTCCATCACAGCCATCGCAAATAAGCACGGTCACCAATTCTTCTGGCGTTGACGCAGCCACAGAGACGAGAGAACCGTTGCTTGGCATCTCACCACGAGTCGGTTGTTCTTTGTTGACGGCACAAGCTGCGCAGAACCAATCTCCAGCTGGAACCTGGAGTAACGGCGGATTGAGAGCGGCTAATTCAAATTCTCTGTCGCATCCATCGCAGATCAGAACTGTTGTAGTACTTTCGCCTGCAGTTCGATGTACTCTCTGTGTAGAAATAACAGAAGCGGTCTCGACATATTTTCCTGCTGATGGCGCAATGACTACTGGCGGATCCGGTCGAGATTTCGCTTTTTTTGCACAGTGTTGGCATCGCCACGTATTGTCGCTGACATTGTTGCTACTCGTCACATCCAAAATCACCTCCTTGCTAACATCAGAAGGTTCAGTGCCGGAAAACTCTTGCAAATAAAATTTGTGGTCACAGCCCTGACACACTTTCCACCATTTCTGAAATTCGTCGTCTCCTTTCGCTCCGTCGTTCGCTGACGAGTCAGCTTTCTTTGCTAAAACGGCAATGAGGCGCGAATCGACTGTTCCGGTGCCGCGAGCCTTCTTTTTTACTGCCAACAAGCATTTATCGCATCGCAATGTAGCAGGCGAAGGAGAAAATGGTCGTTTTCGTTTCCGACCAAGCTTGTTCGTTGTCTTTTGACTGCTTGGGGATGCCGCACGTTCCGCCACCTCACTTTTTGGAATGTCTTGATCCTTAAAACAGCAGCGTCGGTGCAGAATGGCGACTTGACACCGGTTGCACGTGATTTTATCGTCATCCTCAATGTGTACTTGCCGACACGCAGTACAAATTTCAATTGCTTTGGGGATAACTTGCCAGTCGACCTGATTGCCTTCTTGCCCATTGTCATCACCATCACCAAGTTTGTCAGGATTTGTTGATTCTGCCATTGCAGTTTGGTCATCTTGAGCTTCTACTGTCTCGAAAATGCCTTGAGATTCATCGTCGTCTTCATCCCCAGATCCATCGCTGAGGTAGTCGAGCACCCCAGCCGGCACAAGCAGTGGCGCCTTTGCTTTTCCACCGCGTCGACCGCTCTTGTTAGCAGGCAGCGCGCATTTCTTACACACAAAGTTCTTCCAGTCCAGTTGCTTCAAAAGAGCGATGACGCCTTCGTACTCTCCGCGTCCTTCCTCTTGCTGCTGGCGAAGCAAACACGGGATGTGAAAATAGCCATCACACATCGTACACCGCGCCACTTTCTTCGACGTCGACACCACCTTCTCATCCTCCATATCTTGTTTCTGCTGTGCATTTTCACTTTTAACCTCGCAATTCGCAGCGGAACTCGTCGAATCCTGCGCTTGCTCCTGCTGCGCGGCATGCAATGCGCCATCGGCCGCCGCCGACGGATGACGCTGTGTATCGCTTAAAGCTTCTTCCTGCGGCGCGAGCGCGCCCACCATTTGGCGGCACGCGACGCACGCCAACCGCATCGTGATCTGCTGCGGCCGTGCTCGCGGTCCGACGCTCTGTCCGCGGCGCGCGCAACTCGCTCTCGTCGCTTCTCGCGCTTGCGCTTTCGCGGCCTTTTCCCACTCACTCGCTCGCGCAATGCGAGGGAACGCGTGCAGACCGCATTTAGGTCCACCCAATCCTAGTTTTACGGTTGCCAAGCCACCTTAAACTAGGATGCTAGTATTTGGTCAGTTCTTGATTGGCTAAAATTGATACTTGCTGTCTACACACACTATGATTCGTGGAAAAAGACAAGTGGCTTTGACCATGTGCCGAGAAAACACTCGTGGTTTAAGATTGGCCGTATACTTTTTGCGTTCGGTGGCGTCTCTCTTTGGGTGGCGTCTCGTTTATGCACCACAGCGCCAAATCAAAAAACTGGCTGGTCTGGCTGGTCTGTCTGCCTGCGTGAAAAGGTGCATGTGCGCCGATCAAAAGAGGAAGCTACTGCGGCCACTCGCGCCCCCCTGACGCCCAGCGCCAGCATTCGCACACACGCCACACACGTGTCACTAGCTCATTACGCAGAGAGAGAGAAAGAGAGAATGGCGAACGCGCAGGTGCAGCTGGTGTGTCTGGCGCCGTCGCTGGTGATCACGAGCGTCGAGAAGACCAACAATGAGCACCCGTTCCATCCATTCCTCACCACCACCTCCCAGGCAAATGACACCAGAGATGGCAACGACACACCACCGCCAGCAGTACAGCATCAGCAGCGACACGCGCGGCTGATCCCGACGCTACTCGAGCTGTTGTTCTACTCGTCAGAGCGCCAGGGCATGGACGCGTCGGCGCCGCGCTTCCTCAGCTACGTCGAGACGCAGCACGAGATCTCGATCGTGTTTGAAGAGCAGCTGCTGAGCATGTTCCCTGATGACGCGCTCGAGTACGAACCGATCCGATGGAAGGCGTTGCAGGTCGCGTCTGCGGGCACGGGCGCGTTCTTGAACCAGTTGGCTGTGCTGACGGAGCTCACGACCCAACTCGCCAAGCACAACGTCAGTGTGTTTCAGATCTCGACGTATCAAACGGATTATGGTACGTTTACAGACAGCACTTGCATTTGCGCTTTCTTTGTTTCCAAATCAATATCTTACCGTGCCTGTTGTTACTAGTGCTGGTGAAGATTGAAGATCTGAAAGTTGCGATTACGTGTCTGGAATCGTTTTGCTACATTGAAATGGAAAACGGCGATGAGGTCCACATCAGCTCAAGTTCGTTGGACGACGCCACTGATAACGCGAATCCAGTGGACATGTCACCAGAAGGAGCACAGAGAGACGATCTCGCTGTGCATCACCACGTCTTGAGCGTGCCAGATATCGATTTGTACCTGGTCCAGATCGACAAATCCTGCGTGCGCCGTCATATGTACAACCTCATTCGTCTTTTGTTTGGGCACAACGTCAACGTGGAAGGGAATCCGTCGTCCAAGGGCAAGTTATTCCTCAGTTACTCGGAGACAGGGGACGATATCTCTGTGGTCACGTACGACAAGGTGTTTGTCGAGGAAATGCAGTCTCTAGCGTCGAGCGGGGATCAGGGCGTGATGGTGTCTCCGGATTCCTGGAAGGTGGTCCAGGTCGGTGATACCAATTTAGGGTTTGCAGAGACGGGCATCGTCGCAGGACAAACGCGGGTACTGCTGAGCTCGGGCACGATGGTGTTTTACCTAAGTACTTTTGCCACGGTATGGATTCGTGTGGCTGTTGGATTTCCTCATTTGCTTTGGTGAGCTGCGACAAGTGTGCATTTAACCGTTGTTGAAATATGTTGGTACTGCTGTCAGGACTTCATGATGATCAAGGAAGACGAGTGGGACGACGCGCTTCCGATCCTTCGCAGCCACTTTCACGTTCTGGAAGGGCGATTCGCGCCGCTGATGACGACCGTGTCGAGTAGTAGATGAGGAGGCTTGGCGTGGCTCCTACAGATAGTAGCGATATTTAACAACTTGCACAACGCGAAATATTACACCCGATGAACCGATTGTGAAGACTTTTTGCTTCAATTTGTAAGCTGCCACGCACAGCTTTACATTTCCTTCTAGTTGCTTTCCACCTGCTTCTATTGTAGAATGAAGCAATTGAAGAGCATTGCTGCATCACCATGTTAAGATCTTGCTTGCGGAAATGGACCGGACTTGTAATAGATAGAATGCTGGTGCTAAAACACGTTTCCCGTAAATAACATTTTGCCACTCCGTAAAGATTAAATGAGATACCTGGAGTGATTGTCATTACCGTCGTGCAACCTCCGCGCCCATTTTAAATTCCAAAGCAAACATAACCACCAAGAAAAAGGCGCGAGCGCATTGCTGAAGGAGTCGGCGAAGCGCCGAGAAAGGACGACGACGACAGCCATGAGCGCCGAGAGCAGTCGCTTTACGCACCTGCTACAGCCCATTCGGTACGTGGTGGCGGACTGGACATCTGCTTTGTCGCCTCTCCAACTGCCGCTCTTTGTCGCGTGATCGGTCTCTTCGTTCACGTGGATGCTTGGGCGATGTTAATGGAAGATGTCGCTGTCAATGATCGTGTTCAAGAATGAATATATCGATTGATCAAGGACGATTGTGTGTGTGTGTGTGTGTGTGTGTGTGTATACATGTGTGCCTGTTATCCCTAGCGACCTGAGTAAGAACTGGAGCATCGACTTGGCGCAGGAGCTCGAAGAGTATCTGGACGAGTTGGAGCATCTCAACATCGCGTTCGATCCGCAAGATGACGACGCCGGCACGGCCAATTTCTCGCAGGCGAGCACGACTCCAAGTCAAGCGGGAGGCAATCGCGTCATGAATTTTGCTGAGGCGGCGCTGCTCATCCAAGGCACGAGTGTGATTTACAGCCGCAAGGTGGAGTATTTGTATGCGCTCGTGTTCCAGACGCTCGCGCACCTGTCGAAGCAGCACGAGACTCAGCAGCATCGCAATCTTCTTGATCAAGATGGCGGTACCGATGACGCCGTCAACGGCGACAGTGACTCGTATAATGTGTTTATGAATCCACTGCCGATCTATAACGAGCTCGAGGAAGCCCGCAATATCACGCTCAAGTCCAACAGCGCACAGACGGCCGAGTCCCAGAAGCAGCGGAACAACGGCAGCGCACTCATCAAAAGCAACACGAACATCCAGTACGTTCTGTGCCAAGTATGAGATTGGTTTAGATGAGCATCTTGGTGCTAATGATGGCGTATTTTGTTGTGTGAATAGGGCTGCGATTTCGCTAATGGGGTCGCTGATACCGGACGAGCGTGACCACGGCGAGACGTTCAAGCTGCTGTCGTGCAATCTGCACTCGAGCGGGGTGCTGCTGCTGGACGAAGCGAGTAAAAAATACCTCAGCGACGATTTCTACGACGACGAGAACGGTCAGAGAGGGTTTGGTGCTGTATCCTCAACCAGTCGATTCGATAGTATGCCTGTGGCCGCGCTTAACTTTGACAATGTTGCAGACAATTTTTTCATGGACGGAGGCGACGATGGCGGTGATGACGATGATAATGGAGGCTACGGTGACGATGATGGCAACAACGATGCAGATTACGGCTACAATGATGGCTATGACGGCGAAGAGAACGGTGATGAGACAGGAGATGCGGACGGTGCTACTCATCAAGTGTCGTTTGCGACGCCCACCACTGCGAACGCATCGGCAAATGTGCGTGCCATGGCTCAAGCGCGCCGTCATAAAGAGCGCGATCCATGGGCATCACTCGATCCGTACGATACGAGCGCCGCGATGACTCGACCGTTCCGTAAAGGACGATCGTACCCTCGCAAGAAAGAGAAACATAGCAAGACAAACAAGAAAGCCAAGGACGGTGATAATGAGGAAGAAGTCATTGACGGGCTCGACGATCCTCAGTTTAAAGAGCGCTTCTTCTTTGGGGCCTCGCGTCCGCAGTGGTCGTCGTGGGTATGGACAGAGACTAACGAGACCGCGTTCGAGACAAAGTTCAAGAAGAAATTCTGCAAAGCGCCGCTGCTCGTGAAAAGCTGTGACAAGCTATGGAAGCTGGAAGCCAAGTGGAAGAGTCTGGTGCGTCGTACCGAAGCCAAGGAGGAGCAGAGTGCCCAGGCGATCCTGTTGCAAGAGCAAGCGGAGGAAGAGGAGGAACAGATGCATGCGATGGGCATGAACATGGTGAACGGCACGAACGCGCTCGATCTGGACTTGCAGGCGCACGAAGATGACAATGGTGATGATGATGGCTACGATGATGGCGCCGACGCGGGCTTTGATGCAGGGGACTGGGACATTGATGAACAGCAGGATGCACCAGCAGTGAACTACATGAACGAGTCGAACGACGAGCTCCGAAACTACGACGATCCGGGTCGACCGCTGACCTACGAAGACATTTGCCGTCAGCACATCAAGTCATTCATGCAGGGGACGGAAAAGTACGTTCGCGAGACGGACTTGAGCAAGCAGGTAAACGACTGGCAGACGAAGCTGAGCCCGATCCTGAAGGAGCAGGACCAACGCCCGCCGTTCAACATCCACACGTATGGCCGCGACATCATTGGGCATTTAGAACAGGAGACCAGGGTCAAGCAGGAGGAGCCAAAGCGGAAGAAACCGAAGCAGCAAAAGTCGGGATCCGATACCGATGAGAAAGAGGACGAGGAGGAGATCAGCATCCCGTTTGGGGAGATCGTCGGTGGCATGAGCCAGTACCAAGTGTGCCGCATGTTTCTGGCGTCGCTGCAGCTCGCAAATAACGGCAACGTGCTGCTCCGGCACGGCAAAACCGCAGCACAACAGAGCAGAGTGCCGTTCGAGATGCAGTTGCTCTCGACGTCCAACGTCTACGAGTCTCTGCAGCAAGAGGCATAACGAAATAAAACCAATTATCCTGTAAATGTGTCAAGCACACACTCTTGAGATGCTTTTCTACTGGCCACGTCTGCACACTTTTCACGCGCATCTCTGGCAATCTCTGATAATTTTATGCCCCGACTTTCGCGATCATGTCGCTGTAGTAGTTGCGGTGGTCGGGGTCGATGGCGATCGCGCGGTTGTACAGCTCGACACTCTTCTGCTTGTCCTCCGCGACGGTGGCACTGCTCTGGATCTGGCCCAAGTGGGAGTGCAGTTTCGCGAGCGTGACAACAACCCATTTGGCCTCGGCCTCCATCTCCACGAGCTCCTTCATCCACTGCACCTGGCTGCGCAGGAAGCTGATGGCGTCCTCCGGGGACGAGTTCACGAGCTCGAGCATAGACGAAAGTAGCCAGCGGTAGTAGAACCACGCGCTCTGGTCATCAGGCTCCGTGAAGACGGCTTGCTGTACCAGCCCGATCTCGTCGAAGATCACGTCCGGTGCCAGCGGATCCTCCAGTGAGATGCTGCGGTGGTGAAGAGCCTAAATATGCGCAAAAAAAGCATGAGCGCCTCGTAGACCCCGTGCATTGCTCAATAATCGAAGTGAGCACCTACCGAGTAGTTGGAGAAGTTTTGCTCCACTTTGAGCGTCGCGAACGCCAATTCGTCTTCTCGCGTCACGCCTGCGAGGCGACACACGTGGCGCCGGTAGTTCCAGCAGTGGAAGTTGCGCTCGTCGAGCTCCAGGAGCTTGTTGCAGAGCCCGATCTCCTTCTGCAGATCACCGAGGCCTCGATCGATGATCCACTGGCGCTGAAACCACGCAGAGTACGACTTTGGATTGCGCTGCAGCGCATCCTACTCACCATACAAACAAACATGCTCATCGTCACGCCTCATTTCTTCCATGAGCATAGCGACACCACCAAATATACATGTGCACGTACAAGCGTCAACTTGAGCTCTGTCTTCGCAAGCTCCTGCAGCTCAACGTCCTTGTCCTGTGCGCGCGCACTGATGGCGCCGATGATCTCGCGGCGGTAGCTCCAGACCATGTGGAACTCGGGGTTGAGCAGCAGCAGGTGGCTCGTGAGCGGCAGCACGTGCGCCTCGTAGAGCTGCTGCTGCTTGAGCTCGAGGATCTTGCCCGCCACCTCGTGGTACATGCGCACCTTCGCGAGCTCCTCGTGGCGCTGCTCGTCCGTCTTCTGCTGCTCCTTCTCGCGCTCCACACTCTTCACGCGCCCGTGCATCTTGCTGCCTGCTTCCTCGTTTCTTCCCTTGATTTGTGGGCGTCTGTCTATTATGGAGCCAACTTCCACCTGCGCAAATTATTATGTCTAGGACGGTATCCACACACCTCCTAAAATAAATATCTTTTTGTTTTGAGGCTAGTTATTAACTATGCATGTAATGAAAATTTAACAAATAACGCATAGCATATGCAAGTGGTTACTTGGGGTCGAGTTGCCCAATGAGAAAGCTCCACGAGGAGATGGATACTTTTCGGATCTTGTGATGACGGCGATTTCCACGAGCTTTGCGTGCAGGTGAGTGGAACCTTCGGGTCGGATGACGCTGGTGGAAATGCAGAGGCATTCAGTCTAAACGTGCCTGTACTTTGCCCGCCCGCAATGACCATGATGTGTGGACGACTGTGGGGGTGCCCGAATGACTGGACCACCATACAGGAGCAGTAAGCACTGTTGCGTAAATCAGAATACTGTACGCCAGCCAGTCTACGGAACAGTGCGCGATGACTTAGCGGTGACGTTGCATTTAGCTGTTGACTTAGTTGAAACGACGCCGCCATTTTCTCTACCAATTGTATTAGACAGAAGCAGGGATGGGCCACGCACGCACGAAGGGTCACGGTTTGTTCTCGGTGATCTCCATCATAGTTGCTGTTCTGGAGAGAACCCGGAAAAGAACAGTATACTAATAGACAAAGAAGTGAAGGAAGTTACGGTTAGAATCCAAATATTCATCCATTCTCTGCCAATAATCTTGCGACGATCCCGTTAATTTTTAGGACAGTAGTGTGCGAAACAATCTTAGCAGCTAGGTACTCTCTGCCCAAGTGCAGCGCACTGAACCATCTATTTTCCACCAATCCTTGGTCGTCATTTTGTCAATCATCCAATCATACTGACTATAAAACCTTTTAAGCAGATACCCTGTGATACATGATGGATGAATTGATGCGATCTTTTTCACTCTTTTGGTAAGTCCGCCTTCGAATTTAGGGAATCGAGAGGGTGGACGGAATTCATTGACACAGTGCACCCATCATAAACGCATCTAGGTAGTAGCTCTAAGTAGCTTCCTAAGTCAACATCTAATGCCGTCTTTTCTGCATGTTACCGCATGTCGACTTCGCACCTGCCACCAATTTAACGCGTCGACTTAGCACGTTCCGCGCACACCCCTTTTCACCATGTTTTTCTGTCTCACCACAATATTTACCAATCGCAACCCTTTATTTTCACTTTCAACCAATCACAACACAATAAAACATTTTTTCGCAAAGCTTCAAGCGGAGTGTTGGCGGTTCAAAACGCGGCCATCATCGGCAAAGAATGAGCTGCTCGCGCACAAGTAAGTTTCATTCCAGTTTGCCTCCTCCCCCCGCTGCATCACGGAAGCGCACTCGCCTCCCGTGCGCGACGCCAAAAGACGACCGACATGAGTGCGCAGTGCACGCTGATCGCGGACGAGACGGATGACGCCGTGCAGCTTGTGCTCGGCTTCATCGCGCTCTCGAGCCTCTACGGCAAGTGGCATTTCGAGACGCCGCGCCGGTCCGCCAAGATCTGGTTCATGGACGCCATGAAACAGGGCACGTCGGCCGCCATGGTGCACGTCGTCAACATCATCTTCTCCATCGGCATCGCAGACTTCTCCACGCAACCGGGCGGCGCCGACGAGGTAATGTGTGTTTGCTGGTTATGATGCATGCGATAGTTTAGTTTTGGATTTGTGATGGTGCGATGTTACTATCACGAAAATGACGTATTAATCGTGTTTGTGTTTGTGTTTGCGTGTGGGTGCCTGCTGTAGTGCGCGTTCTATTTTATGAATGTAGCGATTGACACGACGCTCGGAGTATATATTGCCTATTTATTGCTGCAGCTCGTCACAGCAGTTGCGGTACGTGATCTCTCATCCAAAATGCGCCATATTCGTTTTCGGATCTTTCGTATTCACGCATGTCGTTGCATTTATAATTCTGTAACTGCAGGTGCGCCGAGATTGGAGCAGTCTGAAGCACCCTGGACGATATGGGGACCCGCCGTGCTTCAAAGTGTGGTTCATCCAGTTGCTCTCGTGGTCGGCTGTGCTGCTCGTGATGAAGATCTTTGTGGGTCTGGCGATTTACATCTTCAGCGCGCCACTAGGGCTCATTGGCGCACTGCTCTTCTTCCCCGTGCACCATCACCCGAAGATTGAGCTCCTGATTGTCATGATTGGCTGCCCGCTGGTGATGAACATGGTGCAATTCTGGATCCAGGATAGTTTCCTCAAGGACCACACGAATACGAATGATAGCAGTGAAGAGCTCCCGCTGCTCAACAAACCGGCATCGGTATCATCGGCATCGACGTCGCCCGCCAAGCACCACGACGTCATCAAGCTCAACGGCGGCATCCCGCTGTCCAAACAGCAGCACCAGCGGATGCAGAAGAAGAATAGCTTTACAAACGCAACAACGGCCGCCGACATGTACGACGACTTGTAAACGCGGACATGGGCGTCCATGGGGCCATCATGCGTTTTGTTAGATTTTATACAGTAGCGTTAGGAAAAAGAAAGAAAACTTGACCGAGTTAGAGCCACAAAAAATGACCTTGTTTACATACCTCCATCCCGTTATTGCCTATTTGGGCGACATCTTCCATTCCATAATGCTACTTGAGCGTCTATGCGAGCATGTCGAGGATGTCTTCTTCCTCCGAGTAGATAGATTTCGCAGGCTTTGATGGTTTCGGAGGAGAAAGTTGCGCGGCCACTATGGGCGGTGCTGCTTGCTGCTCTGGTTTTGGCGTTTCTTCAACGTCGACATCGTCATCCAATGCTTTCCGCTTCTTGTTTTCCTGCGCTCTCCTCGTCGATGGAGCGGTGACTGGCCGAGGTCGCTTCTTGCCGTTCGTGTCGTTCTGATATTGCATCGCGTCCTCGTTCGCGTTCACTTCCTGCTTCATGATGGTATCGAGATTTGAGAGCACGTCGTTGGCAGAGCACACCTGCGACGAGCTCCGAATCGTCGATGGAAGCTGGCTGTACGTATTGGCAGCCTCACTTTTCGCTCGACTTCGCCGTGCACGTGGTGCGTCCTCATTGTCACTTTCTTCGTCACTATCGTCGCGTAGGTCGGATTCTTCGCCGTCATCATAATCAGCAGCATCATCACTGTTGCTTGCTGAGTTATCCTCACCATTTTCATCGTCTTCGTCTTCGTGTTCATCTTCATCGTCCTTTGCTTTCGCTTTCTGCTTCGACTTGGCACCCTTAGCTTTAGTGGAAGCCCTTGGCTGTCGAGGCTTCTTCGGCTTTTGCTTCCGCTTTGAAGCAGGCTTCGCACTCACGAGTGACTCGGCATCATTGGCATGGACTTGCGCCACGGTCAGTTCGTGCTGCAGGCGCTGAATCTCGTCTTTCTTCGCATTCAAAACCGCACAAAACCCTTCAAAAAGCTGATCTTCGACGCGTTGTTTCGCCTCCAATGCCGTCTTTAAGGCGTTGTCTTTCGCCTTCAGTAGCATTTCCAGCTCATGGATGCGCTCGCGCTGCTGTGCAATCTCTTGCGCCGCATGCGCTTGCATGTCTACAATCTCCTGCGTAAACGCGCTCCAGTACGCATCTCTGTCGTCTGTCGGCGCGAACTTGATGCTCGTGTACTTCATCGCAAAGCCCGTGTCTGAAGTCTCCATCAACGTCAGCACCCCGCTTTTCCGCGACCACTTGTACACAAACGCACGCGGCGCACCGCTGCTGTCTTGCGCCGTTGAGTTCCCATGTGTAAACACTGCATCCAGTCCGCGCAGATACTCTGCGCCGGAGCAATCGAGCACCGTGGGCTTGTGCTCCTCGGTGAGCTCGCAAGACCAGAGCGCCTGCCCTTCGATCAAATCGACTTGTAACGCTGGTGCACGCGGCTTCTTCTTGGCGTTTGTATTGGAGGACGTAGCAAAAGGAGCGAGCTGCTTGCAGCGTACGCACACGCGCAATGAGTCAGCGGCTGCGCTATCTGCGTCTTCCACGCGCAGTTGCACCACTACCGGCGCCGCCGCCATTTCGTCGGAATGCGATGGCGAAATGGCCTATTTGGCGTTGTACCCAAACGGTGTGCCTCCATACTGAGCAATAACCTCAATACCGGTACGCTTACCGGTTCTGATACTGGTAATTTGATAGAGCCGACACTTTCTGGTAAAGTAAAAGAAAAGACGTAGTTAGCAACTCTTGATTCAGCAATTTCAACCAAAACATGCTCAACACCCTATACAAAAATTCTCGCTAAAGTATTCTTGTCAAACCCGTCAACTCATTTTCCTTGCAACTATAAACTTAATCAACCAAAAGAACCAGTCTTTTGCTGATACCGATGCTTACCGGTATCCCTTTTTCCGCCAATTCAAGTCCGTCTTGGACTCTTGGACTCGGATCGTCAGTTCACCATCTTCCGCGTTGAAGAAATCCAAGAAGCAGCAGCAGAAGAACGATTTTTTCTCTCTCTCCCTGAGTATGGCCACGCTTCCTGCGCCCATCGCCACTGACGCGGCGTCCGCACCAGCCGTGGCCGTGGTGGCGGTGCCGTCGCCGCCGTCGTCGTCGGTGTCTGCGGTGTGTGTGTCGGACGATGACGCACTCTTTTTGCACGCGACGCGCAAGTACCTCCAGGACAAGCTCATCGAGAACGCCAAGCAGAGCTTTTTGCAGCTCTCGCAGCTGGAGACACCGACGACGCGGTTCACGCACTTGGACGCCGTGCTGCGTGATTTCTACACCGCGGGCATCTACGACATTCAAGTGCTGCTGAGCTTCCTCGAGGCGCTGCCGAACTGGCAGTGGACGCTCGATGGGTGCGTGATTCTGCATCGTGTGGATGAAGTGCTGCGCACACCGTCGAACCAGAATGCGGCATTGCGCATGCCGACGCTGCCGTTGGCGTTTTTCCTGCATAAACTGATCAGTCACCTCGAAGGCGCTGTCAAAGTGCGCGCGGAAAGCTACTGGTACGAATGGGTGAGTCCCACGATCCGCGCGATTGTCATGGGCCAAGAGATCGTCATGGAGTCCGTGATGCGCAAGGAAGTCGTGTATGCGCCGATCAGCGATTTCTCGTTTGATGGCGATCGACGCAACGTGTTCAGCTGGCGGAAAGAATGGACCCCGGACAACCAGAAGGAACGGTGGCGCCTGATCCCCGCGAATGCACAGAAAGATCGCTTTTACATCCAAAGCGTGCCGTACGAAGAGTATTTATACGCTGCGGACTACGCAAAATTCCGTCGTGACGACCACGGAAATGTACGCAGTCGCGTATTTCTCTGGCGCAAGAGAAACGAACCACCAGGCGAGTCGGGCCATTGGCAATTGATTACGCTCGACCATGAAAATCGAGACGTGTTTGCACTCTACAACCCGTACCAAAAGGAGTTTTTGTACTCGCCGGCTGATGTGTACGACGGCGATAGACGACACGTGTTGACTACGCGGAGCCGTCTAAATGACCCGATGTGGCTTGAAGAACGCAAGTGGAGTCTCTATCCAGCGACCTTTTCGGCTATTGAACAGGGTATTGAGGCATTTTTCGTTAAGAAATACCCGACAGCTGTGGAGAAGCTGACACAAGCGCTCGCGGAATTGCCAGACCACACCGAACACGTGAAATGTTTTGCCTATAGGATGACTGCGAATCTTCGTATGGGCCATTTCGACAAGATCCAAGACGACTTCAGTGCCATTGAAGCGCTTGGAGGCGACAAAGCGGCGATTTTCCATGGACTCGCGCATTTATGGGAGGAAAACGCTGCGTTTCTCGAGCAACAAGTCGAACACAAGCACGCTGCGAATCCATTCTTCATGCAGCACCAAGCCGCACGTGGAGACTTCTTCTTTGTGCGGAAGCAATTTGATGTCGCCGTTGGCTTTTATCACGAGGTCGCAATGGCGCAGATCTCACCGTCGTCAACGTCCAAAGGAAACAATGAGAGCGAAGAAGAAGACGAGGATGTGGACACGAAGCGACGGCGTGGGATCGCGTACTTGGGCTGCGGCAAATGCTTTTATTCATTGAACGAGATAGAGAATGCATGCCATTATTTATCGATTGGTTTGGGCATCCACGGTCTACCGCTAGACATTGAGGCACTGCTATTGCTGTGGATGGGCAAATGCAAACGCAAGCAGAAAGAGTACGAGGAAGCGCTCCAGTTTTTCGAGAAGGCGTTTGACCGCGCGTCTGCGGCCGCAAATGCGACGTCGCTGCCCTCGGTCACGTCGCTGAAGCAAACGATCCTCATGGACATGAAGGTCGTGAGCATCCTGAAGCAAGATCTCTACAGTCCGCTGCTTTCCAAGTGCGACGACGGCACGATGACAAATACTAATGGTAGTGCTGGCGGGCGTGCCGATGGAGACAAGACGCTACAGCAGATGATGGACTTGTTCCAGTGTCCATTGAGCCTCGAGTTGATGCAGGACCCTGTGATGACGCCGAATGGGGACACGTACGAGCGCGAGATGATCGAGCGACATCTCGAGGTGAATGGCCATTTCGATCCACTCACACGCGCACCGTTGGTGAAAGAGCAACTGTATCCGAACCGTGCGCTCAAGTTGCTCATGGAGACCATGCTGAGCGACCATCGACTCGGTTTGCTGCTCGCGTCCTGTTCGACATAGTCGATGACGAAGTCTAAGAATGGGGTTTTGTAGGCAAAAAGTGTCAAGAAGATGGATTAAGACGAGGCAAAAGAAGAGAACCAGAAGAAGAAAAAGAGTCGCATATGTGAGTGATGAAACTAATGAATATTTTTTTGTATTTGTATTGCATCGCGAAACGACGCGCATGCTCCCCCACCAGTCACGCCGTCCCTTCGCAAGCAAGATGGAGCTCTCTCCATCTCCCAAAGACCATTTCGTGATTTACCATCCACGCAGCCCATCCACTCCAAGAAGCGAAGCAACGAGAAAAAGTAGATGTCGTCTGCGTCGATCGAAGCGCAATCGCAGGAGACGTCATTTGTAGTTCCTGGAAGGCTACCGTCACAGCCAAACGAGGGTTCTCCTGGAGGCCCATTGTCGCACCGAGGCGACCTGCTTGGAGAGCTCTTGGAAGCGAATAATGCGGTGCAGGCGGCGTTCAAGGATCTTCAAGCTGAAGCAGCGAAAAGCGATGCCACGTTGCTGTCGAGTGGTGATGATTCGAGCAATCGTCGACGTTTTGAAAGTATGCAACGCGCAGACGATGCAGTGAGTGCTCTTGCCAAGCATCTTCAGGCGGACCAAGTGGACCGATACTTGAAAAACTTGGAAGCCAAAGGGGAAACGCCACTTAGCCTGGAGGCTAAAGCAGCCCAAGAGGATCCAAAGTGGTATGAACAGACACAGCCACTCAATCTGGAGGCTAAAGCAGCCCAAGAGGATCCCAAATGGTATGAACAGACACAGCCGCTCAATCTGGAAGCCGACGCTACAAATGATACCACCGCTACGAACGGCGCCAAGTGGTACGAGCAGGCTGTGCCGCTCAAGTTGAAGGCCCAAGCAGCAAAGGCGTGGACGGCTGTGAAAAGCACAGTGGCGTTGGAAGCCCAGGAAGCCAAGCACCTCGCGGCGAACATGGAGTCGCTCTCGGACGGTGATCACGTGCAATTGCTCATGGGCGGTATGTTGCTCTTGGTCACGGGTGTGGCTTTCACCGCTGCGCGCCGCGCGAGAAACCGCAAAGCAGCCGAGAAAGCGCTCGAAGACGAAACGTACCTGCTCATGACGTGAGGAGCTACTGGAACTCACTCTAATGTGGCATCCAGGCTTACGTGTGATCAAGGGTCAGCTAGCTGCTCAGCATATGGAGCCTGCTATTGTATAAACGTGGGAAAGATGGAGACGCTGCAATCGCCACTTTCAATGCATCGAGAAAAGACAAAAAATGATCAAAGCTACTACTCGTACTTCACTTCAACATGTTGCCTGTATCTTGATTCACTAGGCTCGCAATGCATCCACTAAGTGCGCATGACCATCAAGGGTTTGGGTTGCTCTTCGACTCCTAATTTCATCCCTATCATTGGCCATAATGAGATACCATATTTACAGTATTATCCAATAGTGCATAATTTTGACAATAGAAAAACGATATGATTTGCTATAATTCGGTATTTAAGGCCTTCTTCCTATCTTCAAAGCCGACGCGTTTTTGGCTTTTTCTGCGTGGTGAGCGGGTGGGGCAGGTTTCCATTGTACTGGGAGCACGCGATCTGCAAGAAAGAGCTGAAAATGTCGACCCACATGCGGCTCTTCCGCGTGCCCACACACCGCCACGCGCGCCGTAGCGTACGCGCAATATACTCACACGATTCTCCGTTCCATTATGCGTCGAATGGTGTCTTCCGAGTGCGCAGATTCACTCTACAGCCTTCAGTACGAGCGAGTAAAGTGAGCAGCATGGCCGTGCGGTGGTTCAGTTTGCCCGCGTCGGCCTCGAAGCCAGCGCCGCGCTCCGCGACGCGCACGACGGTCGCGGATCTGCTGGCCGTGTCAAAGCAGTTCCGTAGCAAGCAGACGAACTACATCCTGCAGGACCAGACACTCAGCGACGCGGTCAAGTACCTCGCGAAGAACGAGAACTCGGCCACGCTCGTGGTTGTGAACGACAGCCACCAGGTCGTCGGCATGCTCACGAACCACATTGTGCTCGAGAAGCTCGCGAAAATGAAGGACAGCATCCCGGGCGATTGGAATATAAAGGTACTGAACGTAAAGGCGTTTGTTATTCGTGCCGTTACCTACAACCTCATGCTTGTTTTTTTTCTCTCTCTCTTGCTAAAAAAAGGTCTCGGAGATCGCGATTCCGGCGCGCGATATCCTGCATGTTTCTCCAGACGATTCCCTCGAAAATGTGCGTTTCTATACTATCGCTTGGGCTGCCATTCTACTTGCTTCATGCATGCCTCTCACTCATAAATGGTGACCTTCACCTGCAGTGTCGAGCGGTGATGGCGCTCTCGGGTCGCGGTGAACTACCAGTGCTGGAAGGCGACAAGCTGCTGGGCACCGTGTCGCTCACGGACATCGCGTCGCTTTTACACCGCATGGACGTGCAGCTCGATCCATCGCCTACGAGGTACCTCCGTTGCTATATTCGTGATATTGGCTCATGTGTATGAATAAGTAGGCTGACGTTGCTGTGCATAATGCTGTTTCCTAGTGCGAAATCCGATTATATCAATTTGATTCTTCCGCGCAAGGGTTTGCCGACCAACACGTCCTTGGACGAGTCTTCGTCCGGAGAGTATGTTATTTTTTTACAAGACAAAGGGCTTAATACGAGTGTCTTATCATCTTACTAACCGCTCTGCTTGTACGTTTTCCTCACTCCAATAGCAAACTTGGGCTTGGAAACCACTGGGAATACTACCTCCAGAGCTTCGCGATGTCCATTCCGCACCCAGCGAAGAAAGACACAGGCGGTGAGGACGCGTACTTTGTCGGCACACTGACGGTGGACGACGACGCTTTCGTGCACCACGACGACGACAGGAAGAAGGGGACGACGGTTGGGCCTGCGGATGTACTCACGATGGGCGTCTCGGATGGCGTTGGCTCGTGGTTTGAAAAGGGTGTGAGTGCGAAATTGTACGCAGAAGAGCTCATGAAGGCGGCGCACAAGGCCGTCAAGATCTCGTACGCCAAGGACCATCGTATCGATCCGTCCGAGGTGTTGCATGCGGCCTGGGCGACCGTGTTGCAGAAGGAAATCGTCGGCAGCGCGACGGCGTGCGTGATTGCATTGGACCCACAGGCATGCGAGCTGCATGCGGTCAATTTGGGTGACTCAGGGTTCCTGATCATTCGCGACAAGAAATCTGATCGCGAGACTGCGCGACAGCGAGGCACGCTCGATGGCTCGTTGATGCGCAAGATCCGCGATCGTGAGCGGGACCTGACGCCTGCGGGCCGTCGCAAGGGCGCCCACGTGTCGTACCGCTCGCCGCAGCAGCTTCACTACTTTAACTGCCCTTTCCAGTTGGGCTTTGTCGGTCCAGACTTGCGATCCGATGTCACCAAGGATCTCACGACGACGAGCTCGCTGCCAACGCCGATGAACGAGAAACCGCTGTTTGAGACACCGGACAATGGCGTGCGCCTGCGCGTGCCTGTGCTTGAAGGCGATCTCATCATTCTCGCAACCGACGGGCTCTTCGACAATGTCGACGAAGAAGTTTTGCTTGAGATCGTGAGCAGCGAACCGGAGCTCGAAGCCATGACCAAACAGCTAGTGCAGAAGGCGTACGATCTGTCGCTCGACCGCACGCGAGACTCGCCGTTCGCGCGGTTGGCGAAAGAGAACGATTTATTATGGGGAGGCGGCATGCCCGACGACATCACGATTGTCGCCGCGCGCGTGCGCAAGCACCGAGCAGAGGATCATGCTACGGCCTCAGCAGCAGTCGCGTGATGAGATCTCATTTTGCTGCATTGTAAGGGAAAAGGAGCACATCATTGTTAGTATACAATCAATGGCAGTAATACAAACCCACTAGAAAATCACACACTGCGTCTTCCCGATAAACTCATTCGTTGCATTTTTCTTTTTTTTCTTTTTCATTGACTTTTTGGCGCGTTTCTTTCTTGTTCGTTGCAGCTCATTTAGCTCAGTGGACCTGCCTCTGTTGCTAACTCTGCTACCTCTGCTTCAACCTGGAGCTGCTGCTCATCTTCATCGGGCTCTCCACCTTCGTTTCCTTCTTCGTCTTCATCCTCATCATCCACCTCGTTCTCCTCGTCCTGTGGCAGGTTTCCATCGGTTTCTTCTTCGGAAATTAACACGACTTCGTTGTCTTCATCCTCATCGTCGTCGTCGTCGTCGTCGCCTTCCCCATTTGTGCGCACGCCTCGTTCGGTATCCTCTCCGTCGTCTTCGCTCTCATACTCCTCTTCGTCCTCGTCCTCATCGTCCAGTTCCAACGGTGCAGTCGACGTGCCACGCGAGTAGAGCTCACTGACGCGGATCGCTTCTTTCATGAGCCCCAAGATCGAATCCTGGGCACACGCGTCCACCAGAATCGCATCCCGCGCGAGTTCATGACCGTAAAATAAGTCTTCACCATATTTCTCCAATGCCGTCAGGCACAGTTTGCTGCGCGCCGAGTCGTCCAACTGGCGCAGCAGTCCGCGTGCTTCCTGCCGGTTCGCTTCTTGGATACGAAGCCGAGCAGCTTCGTCAGCATCATCATCATCGTCTTCGTCGTCATCATCGCCATGTCCGCGATAATACTGTCGCGCGGGGTCAACATGTGCAAACTGCTGCTGCACATACTGCTGACTGTTTCCATTGCCGACGCTCAGATCATCGTCTTCTTCCCCGTCGTCGTCGTCGCTTTCCTCGTCGTCTTGGGCGCTCCGGCCATCTTCTTCGTCATCATCGTCCTCTTCGTCCTCGACGTCCACAATGTCAATATCGTTCTCTTCGGCATCATCTTCCTCTTCAACATCGCCTTCGTCGCCCTCGACGCTTTCGCCAACGCGCGGTACGTTCTCATTCAACCCATTAGGAGACTCCAGACCTTCTGCCTCGTCGTCTTCATCTCCATCGTCCTCCCCATCGCTTTCTTCATTGTCCTGTGACGGCGGCGGCGCAAGTTCCGCCAATTCCAGATCATCCACCGCCTCAGCTTCACCCGCGAGCACGTTCAGCGCTTCTTCCTCGTCCACTTCCTCACGCTCTTCTTCAGGGAACTGTTCTTCGTCGTCGACATCGGGGAGCTCGGCGTCCAACAGCTTCTGCTTCTTCAGCTCCGGTGTCGGCGACGCCGAGGGCACCAGCACGTCATCCAGCGTCGTGTGCTCCTGCTGCTGGAGCTCTTCGGCGCCGTTGTCTTCAAGCGCGCGCTTGGTGCCGACTGCCAGGTCGGCAGCGCCGCCGTTCGCGTCCGCGTGGACGCTCAGCGCCTCGTCCAGAAACTCCATGCTGGCTACAGATATAAAGCGAAGCTCTCGAACTCTCTCTTGAACACGATCTCGGCTCGCTCGGCGGCTTCGTTTCCGCTCCCACAGGCGCTCGATCTGCGCGCACGTCGTTCTCTCTTGTGCTTTGTTCCAGTCTTGATGCAGAAGGCCTCTGCGCACTTAATGGGAAGAGTCCATGGAAGCGGGATGCGAACTTAGGAAAAGTCGAGGTGAGCCAGTTGGAGAGAACTGCGTTAAATCAGTGCATGCCAATGTGAGGCTAGAAATGAACCAGAACCCGAGTGAAAAGTTGCATAAACTGAGGACATGATGAGTGCTATGCTACAGTTAAGCAGTAGGCTCGTGATATGCTGCGTGCTTCAGAAAACCGACGTTTTTAATCACCTGACTGCCGGACTCTACACGTGTTTTCATGACTCTCTCTACACCTACAGTAGATCATTCAAAATTGTGATATGGCAGATTCGTCTTGAGGACTCTTTGTGTTCAGCAAAGTGACCTCTGTGCTACAAAATCTACAACTTAAAGTGCCGGTTGAACCACCCAATCTTACTCAATCAAAAATTTGAGAGTCTTTGATAGTTCAAGACGCATCGGACCATTCTAACTGCTGAGCAGCTCCCTAACTTTTCCTTTGCGTTGTTCTTTTTTGGCGGCTAAACATAAGCGCTTCTCTACTTCTGCAACAAGGCAGCAAGTCCACCAACGAGACAGTCGCGTTTCTACCGGACTATCCGACAGCCTATCACTACGAGCTGCTATCAAATGGGGAGCTCATACAGATCGTGCTTGAGAATCATCAAGTCTTTGGCTTTTGGTAAGCTGGAGCTATAGTGTTGCAGTTGTAAATGTGCACAGCTCTCTGCTAAACAGGATTTCATGTAGGGAAACGGATTGGTTCAAGGTGTCGGATTTTGTCAATGCAGAGTATGCGATTCTGGGAGCTAATTTGACCAACTATTTGTCGGTACGTCCCTAATTTGTTGCTGTACTGGTTGCAACGCTCGTCGTGTTATGCACCTCACATTTCGTTGCATGCGAAGTATATTCTAAAATGCCTCGAGGTGCTCGATGGAAACAACCGAGCAAGCCCGTGGCGACGCGCGCTTCGTCCTGGAGAAAACGGTTTCGTTGTCAGTTGCCCCCAGTGCCACGCTCCAAGTCGGCAACGATACGGCGAATTCGTTTGCGTCGACATATCAATTTGTGCTCAAGCCACTCGAATTCAGTGCTTGCCAAGCGCGTTTCTTTCGAATGATACAACAGCAACCTCAGAGGTCGAATGCAGCCCTTGTCGAAGAGATGCGTCTTGCTCGAGAAGGGTAGTATCGATCTCAAGCTTCAATATCCACCCAGATTGAGATAGGCAGCTACAACGACACTGTGAGTGGCAGGCACGACATCGGTGAGCCAGTTTTCTTGATGTTGAAATGTCGGACCGAAACACCAACAGATCACATTATTGTGCGGTCTATCAACGAAGAGGAAATGCCGACATCACTAACAGAGTTTGTCGTGAGCCCAAGTGGACACATTCGCTTTGTACGCGGTGGGCTGTATCAGGTCAACGTGACCATTTCCCATCATAATACTGATAAACGGTGCAACGCATTTGTTCTCAAGCGGGATGGTAAATGGTTTTTCGCGCACGATGGACACAGTGCTGGAGCTAGTATCGAGACTATAGCGTCCACACTCGTGCGTATGAAGCCAATCGAGAGTTGACTGTTGTGTACACTGGCACGAGCACGACATCAGGGCTCGATCGATCGACGGTGACCATTGCTTTAATCAAGTAATTAGCTTCGCAGCGAATCGCACTTGTCAGATTAAGATTCGGTATTGCATTCAATAGCAAGTAGCTGGTTCATACCTTCTTTAACATTCATCTTTAATCGCGCCCACCTGCTGAGCTCGAACTACCTATCAGGCCATTTGCAATTCTCATCTACTCCTATAATACACTCCAAAACACTCCACTTTTCTCTCGCTTGCTTTAATCGGCCATCAACAACAAATTTTCGAGCAAATCGCAGTCGATGTCGTCGAGCGAAAGGTCATCGTCCACTGACGATGTCGGGGAATTGCATTGCGAGCCCGCGAGGCTGGATACGTGGTGTTGTGGGCCACGCATCTGCATCTGCGTCAGGTTCGAGCAGTGCGAACAACGCGCAGTGACTCCCTCGAGGTATTCGGCTCTTGACTTGTAGTACTGGATTGTGGCTTCCAATTCGCGGATCTGCTGCTGCGAGCGTTCGCGGAGCCGCGCAGCCGCGATGCGATTTTTGATTTTCTTGACTTCTTTCGGGTCCATGTTCTCGAGGTCGATGTCAGCTGGAATTTCAATCGCGACGCGCTTTCGTCGACCACGTTGCTGTTGCTGCTGCTGTTGACCAGGCTCAACTTTGATGCTTGACATTTGAGAACAGCTGCTCATCTTCGAGTTTGTGTCAGATGCCAGGCTTTGAGCACTGGACGGGATATCAGGCAAAGGCACTGCACGGTACAGGGCAAGTTAGTAAATGAATGCCATTTGCCTCTGACATATGGATCGATTGCCGTCAATGATACCCAAGATACACTGGTTGAATCGATGATGGTCATTGCGGCAGACAGGGCGGTTCGACGGGGAGGTCCAATGACCATCATTCTCCCGACCAAGTCGCAAAGTGGCAAATACGAAAGCAGAGTGATGGTCTTCAGATCGCTTTGTCGCATGGACAGTGCATCTACAATGACATGAGAACTTCAACCAGGGTGGTCGGGATCACGTGCACATATCAGCGACCTTGTGGTATGCACCAGCGGTAGCTGATGCTACTGTAAGCTGGCTATACTATTAACAGCAACCCAGCGCGATTTGGAGGCTCATAAGTGCATCCATCTTCAGAGTCTTCGTGCACGATTCGGACGCTCCCAAGCTCCTTTATTCTCGAAGTCTCAGTCTGATGTGCCTGTACTTTGTGGTTAAAACTGTTTTGTCACTCAGCGCTGGATAAATACTAGTACATGTGCACTGAAGTTGAATCGAGGTCCCTTTGCAATAAATACTTCGACGTTATATCGAGAGCCCTCACCAAAAATGAGGCCTCGCAAGATTACACACATACTACTATGCCTACTTCTTATATACATAAACCTACATCTCGCATTTATTTACTCGGCCATCATCAAAAAGTCTTCGAATAAACTGCAATCGAAGTCGTCAAGTGTGATGTCCAATCCGTCGCTAAGCTCATCTTCGGTCGAGGATACGGGGGAGCTGCATTGTGAAGCTGCGTCGCTGGATGTATGATGCTCGTGGTGCGACGAGGTAAAAGTTGGCGGCTGCGTGAAGCTTGAGCAATGCGCACAACTCGCAACGACACCTTCGAGATACTCGGCTCTTGACTTGTAGAACTGGACCATGGCTTCAAGCTCGCGGATTTGCTGCTGCGAGCGTTCGCGGAGTCGTGCCGCTGCGATACGGTTTTTGATCTTCTTCACCTCTTTCGGGTCCATGTTGCCAAGCGCAACATCAGCAGGAAGCTCAATCGCGACACGCTTTCGGCGCCCACGCTGTTTTTGGAGATCAGCTTCAAGATTGATGCTCGGGGTTGGCGACGCCGCTCGCAAGGCTTCGTAGTTCATTGGCGACATGCTCATGGTGGATGATGCTTGAGCAGCTCGAGGTAAATTGGGAAATGATAGCAGAAGGGTCTGGCACGACTAAAGTGTGCATCTTTGTACAGTCCCTTCTAGACATCGACTCGCGCTCGTGGTAGCGTGCTAATGATGTTCTTTTCGAAGTAGACGAACAGCTCCTAAGACCATCATTCGCACTTTCGAGTCGAAACTGTAGCTGTGGGAGGGACAGAGTGATGATCACTTAAAGATCTGCGCGAGCCCCGTTGCCATCAGATCGCTTTCGTGACTCATATATCCCTTCCTATGGCAGGTGCTCATGCTTTTCCGCAAACTCTGCACGCGAGCGCCATATTCATGAGCCGACTGCATTTTGCTGAAGTTTTGCGACGTTCTGATGCAAAGCTGAGTCCCTGGACGCCCATGAGACTGCGATGGAATCATTGGGAGAGCGCGGGTGCCAATGTGAAATGCCAGCAACTAGCCTCGCACTTGGACAGTGAGTGCAGCATCATAATAACTTTCGAAGCGGTCCCGCAAAGTGAACGCGCCAATAACTGACTGCCATTAAAGCTAACGTACCTCTCATAACAGTTTCACATATTGATAGCACGATTAATCGCTTCAACTAACTACTCTATCGTAATAGAATTAAAATACAAGATTATATCAGCTTTAAAAAGGTTTCAGCAAATGCAACGTTGCTCGAAGGTACCAATCCCATATTTTAATTCTATGTTGTACGAATGTACGCGGTCTTGTATTAAGCGCATCGGTATCCATTTTTCCGCGTTGCGTTTTCCCCCCTTTTTGTATGGCGGCAACAATAGACTCCACACACTTCTATATTACCAGCAGCAGTACAAAATGCCTCGCAACAACCGCAGCGGGAACAAGGGCGACAACGCGGCCGGCAAGCGCGCGGCACCGTACGAGAACGCACGCGTGAATCGCAAGGAAGGCGGCGGTCGTAATGCTTCCAACAACAACAACAACAGCAAGGGCGGCAACAAGGGCCGCGGAGGCGGTCGTGGCGCTGGCGTCAGCGCATCGAACGCCAAGGGCAGCAAGGGCGGCAAGGGTGGCGCGCGCAACGGCGGCCGCGGCGGCAAGGATAGCAAGCCCAAGCCACGCACAGCTGAGGACCTCGACCGCGAGATGGACTCGTACTGGGGCAAATCGGCCGAGCACGCACAGAAGAAACTAGACACCGACATGGACGACTACTGGAAGTCCAAGGGCCAAGCAGGTACAGAACATGGCATTTTGATGCGGATTTGTATGGAAAAAAGGTTGCTAATGTGTGTGCGTTTTTTTCGCGTGGTGGTAATAGCTGAAGACGAGGACAAGAGTGAAGAAAAGCCTGCGGAAGCCGCCGCTGCGTCGACAGAAGAAGTCCCAGCTGCCGATAACGCGGAGGCTGCTGCGGAGGTTGCTGCGGAAGACAGCAAGACCGAATAAAACCGCGCGCGATGTTATGGATTTCTACTTCATAGTACAAAAAGAGACGAAGGGCCGAGACGGTGTCGCGTGACGTAGACCAGGGGAAGAAATGGGGTCAAAATGGATCCCACCTGTCGTGCCCACAGACCCATAGAAAGCCATCCACTCGCCTGCCTTCAGTTCGTCCATTCTCTTAGCCGACATCTCCTGATAGATATTGTCATTATAGCTATCCCCGCCATCTCCCATTCCTCCATTCGCTCCTTATCATCAAAGAAAAACTACCGGCGCCTCCCATTTCGACCTCTTTCGCGCAATTTCCAATTCCTTCTTCAGCCAATTTTCGTTTTTTTTATTTTATGGTTTTTTGCTTGTATACAAACGCAACGCATAATCTTATTGTGTGTCCCCTTGTCAGCCAAACACTTGCTGCAGTTTGCCCGCGGCCGCGAGCACGAGCCAGAGGATGCCGACGATGACTGAGAGCATGGACGAGAAGATCGATATCCGGAACGCCATCATCTCGGAGCGCTCGCCCAGGCGGCCCGTGGCTTCGCCGTACGCGGCGGCAAACACACCCATCGTCGCGATCGACGTCACGCAGAACGCGCCCAGGTACATGACCGACTTCATCGTGTCGTGCAGTCCGACCGCCGGCAGCACGCCGAGGATGCCACCGGGCCCGGCGATGCCGTGTACGATCCCCACGATCAGCGCCGTGCACTACAAGTATAGTAAAGTTAGACTCCGAGACAGCTCTTCAAGCTTATAAACATATGAAATGCATGCATAAGAGCGTACCTTTTGGGTCTGTGCGTTCTTGAAATCGATTGTGGGGCACTTCATGCCGCAGAACTTTGGCGTGGAGTAGTCGTCGTCAGTGTTCTCGCCATCGGACTTTTCATCTGATGCTTGGCTGCGACTAGAGAGCAATTGCTGCAGCGAGACGGTGCTCTCCGTGGGGCTGTCGTCCAGAGAGAGCACGTCCAATCGGCTTTCGTGGCTCTTGTTCAATTCAGCGTCAAGGTCCTCGCCCTCCCCAATCGTATCAGCCTCCGTGTCAATGTCGTCGTCGTCGATCTGTACCTCATGTGCCTTCTTATTGAGCTCATGCAGCCGCTTGCGGTGTCTCGATGGCGACGTGACCCCGTCATTTGCATCTTCACTGCCGCTCTCTGTAGACGACAACTGGCTTTTGCTGGCCTTGCTCCTATTCGGCAGCATCGGCGCCTTGCTCGCCTGTCCGGGGGACAAGCCCTGGTCACTATCGTCATCGTCCTGCTCGCGCAAGCTGTCGCTCTTGTCGTCGCTACTATCGTCATCACTGTCGTGCTGCGCGAGCGCATGGTGCTGCGCCTTCTTCATGCTAAGCTTCTCTTTCTCGAGTTTGCGCTTCTTCTTGCTCTCCTTGGCCTTCTTGAGCCCCTCGTGGACGCCGTAGAGCCCCAAGCCGACCATGAAGAAGCCCACGAGCACGTCCGTGACGACGTTGAGTACGGAAAAGTCCAACTCGCCGTCCAGCGAGATAAATATGACGGCCATGATGATGAGCCCGATGCTATGGCCACAGCCCCAGCGAATACCGAGCGCAAACGAGCGCCACGACGAGCCCGCCGACAGCGTCGCGAGCGCGCTCAGGTGGTCCGGCCCCGTGAGCACGTGGATGAGCCCGAAGAACATACCCGTGAGCGCCAGCTTGAGCGGCGACGCCTGCGCGAGCGCCGACTCGTCGCCGGCACCCAGATGCATCGCAGAAGCCTCAGCCTCGACGCGCAGCCACCGCGTCGCGTCGTGGACCATCGTGCAGCAGCGCGTTTCCTGTGTCTTCGTGTATCAAATGGGCCGAATGCGCCGTCGCGCTGTTGTGTTTCGGCGTGTGCTGCATTGTCGTAGACGACCCATACTTCAAATCCAGGATTAATGCTATGTCAAGAATCGACTATTTAAACCTAAAGTATACCATGACTAATCGAATGTTGAAATACGTTTACAAAGTTATTGAGATCGGAAGTTGGCGTTTTATGCTGATAGGGCCTAGCCATCCCTATACACAATCCAAGTCAGTCTCTTTGACAGGTGTCCACGAATCAGATGGCGTTTGCTACTTCATGCATCAGACACGTGATTGTGGTGCGGACCAGTTACTTCAGGGTCGTGGCGACCAATCTGAGGAATCAGACCTCATGATCTTAATTGGTTCCAAATTCGGTCAGGTTACCCTTCAACATCTTACAATTTTTGTTTTCATGGGCCAGGTCAAGGCAGAAACAACGATAATCGAACGAAATAATATGGTTCACAAAACGTATACTCACTCTGCCTTATCAAACGTAAATGATGGCAACACTGACAATGTTGCAAGTATTTCTCTTCGCCTCCAAAATCAGCCTCCAACTAAGAAAGACCAAAGCTAGAGCAAACTAATCCAAGCTATCCATGATTGTAAGACGTTTAACACTAACTATTCATGTACAAGGACTTTTTTTGAATGGGCTGGAAGCATCGTCATTCTCTTTGCAAGCCTCCGCGATAATTTTCACGTTTTCGTCATCCGCCTTGAACTGAGCGGCCTGCTTTTGAGCAGCAGCCTCAAGTGCAGCGATCTCGGCTTGCGCAGCTTGCAACTCGGAGCGTAGTTTCTTCACTGTACCTCGGTATGTTTTCAATGCTGAGAGCAGGCACTTCACCGATTCCACCGGCGCCATGGGGAAACAATACTCCTGCTTCCACGTGTACGCACCAAATAACAGCGAAATGGGCACTCTGAGCAATAGCGTCTCCGCATCAAATACCGGTTCGTAATCGTTGCCGCATTCCTCGTCAAAACAATCCAACGAGACCTATTATAATTCGTCAGCAAAGAGTATCGCATGTCGCTGTTCTTAATGATGCACCGCACCGCACAAAACGCGAGCGCGATATCGATTGGGAGTACGGTTCCATGTGACGCGAATTTCTCAATCGTCTTGAAATTGCATTCCCTGCAAAATAATGACGAGAACGGTTTGTTTGCATTACCGCCATGTTCAGATGAGCAAAAATTAATAAATACAAGCCATTCCTCGCCTGACGAAATCTTCTGGAGCCAGATTTTACCGTAGACAGACTCTGTAGGCAACTCGATGCGATAATTGTAACCTTCGTGTGCGCTACAAAAGTAAATTAACGCTTCGCTTGTGTAGGCTTCCGTCAACTTGATCCGGTTCTCGCCGTTATTTCCGTGCGCAGACTTCGCCATAGCAGAGAGTTGAAGAAATGAGGGGAAACTAGGGCGGCTTGGTCGCAAAAACGAAAGTGAGAGCAAGCTTGGCAAGAACAAGTGATAAGGCAGTTGATTTGAGCAACAGTTAAAACCTTGATCAACTTGAATTGCTCGCATGACGGGGGGATTTTTTTCGGAACTGGCCGAGTGCTGTTGCAACAACGGCGGAATAAGTCTAAGGTCAACTCTAAAGAGCAGCAATTGTCATGAGAACTCACCGTGTTCAAGTTCTGTGTGTCTTGGTCCCAGAAGTGACTGTTTGTGACAACACTTAGTTTAAGTGGACGTGAGTTTGAAAAAAACATCTCATCGAGGGAAACGACCTCGTGGCACAATACTCACAATGTCGACTTCGTACCCTGTGGCTGTCTGCTAGGGACACTGATAAGTAAAAATGAAGTCATTTGACTTGAGTGGAAGCTAGCAAATCCAGAATAGCCGAGTCTTAAATGCCAAGTCAACCCCGAGCCTAAACTCCCACACGAGACTTCACACCTTTTACATAGGGTCCAGCCCGTCCAAGCGTATCTGAGGTGCTGGTTGGAATACGCAAGTCGCTACTAGCATCACCATGTGTTTGGTGCCAAGGTTAGCGCTCGGTGTCAAGGAACGGGACGCGCTTCTTCCAAATGGGAATGCAGAGGCTCAACAGAAATCAGTTACGCTCACTTCCACACGTACAGCGAGTTTTACGAGATCCATAAAATGAAGGTGATAAATCAATGAATGAATAGTAGATTACTAGACAATGATACTGGGAAAGATGAGTGGGAAAGCCGGTGATGCTACCAGCGCGGAGTAAATTCACTTTCTGATGCCTCGCTTGTCTTGTGTCTGTGTCTGTGCCCCGAGCATCTTCATTTTCTTCACAGGACTCTTCCACCCTGTCAAGTAGTAGTTTTCGTCGTCCGTTGGCGTGGCCAAAATTTTACGAAGCACTTCCAAAGCATCATAAGGAGTTTTGAAGGTCTTTGTAGCAATCTTGGGGCCCTACTCGATCCAGAAAAACTGCCATAAATTGTTGAAATCCGTGTGTAGCGCGAAAACACCTCTCTCCTTGGTTGAGAGATCCATCGCAGCGAGTTGAGCCTTAACTTGCATGTCGACATCTGAACAATCAGAAAGCGTTTTACTTCGACCATCACGCGAACGCCATTCAGGGCTTTGAAGTCATACGGCTTGCATCGGTCATTGCTGTCCACTATAAGAATATCTGTGGTACCAACAAGCCGAACTGATGTACTTGGGAGCTTCACATTCAACAGACGATTGCGCTTGGCTACGTCCAGCACCTGAAGCTTGCTGGATGCAAGAACGTCCGATAAAGGCTCTGTCAGGTACGAATTGTATTCGCCACGCTGCTGAACTTCACCTTTGTCTGGATTCCACTTAAGACAAGGGATGGACTCTTGGTGATCGTTCGCTGACACCAGCCCAATGCCAGCTTCCTTCAAAATCTTTTCGCCCTTCTTCTTGCTCAACTTTGAAATTCGATACACTGTCTCTTGCGGATCTTTAACTGGTAATGGAGAGTGGGTTTGTCGCTGTGCTGGTTCACTTGGATCTTCGGGTCGAGTGAAAAACTGAAATCCGCTGCCTTCTCTTTTGCCATTGTTTGTGTCAAAGCAATGAATCGAGATGCTGGTGCCAATGGGTTGTAATTGGAAGGTACTTCGCGCACTCTGCCATCTCGCCCAGCGTTGCCAGAAATTATCACTGGCCCACTTGCCGCAACACCTGCTCTGTTCAATTGTGAGGAACGACGGGAGCACATTGGTCTTATTTCTTGGGACGACTTCGTAATGACACATCAACTTCACACACGCACCAAATAGTCCATAAAGCAGCGCTCGACGCTTACTGGCGAAGTTTATTCACATGCTGAAGCAAGTTGCTTGTCTCGGCGCGCGGAAAATTCACGAATACTGAATGCAACCCAAAGTGCAGCACGCTTCCCGCTGGCATGCGTCAATGAAGTCAGTGTCGGACATCCATATCAGTTGAGAGTCGCACGTGCCTCTTGACCAGCTAGATGGATCGCTACGCTCTCTGCAAAGCAGACAGTATGTATGAAGTGTATCCATCCAGTCTGAGAAATCTGTACCTTTTTTTGAGTATCTTGGATGTCTTGAAGCGAATCGTCAATGTGTCACGCCTCTACACAATTTGGTACACTTGAACTGAATGTAGCCATCTGAAGCTGGATCGTCTGGCCCAAGTACTATGGCGCGGCGTAATGCAATACCGTTCAGATGTCTTCGACGACAACAATGATGTCGTTTGTCGTTCATGTCGCTTGATGCTGCAGCTGGGGGCTCGCGGGTCAAATGCGTGGGTCTTCAGTGTCGAAGCGGATTTCGTTCAGTCTTCATTTGCCATCCCGTGACGTACCACTTCCTCGCGCCTGTCCAACTGTCCGCTGCGAGTGAGCAACGTGCCAGTTGGAAAATGGTAGTTCACAACAGCCGTACTCTGTTAGCCGGTTGCGCTTCGCGATACGCCAACACACACTCTACCAGACCGACAGATCGCCAATTGTCCACCTGAAGACGGTGTGGAGCAATTGTTGTCGGCATGGAAGACGGAGTGGCGTCTGTCGTGGGCGTTGCGTTACTGCAAGGGCGGATGTATCAATTCTGCGTCGAACTGCCGACACCCTTCGACTTCGGCGCAATCTCGTTACATGACCGAGAATCCAAACAGCAGTGGTGAACAAGAGTATCACTGCCGTAGCGTCTGCATCACTTCAATGTACTGATCGACTTGCGCGTCGTCCATCCATGCAGGGAATGTGTCGTGACTGACTACGCCAAGTTTACGCGGAACGGCACATTGATTCCAGACAAGATAGTGCTGCTTGCCGTCGCAGATTGGCTGGAGGAGTCCATCAGCATCCCATCGGAGCTCGCCGCCCGACGCCCCGTGCTGCGCAATGTGTTCGACAAGAAATACTTGATCGTGACGGTCATCACGACAATATGCGGGCAAAGCTGGGAACCAACGTACACGTTCCCCATGGAGCATTTGACTCCAGAGTTGGTGGCACCGCAACCACGACTAGGGACGAGGACAAACCCGATATTGATCGCTGAGGACGGCGGGTCGAGGCGATGGCACGACATACTGGACGAAATCAGTGATGAGGACGACACAGACGACAACGACAGCAGCGACATCGACTTGGGCGGTTTGGTAGAGGCAAATAAGAGAATCTGAACGTTCACCAGCAGATTCTCAGAGAAAATTGTGAAGCACAGACGTTCACGTCAAGCAATCAAACGGACACATTTGATGGTCATTGTGCGGTTGAAGCGCATGATGGGTACTAATTAACTGTTGACGCCGCCGATCTCACAGTTTCGTCGCCACGAACACAATGTCTTCATTTTCAGCTGCAGTTGAATCCCGCAGCTCCGCGCAATATAAACCAGGAATCTGAATTTGAAGGATTCGTAACGTTCCACAGCAAACGGTACATCGGCATGGCCTTGGACAGAAATCGTGTCGGCAGGTTGCAGGTCAATGAAGACGCATTGCACAGGTATAAATAGTTGGTCTCGAATCACGCGTTTACTTTGCGAAAAAATGGCAGTGCTTGATATTGACTTTGTGAATTCTGAGCAGGTTATGCGTAGTTGACGGTATCGCAGCCATTGCGCCACATTGATCCGAGCTTTCTTCGTACCTCGTGCTTGAATTGTGGGTTTAACTGTGGGTCCCAACACATTTCCTTGTGCCCTATCGGTTGTCAATCGCTGATGCGGCTTTGCTTTGCTGAATTGCTTGGACATCTTGGAGCAATTGGTGCCAGGCGCTGCAAAGTGTGGCGATTATGAAGCTTGAGTTGTACCAGAATGGCGTTGGGAATCGAGCTATGGCGATGCTCTTGCGTGTGCTGCTGAAGTTGACCGTGTCGACACTGTTCTGGACGCAAACGAATTATGAGCTTAATAAGCTGCTAAGAAGTCTTTCTTACGAGCATGTGCTAATCGTCAGTAGCGTTGCTTTGACTGTTGCAACGTAAGCAGAAGACGCAACGCAATGCACACACGATCGTCTGGCTCACCACGCACCTTTGTGTCCAGTATCTGTTCATGATGTGTAGCTTGCCCTTCTACGCCACGAATAGCTAATTGGGTGGAGCATAATTCAACACAGCCAGTGTCTCTCTTGAGCGGTTGCAGAAACTGAAACCTGAGGCTGGCAGCCACGTGTCAAGAACGTGAGGTCGCAAATATAGAAACAAAAAAGAACGCTCCCCATTTGGGTCTCAGGGAAGAAAACCCGCGCACCTTTTCACTCTTCGATCGTCCCCAAGGTTCTGGAAGCTGCGACTTCATAGATCGGAGTGCGTCTCATAATCCGCTGACCATGGGGCTGCTGGGTCGCTGGGTGGCAAGCCACGTGTGCGTCGGGATCGGGTACATTTACCCCGTGTACGCGTCAGTGCACGCTCTGCACGTCAAGAACAAGCATGAGCTCATGCAGTGGGTCACATGCTGGTAAGCTCCTCTCCATGCTCTCACTTGTGCTGCTTCATTTCATCTAACGCGGTTCCATTGCCCTACCCAGGACCGTGAATGCGCTGTTCTGCGTCGTGGAGATGGTCGGAGATACGATCATCGCCTGGGTACCATTCTACTACGAGGCCAAGATCGCGCTGCTCGCGTGGCTGGTGCTGCCTTCGTACAACGGTGCGCGGATCCTGCACGAGAAATGGCTCGCGCCAACGTTTATCCAGCACGAGGAAGCTATCGACTCGACGATCAACGACTTGAAGCGCAAAGCCAGCGAAACCATGATGCAAATGTGCAGGGACACCGCGATCCTCGCGCTGCAGCGCAGTTCCGGCGTCGTCGCTCAGGGACAGCAGTACGTCGCGGCTCAAATAGTGCAACAGGCGTTTGGTAAGCCAAGCTCAACGCTGCCACCAAGCTCCAGCGAAGTGCGAGTCCCGTCTTTCTTTTCTATGTTCAGCTCGGACGCGAAAAGCGAAAGCGATGCTCAACCCAAGAGCATGAAAGCTATAGAAGCGGACGCTCCGACTCCAAGTTCCCATGAAAAGAGCACTAGAGATCACGTTTCCGAGAGCAAACACGACGGCAGCAGTGAAGATCAGCACTGTTCTCAAAGGAAACCTCCTAGCAAACCCTCAAAGCAAACCAAGTCAGAGCATCGATCCGATGAAAAGCCAATCTCAAAGAGCAAGAAAAATGCATCGTTCCCACCTCCGTCCGCGCCGCCTTCGGCTACAACATCGTCCCGTCAGGAGAAAAGCAAGGAGCTGGTCCAGCATTTCAAGAAATTGCTCGTGAAAGGCTTCAAGCTACAATATCATGCGTCGAAAGGAGTCGTGAAGAACCGCACACTGCGTCTCGAAGACGCCGGCTCGAGGTTCGTGATCTTCGAGAGCTCGTCATCTACAGCAAAAGACAGCATGAGTACCAACAGCAGCACGTCATCGAAGAAGAAATCCGTCAAGCTCTTCATCCTCAACGTCCGCCGCATCACGACCTCGATCCTAGAGGACGGCGACGACACCACGGCTGCGCTCCTGGACAACCTGGACGTGAACCTCGCGTTCTTGCTGGACAACGGCAAAGCCACGCTGGTGTTTGAGGCCGAGTCGCAGAAAACGCGCGACCTGCTCGTCGCGGGCATGCGCTTGCTGGTCACGGAGCACAAACGCCACGACGCCGCGGCGCTCGCCAAGCTCTACGCGCTCTCCAAGAAGCAGCTGCTGGCCTGCGCGTTTGCCCAACTGCGTTCAGCGTCGCCGCCAACGAGAAAGACCCGCAAGTGAGTGAGCTCCTACAAAATCCTTTCTCGATTGATCAATAATAATAAATAATAAATCCTCTATATCTTTTGTTGCGCGCTTTCCTCACGCTTTCCTCACGCTTTCCTCCATGTGACGGCACCCAGAGCCGCGCGGATGGCTTCCGTGGGCGTGCGCTGTTTGTGGTAATCGCCCCCCGACTCGTCTGTCGTCGATTCGGTCTCGGGGGCCTCGCTCGAGTTCGCGATGCTTTCTTCCATCACGCGGCTTTCCTCCAGACCGCGTCGCTTGCGAAACACCTTTCGCCGCGCATCCAGCACTTTCGGCGTCAGTTCGTAGAGCTCCACGTCCATTTCCAGCTGCTGCACCGAGTGATTATCGTAATAATCCACGACAAACGGCGTCGTAATCTTCTTTTCGTTGCCTCGAAGCCATGCCGCGATGCGCTTTGACACGATGATCTGTCCGCCAAAGCCAATGTCGCCAATCTCGCGTCCGATGAGCTCCGATGCGCCAATGTAGAGCGTCTTGCCTGTCACGGGGTGGATCTGCATGATGAGCTTGCCTTCCTCGTCAACGTTCGTATCGTGGATCCCCATGCGCACTCGAATCCCGCGGAAAATCGGCTGCGGCTTCAGCGCGATCGCCCACTCAGTCTTTGTCGAAGTCACCAGACCGTCTAGCTCCGATGGCCACTTGGCCTGCAACAGCTGAAGCTGAACGTCCAAGCTGTAGCCAACTGCGTCCTGGATCAAGTGGAACGCCAACTGGAACGAATCGCCGACGGTCGTGATCTCGTAGCCGTTATATTTCGGTAACAATGAGCGCAGCAGGTCGTCATGAAGCTGCTGCGCGACATCAATCACGTGCGGCGGCGCCTGCGCCCACAACGCGCTTGACGACTCGATATCTGTGACGACGAAGACCGGGTTTGTCGGCGGCGTCGTTTCTTCTGGCCCCATATACGAATCATGGCGTCGCGATGCGCGCAAACTGGCCCATTCCGGAGAATTACGGATATGCGTCGGGATGATCGGGGACAGCATTCGAAAGCAGCATTGCTGGCTGCCGCCCATTACGAGCGCCTGGGCTGCGCCAAACAGGTAGTACAGCATCGTCGCGAGGCCAACGATATAATCCGGCACGGAGTCGACTTGATCGGCATTCATCGCGAGCAGCGCGACTTGCAGGAAACAGTACGGCAGTGTGAAGATGATGCACACAATGAGCAGGAGCTTCAGACGCTGGTACAGCGGCGACGCCATGAGCATGCCGTGAATGTGTTCGTGCTTTCTCCCTGAATACCGCAGCACGATGAGCGAGCCTGCTGCGTACAAAACCGACATGATGATCATGACCAATTCCGAGATGCTCATAAACTTGTACGTGCGGTTGTACCCTTTCTGCGTGATCACAATCGGGAGCCCCGCGCCGAGAAAGATGATGACGATCGCGATCGCGCGGTACACGTATTTCCGGATCGTCGCGAGCTCAATGTCCACGCCGCGGTCGATCGTGGCCATCGCGAGCTTGAAAATTTCCCTGGTCACGAGGAAGATCCAGTACGCGCTCATGAGGAAGAACAGGTTCTGCGCCATCAAAAAGCACGTCAGCGTGTTGGACAGAGGGTTGGCGTCGTGCGTGAGCTTGGTGATGTACGCGGCTTCGCCGCCGTCGTCGCGGTGGTCCGGCATCACGATGCTCTCGATCGGGTTGGCCGAGTCCGAGTCGTCCACGGACCCTGCCATCGTGGCCGCGTAAAACAGCCTTCGCGCCGCCGAGGCCGCAGAGCCCGCGCTCACAGCGTCTTCCTTGTCTCGTTGCTGGGCCACCAACTGGTTGGTCTCGATGATCAGGTACGTGTAGAAGAGCCCGCCGGCGAGCGCGTGCAGCGCGCTGGAGAAGAGGAAGCAGCCGATGACGAAGCGCACGGTGGAGCGCAGCATGTCGCCGCCGAGCTTGCGCATGTGGTACGTCGCGAGCATCGTGGCAAGGCACGAGAAGAAGAGGCTCGCGCAGTAGACGTACATCCACGTCGTGTCCATCGCGACCTCGTGCTGCTTCTGCAGACTGATCGCAAATGTGTCGGTCGTCCCCATGAGGCCTTGAGAACACAATGATCCCACGGTGCGCTATTATATCCCGATTAATCCGCCACTCGGAGCTGCGACACGTGGTGAGATATGAGCGAAATGATGGAACGCGGCGACGCAATTGGCCCGCGCGCGCTCAGTTGCAGCAAATGATTCAGATGGAATAACTCGCGCTTCTGGATGTACGGGCGTAATGCAGGCAGACAAGCGGTCGGACGGCGAGGGGAACGACACTTGGCTCTTCTTGCTCGTTCCGCCCTTAATGAAAGGCTGCGCACAGCGCACGACTGGTTTCTTTTCTCCTCCTTGCGCGGCTTTCTGCTGGGAAATTAAAGCGCGCGCGCAAAGCTCGCGGAACGGTGCTGACGGACGCGCGCACTTGGAGCTGGTGAAGACGGGAGAGTACACGCAGAGAGAGAGAGAGAGAGGATACGCAGACACGCACACGCACGGGGGAATATGCGCAGCAGCGGCGACTAGTAGTGGAATGCGTGGAAGGTGTCGAGTTTCGAGCAAAAGAGAGAGAGAGAGTCGCTTGCGGTGACGACAGCCGGTGGCACGCTGTGGGTTGCAGTTCTTTCGTACTATGTACCTTTTCAATGTGATATCTGGATTTGTTAAAACCATCTCGATTTGTAGCAATATAGTAAATTGTATTCAGGACAACTGTAACAACAAATACCAGCCGTCCTCGCCAACTGGTGCATGTTGCTTTTTATGGTGCGGTTGGTGTGTGTGGATGGTTGAGAGTGCTGGTCATTGAGAGGGTAGGGGTGTCAGATTCTAAACAATACAGAGCGAGGCGTTATTACCCACAAGCAAACAACGACGAGAGACTAAACACGTATTGACATAATTATTTTATTTCAGTGTATTTATGCATTGTATGTCTAATACAGTGCATCTATTTTTAGGTAAAGTGCAAACATTGGCAAGGTACTGATATAGAAAATATAGTTTGTTTTCTGTACCAAAATGTACAATCAACGCTCGGTTTGTAGTGAACTGTAATCACGAAACGAGCAGGTGTACAAGTCAATAACCATTTTGTACACTTACTGGGGCGTCACGTTGTGATGCTGCACCTGCACATTTGAAGTAGCGTAAACTGCGGCAACGTGTTTATTCATTTTGGCGGATTTTTCTTCCGTTTTCTTTCTGAAGAAGAAGAAAACTTCTGTTGGACACACTCTCAAGTGCCACATCTATCCAACTACTAAGGATATATCCTCAATAATCTCCTGAATGATTTGATTTTTTTCTTTCTTTTCTGCATTATCATTGGGTTGGACTTGAAGTTCTAGTTATTTATAGCTTAATAGTGGTGTGCTGGTGCAACGGCCACTTTTAGGACAAAAGGTCAACGGCTTCAGGATATCAAGGGCTTTTTTTGTATTTGATTAGAATTCGAAAATGATAAATCAATTTTCAAAAGAGATCTTTCGCATTTTCGCTTGACAATTGTCCCCTTAAAATGACTGCAGGTAGGTAGGACCAGTCGATAATGGATGGTCTCATTCAGAAAGGTCATTGTGGCATGTATCAAAATTCGACACGACGAGCACCATTCAATCTGGGGTAAAGACAGCGTTGGTACGTACACACGGGCGGAAACTTGCAAGCAAGATGCTCACAAAGCCGCCTCATGGCTATTATAGCTTTCAGTAATCCCGCCACGTCCATACATCAAAAATCTGCGAGAGCAACCGCGAAGAAAATCCATTTTGAGCCGCTTTTTTTTTCTGATGGGTACAATGATTCGAAGCCGAGCGAGCCACGACGGGTTTACTTTTGTATCGTGATGTCTGCTTGGGTATACTTCGTAACGCGTTCGACGAAGCTGGTCTTATCTTGCTCGTTTGCCACTTCTAGTAGTTTTACCGGTGCGTATCGGACCGTGCAATATAATGAAAGCGATGTGCTGATGCAAAGAGTGCCGATCCAGTATGCAATCTCTGTATTTTTGTGGAGCCCGAAGTTTACAGTTCGACTGGTACCTGTGATTCGTGTCGAGCCTCTGCGTTCTTTCAGCGCGTGTTGTGATCCTGGCGCTATACTTGGCTACCGACACACGCGACACCTTTTGCTTTCCAAGCACGGATATGCGAGGGATTGAAGAACAACCCATCTGTACTAAAGTCTGTCTCAATTATAGCCATTATTTTTTTGTGAATTTTGAGTTCCACAGTTTATGACTTTTCAAACAGCTGAATGCATTCTTAAGATGATTGTTTGCGCTTGCTTTTCCAGTTCACAGAAAGCGAAAAGACACAATATTCAAAAAGTTATCGAACTCTGATTTTTCCCCACTTTTACCTACCCATCAAACGGTATATCATCAGATGCATCATAATATTCGTCTTCCACCTTGATACAATGCTGCACACATTTCGTCCATTCCGTGCTATCAATGTTGCGGATGTGCTTTCTGGTTAGTTGCTCAACCTCAACCAGCGAGAAAGTCGTGTTCTCCTTGGCAACATTCATTTTCACAGCCACCCAAATCATTTCTATGGGATTGAGTTCTGGGTGTGAAACAGGCAAGAACAACGCGTCGCAATCAAACTTCGCGGCAAGAACCTGAACCCTAGTGGCGTAACTGGGAGAATGGATATTTTAGTTCGTTTTTCGTAACATAATACAGTGCGCGCCATAATCTTACGGACACCAGTTTTTTTCTTGAGATGTTGGATTTTTTGAGAATTTTTACTTTACGAAGCTGGTTTTTTGTCATGTTGTTGGACACTACAGAGACAATCTTGTGTGTTAATTTCAGCTTTATTGGACTTCTTAAAGTCCACAAGAAAAAAATCATAAATTTAAAAAGACCGACATAAACATAAGGACAGATGAAAACAAAGCAGTTTGGGGGCGTTTACGACTGGATTATTGTGCTCACAGGTCCAGCAAGATACGTTAGTGTTTGTGCAAATGTATAACATTGTTGATTTTGTCACGGGGGCGTGACAACGATGCCGAAGTGTCCAGGATTGACCAAGCTCGAACAAGGCAAGATTTTGGCGTATTCAAGCGTGAATATGTCAATTCGGGACATCACAAAAGCTGTTGGACGCTCGAAGAGTGTTGTACATGCCTTCTTGAAAACCCCCGAGGGCTATGGGACTAAGAAAAGCTCCGGGTGACCACATCTGCTGAAGATTCACGATCGCACCCGATTGAGAAGATACGCAGCAACTGGTAATTACACGCAAACCAGCTTCACCAGAA
>GL376613.1:509538-784520 GCA_000143045.1 Globisporangium ultimum DAOM BR144 | reverse complement strand
ACGAGGACACACGAGTACTCGCACACACACTACACAAACATATACAAACCAACCGCACACACACAACGCACAACAAACGCACAACCATACAACCACACACACACACACACAACAAACACACGCGCGCAAACAACAGCACACCGCGCACGCACAACACAACGCATACACCCAAAGCAACGCCGACAAATACAATTATACGCCTCTCGCAAAACGCCTCGCCTCGCCTCGCCTCACCGCCCGCTCCCTCCCTCCCTCCCTCCCACCACATCGCGCCGCATCGCCACGCTGCCTCGCGTCCTTTTGCCGACAACAGACCGAACAAACGCTACGCTACGAAACGAAACGAAACGCATGGCGCCGCGTTACAACACGCAGCGCGCGCAACAAGACCGCCACAAGAGCGAACAGCAACTCGCGTGAGGAGCAGCGCAACGCAACACGGGGAACCAAACACAACAAAGCAACGCAGAGCGTCTCCAATCAGACAGACATCTCGAGGCCGCCGGAAGAGAAAGTGCGCGGGGAAGCGGGCCGTTGGCACCGAGCGAGCGAGAAGGCTGTCCGAGCGAGAAGGCTGTCGAGCCCGACACGACACGAATGAACGAAGCGCCGTCGAACAACGACACACACCAACCGAAAAGAAGAAGACGCAAACAACAAAAAAGAAAGAAAGAAAAGATAGTCTTCGACGGGACTCGAACCCGCAATCTCCCGCTTCGTAGGCGGATGCCTTATCCATTGGGCCACGAGGACACACGAGTACTCGCACACACACTACACAAACATATACAAACCAACCGCACACACACAACGCACAACAAACGCACAACCATACAACCACACACACACACACACAACAAACACACGCGCGCAAACAACAGCACACCGCGCACGCACAACACAACGCATACACCCAAAGCAACGCCGACAAATACAATTATACGCCTCTCGCAAAACGCCTCGCCTCGCCTCGCCTCACCGCCCGCTCCCTCCCTCCCTCCCTCCCACCACATCGCGCCGCATCGCCACGCTGCCTCGCGTCCTTTTGCCGACAACAGACCGAACAAACGCTACGCTACGAAACGAAACGAAACGCATGGCGCCGCGTTACAACACGCAGCGCGCGCAACAAGACCGCCACAAGAGCGAACAGCAACTCGCGTGAGGAGCAGCGCAACGCAACACGGGGAACCAAACACAACAAAGCAACGCAGAGCGTCTCCAATCAGACAGACATCTCGAGGCCGCCGGAAGAGAAAGTGCGCGGGGAAGCGGGCCGTTGGCACCGAGCGAGCGAGAAGGCTGTCCGAGCGAGAAGGCTGTCGAGCCCGACACGACACGAATGAACGAAGCGCCGTCGAACAACGACACACACCAACCGAAAAGAAGAAGACGCAAACAACAAAAAAGAAAGAAAGAAAAGATAGTCTTCGACGGGACTCGAACCCGCAATCTCCCGCTTCGTAGGCGGATGCCTTATCCATTGGGCCACGAGGACACACGAGTACTCGCACACACACTACACAAACATATACAAACCAACCGCACACACACAACGCACAACAAACGCACAACCATACAACCACACACACACACACACAACAAACACACGCGCGCAAACAACAGCACACCGCGCACGCACAACACAACGCATACACCCAAAGCAACGCCGACAAATACAATTATACGCCTCTCGCAAAACGCCTCGCCTCGCCTCGCCTCACCGCCCGCTCCCTCCCTCCCTCCCTCCCAGTTTGTACGCTAGCTGGTCTTTGAGCTCTTCAAGTTGCGTCCTCCAGCGGCCTCGCCGTTGCACGAACGAAGCCAGCGCGTGTTCAGCCATGGGTTCTCGACAATGTTGTTGGTTGGTGGTGCTCTTGAATAATGAAATCCGACTGTGCTCAATGCTTCGAAAATTGACTTCCAACTCTGAAATAGATTTCTCTTCTTGATCTTCTTCGAGGCGGCGGCACGAGCGCATGGACATCATCATCATTGGCTTTTGGCTGGCTGCGTGATGCTAGTGTGGAAAGTCTTGGTTACAGTTGTCAAAGGCGCGCTATTTGTCGTAGTGCGTGGTGTGCGGCAAGTTGATGAATGCCCAGGTTGGTGGCACACAAGGTGGCAAAATGTATCCATCTACGTACTGCTGACATACACTCTGCCAACGGTTCATGTGACGCTCCGGGATTGCATATTCGTTGAATTCCGCCGTCCCATTGGCTGTATGACAATAATATCCGTCAATCAGACTCCCCTGAACCGCAAACATTTTGCCGTCATCAGCTAGTATCCTACTATTGGCTAAAATACTACTCACCTCAATTTCTACCAATCAAACTATATAAATACAACAAAGCAACCATCACTCTGCAAGCACAAAAAGTATTTATTTACAAATCTAGACACCTGCTTTGCTTTTGAAAAAAAGAAAAAGCGCGCGCGCGAGACGAAGGCGAAGTGGACAAAGGCGCCGCAGACGTGCAGAGATCCGTCCATCGACACACGTACGTACGCATGCGCACAGCTGACTGGAGTGTCCGTCAGATGTGGCCCATGTCACTAATCAATCAGTGTTGCTGTGGTCATAGAGAGTTGCAGATAGTGAGTGGTGATGGCGGAAGAGGCGAACGTAAAGGTGTTTTGCCGCGTGCGGCCGCCAAACGAGCGCGAAGGCGGCAGCGCTGGGTGGATGGCGAGACACGCGGGCTCGCAGCCAGTGGCTTCGTCCTATGTGAAGAAGTGCGTCATTGTGCCGGCGTCTGATCCGCTGCAGCAGACCGTGTTCCTGCACAGCAAGCACGCTGTGCCGAACAGTGCGCCAAAGACGTTTACGTTCGATCGTGCGTTTGGAGAAGACGCGACGCAGAACGACGTGTTTGAAGTCGTGGGTGTGCCGATTACGCAGGCGTGTTTGCAAGGGTACAATGGCACGATCTTTGCGTATGGACAGACTGGGTCTGGCAAGACGTTCACGATGCAGGGACCCGACCACGTGATCGATATGGAAGCGAATCGATTGACAGACAGAGAATTCAATTTGCGCGGGCTCGTGCCGCGTGTGTTCGATTACCTTTTTGAAGACGTCGTCGCAAAGGACAGCAACACGAATGTACAGCATACGTTTGCTTGCTCGTTTCTCGAGATCTACAACGAACGTGTGTACGATTTACTGGACGGCGGGAGTACAAAAGATGCTGCGGGTCTGCAGCTTCGTGAAAATGGGCGCAAGGGTGTTTTCGTGGAAAATCTCATCGAAAGTGTCGTGACGAATGCCAAGCAAGCAGCAGAGCTCATGACCATTGGCGCGCAAAATCGACGTGTCGGACAGACGGCAATGAATCGCGAGAGTAGTCGATCGCATAGCGTGTTCATCTTACAGATTCAGTCCAAGGAGACAACGCCTGACGGGATTACCAAGATGAGGTCGTCACGCTTTAACTTGGTAGATCTCGCGGGTTCTGAACGACAGAGAAACACAGAAGCAGCGGGTGACCGGTTAAAAGAAGCAGGAAGCATCAACAAGTCCCTTTCAGCGCTTGGTAACGTCATTATGGGCCTTGTCGAGCAATCTGCGGGTAAAAATCGCCACGTGCATTATCGTGATTCGAAGCTCACATTTCTGCTTAAGGACTCGTTGGGCGGAAACTCCAAGACGTTTATGATTGCGACGGTTTCTCCTGCTGAAGACTCCTCGTACGAAACACTCTCGACGCTCAAGTTTGCCCAACGCGCGAAGCTCATTCGCAACAATGCTGTAATCAATGAAGACTCGACTGGTAGCGTCCTGGTTTTACAGGAGGAAATTCAACGGCTGCGTCGTCAATTGCATCAAGCGCATTTAGAGAGCATGCAGATCTCACAGGAGCCACGTCTTCCTCTCCCACCATTGACAGAAATCTCCGTGTCAGACACGCTCGCTCAGTGCGATCCTGCAACTGATGGGCGCTTTCGCGAGCTTGAAGCAGCATTTGCTACTACTATTGAGAAGAATAGCCAACTGAAGCGGTCTTACGAGCATCTCCAATTGCGAGAAGAACACCTGAAGTCGCTGTGCTCTGAGATGAAGCGGAATATAACTCATCTGAAAATGGTGCTTCGACTGCGGAGTGGCAGTCCAGTATCCTCAGAGGACATTGACCAGGAGTCTATGGAATATGAGCCATCGGTCGATGCGATCGAGTGGCGGCTGAAATGCGAAGAGGCAGAAGAAAACCTCGCCCAACTGCAAGATGAAATCCAGCAGCGACGGATGAGCGAAAACTTTGCAAGTTTCGACCGCACGGCTCGCATCGAAGGCGAAATTGAGAATTTGAATTTTATGCTGCTCTCGTTGACGAAGCAACTGGCGTACGTGGTGCGAGACAAGCATGACTTGCAAGATCGCCTCCAGCAGCTCTCGAAGGCGACCGAGAGAGATTATACTGCGGAAGGGAGCCATTCGGACTCACAATTGGAAATCAGCCGTCTGGACTCTCCATTGCAACTAACTCTGAATAATCAAGCGCGGGAATACGATGCGAAACTTAATACGCTGCTGGCTGCACTGGCTGCCGCGGAAGACAAAGCAAAAGATGCTTCGTTTGAGCTCTTGCATATGAAGCAAAAAGAGGCTGCCTGGAATATTCACGACAAAGAAAGAAATCTGAAGCTACAAGATGCCGCAAACATGCTACGAGAAGTTGAAGAAGCGAAGAGATTTGCAGATGATGTGCTGAAACAGGAAAAACAGCATCATTGTGAGCGATTGCTTCTAGCTGAGCGAGAGAAAGAACAGGTGACACTTGAACTGGAAGCAAAATTTGCAAACTTGCTTACCAGCAACCAGCAGCTGGCAAGTGACTACGAAACTTTGAAAGAAGAGTCGAAGCGATTGGCAGAAGCTCGTGGTCATTTTGAAAAAGTCTCAGGAGAACTTGCCGGCCAACTCGAGTCTAAGATAGCCGAAATCAACGATCTTCAGACAAGCTACAACGACGAGGTCACTGCTAAAGAAAAGTTGGAAGCATCATTTGACGTCTACAAATCCAGAACTGTCGAGCACATCGGTGAGTTAGAGAAGACGATCAGCGAGAAATCATCATCTCTAGATGCACTGCAAAGCGAGTTAGCAGGTATGACTCAAGAGTACACGGATCGACTGGAAGCTTTGGAAAAGTTAAGCACTCAAGCTCGATCAGATTATGAAGAGAAACTTGAAGTCAAAGCGAAGGAGAATGCGGAGCTCAGTAGCGTGGCAGAAGGTCTCAAGACTGCACTAGCCGCGATGGAGGAAACGAATACAAGCCTTCGTTCAGAGCTATCTACCAGTCAGATGCGTTTGAATGAAATGTGCCAAGAGATCGAATTGATTCAGACAAATCTATCGTCTGCAAATCAGAAGTTGCAAGAATTTCAAGCGTCTATTCAAGAGTCCACGCAGGTGATAAACGAGCTTCGCACGAACGTTACGAATCTGGAGGATGTGAATGAATCAATTCGACAAGACGTGCTTTCAAACCAGAGTGAAATCGAGAGCCTGCTAGCTGAGAAAGCTAAAACTGAGCGTGAACTTTCTGAGTCTCACAATCAATTGACAGAATCGCGAGAGAGAAATTCGTTTTTAGCGGGGGAGCTTGAGCAAGTCCGTGCTGAGTTTGACAAGATGAGTATGCTGAACACTGAACTTGCCAATCAGTTGTCAAACGCCTCGAATGAAGTTTCTGCACTGAAAGACTCAGAGTCTCTTTTGCAGGGGACCAAGATTCGACTCGAGAAGAGACTGGCTGAGACGGAAGACACACTCGTTCATAGTGAGCAGAAGCTCACTAGCGCCATTAATGATCACGACAGCGAGAAAAAGAGACTTCACGAAGAATTCGCTGCGAAGATTCAACAGCTGACGCAGAATTTCGAGCGCTCATTTCAAAGCAAAGACGATGAGCTCACGCAATTGCAGAGCAACCTTGAATATGCTGTGCAAGCAAGTGAGAAAAAGCTAGCAGAAATGCAAACGTCGTACGAAGAGAGAATCGCAGAAATGGAGAACTCTTCGACCGTCCTGCAGAAAGAGTATTCTGAGAAATTGTCCAACCTTCATGCTGATATCAAACTGAGACAAAGTGAGAACGACGAGCTATCAAGCGAGCTCACGCAGCTGAGAGAGGAATTTGAAGAGGTTCAGAAAGAAAAGGATGAATTACTCAAAGTCCAGGATGGCCAGAAGGTTGCACTTGCGGCAAGAGATCACGGCATTGCACAGTTACAGCAACAAGTGAAGGAGGTTATTAAGACCAGAGATGAGCAGCATGCTAAACTTGAAGAGCAGGCAACTTTGATTGGAACTCTTTTAGCGAACGTTGACGATCTGAAACACAAGATGAAGGACCAGGAGAGTCATTCGGCAGGCCAAGCCGCAGCACTAAAGCAGCGAGACGAAGAAATCGAACAGCTGGAGCAATCTGTAGTGTCGGAGAAAGAAGAGAAAGCTTTGCTGATTCAAGAAAAATCGGAGCTGAATGCCCTGTTGGCTAACCTTACTGAACGATGCAAGGGGCTTGATTCAGATTTGCAGACGGCAACTACAGAGCTTCAACGTGCCAAAAACAATCTTCAAGCTGAAGAAGCGCGAAGCAAATCGAGAGACCAGGAATTTGAGAAAAGAGCGATCGCGTTGGAAAGTGAGATTGAACGTGCGAACGAATTGAACGTGTCACAAAAATACGAGCTTGAAAAATTTGCTACCCAAGCTGAGACGTTGAAGTCAGACGTTCAGCTTTTGAAAAGGTCGCAATCGGCACAAAATGCAGAACACGAGTCAGAGGTGGAAGTGCTGCACATTCGACTCAAAGAGCTGGAGCAGCAGATTGAGTCGAAGAACTCCCTTGCCATTGAAGCTGAACAGATCTTTTACGCTGAAAAGCGCTCGCTGAACCAACGACTGGAAGAAGCTGAGCATGAGCTCATGAAGCAGACCTATTCCAATAAGGAGCTGATCCGAACTGGTGAGCAGCTTGGTTTGACTGTCGAAGAGCAGCGAACAAAACTGAAATCGAGCAAAGACAAACTGGTTGGAATGGAAAAGGAACTTGAGCGGTCTTCCGATGCAATTCGACAAGCAAAGAGCGAGCTTGCAGCGAAGGAACTAAGCATTAGCGATCTGACTGCTGTGTTGGCCCAGTTGCAAGCAAAGCGTCACGAGCTGGAGCAAGAAAACAGCGATTTGAAGAAGGATCAACAGGTAAAGTCTGATCTTGCAAATCTTGCTGATGAACTTGATCGCCGTTCAGCAGAGGTTGCGGAAAAAGAAAGTCAAGTGGAAGTGGTGCTGAAGCGAGCAGAGCAGGACAGTGCAGCTGCAGCATCTGCGCGAAAAGAGTTCGAAACGATCAAGAATGATTACAAAAAGTGCCGCACCCGTTTGGAAGAGCTCGAGTTCCTGATAATCCAGCTAAAGAACGACAAGAAGAAGCTGGAACAAGAAGTTCAGATGCAGAGCCAACGGCTGGAAAACATCTCACATGAAAACGATAAACTGATGGGTCATGACAACAAGCGCCAAAAGATCCAGTATCACTTTAGAGTGAAGGAAGAAAACAATCGTTTGCTTGGCGAAGTGCGTCAACTGACGGACGAAAAATTCAAGCTCGAGACAAGGCTCGAGAAAATGAAACTCGCACTCAAGGAAAAGGAAAATGTCGGAGAAAATGTCATCTCAAAACGGCCTGTGCCTCTAAGCTCCAAGAGCTCGGCGACAAGCACCGGCGCATCCAGTACCTCCACAGCAGCTCGTCAGGCGATCGCTAAGAAGCTCATTCCAGTCTCGTCTGGCTCCAATCTTGAGAGTTCCAGCCTTTCAACTCCGAAGCCCAACAAGAAACGTCTGCACAGCCGAATTGAGCGATCCTGAGAGCAGCAAACCCCGTAACGTCTGATTGGTAGGTAAATTGTACACAAGTAGTCTAATTTGGTTTTAGAAATGTATGTTGTTGCTTGAAAGCTTTTGTGTGCATGGTTTCTGGTTGTCCACCGCGCCGTGTTTGCCTCAGCGTGTAGGTGATCGAACTGGTTCATGATGTCGAATGCCAAGATCTCGCTGCTCGATGTTGCCAAATCCATGGAGCAGCAGCAACAAACGTCATCCAAGTCAACTGGGGATGGCGAACCGAAACTCTCGCTCGCGGAGTTCGCAAAGAGCCAAGCAGCTGGGCAACTGGGTGCTGCTTTTAGTGCTCAGACTACGAAGCCGCTGTCATTACTCGATGTCGCGCAACAGGGAAGTGACGTAGAGAAGGCTCAGACGAGGGCATCGCTCACGAATCTCGCACAGAAAATCAATGCAGAGGACACCAAGAGGATCGAAAACGCCGTGATGGAAACCACCAAGGAGGTTCAAGCGGAGCAGCGTAAGCAGCGTGCCACCATTGTAAAGGAAGCTGTCGCAGAGGTGCAACAAGAAGAAGCGCTTGCTGCAGAAAAATTGGCGGCACAGATCCAAAAAGTCCAAAGCATGGAACAAATTGTCACGAATATGCCAAAGAAACAGCCTGCTGCAAAGCCGAATATCAACGAGGCTACTGCTGCAGCAGATGACGACGGATACTCGAGCTTTGAAGACGACGAAGAGCGTCCGTCGAATTTCAAGAACAAAGTGCCAAAGAAGCAAGAGCTCCATGACGAGCACGAATCGGACAGTGGCGCTCAGGGAGAGAGGCCGTTGAGAACGACTCCAAGTGACTCCGCCGAGAGCAAAACGTTTCTTCGCGCCGTGTATCGAGCTGACCTGCGGAAAGTCGAAGACATGCTCGACAGCAGCGAAGCGGATGCCACCGTCGCAGATCAAGTAAGTATCATGCGATATTAGTGATGTAAGCTTGTTCTAGGAAACTAATGGCTGTAAGCTCCCTTTTGTAGCATGGATGGTCCGGTTTGCACTGGGCTGCGTCTCAGGGCCATTCCAAGTTGCTGGAGTTTCTCATCAAGAAAGGTGCAGAGATCAATGCAGTCGATCAGGTACGTTATCCAATGCAAGATTATGGAGTCGTAGGGTTCAGTATCTGGATGGTAACACGATCGTTTTTTGCCATTTAGATGAACGGCTGGGCTGCTCTTCACGTCGCGGTGGTGCGCGAACAGCTCCCATGTGCGCAGATCCTTCTTCGCGCAGGCGCAGACCCGCGGATTCGCGACTCCTACGGCGACAGTGCTCTGGACATTGTCCATGCAGTGCGCGGCAAGAAACGCAGCAAATTTTTGCAGATCCTGCAGCATGTTCTCCATGGTGGATGAACTTTAATCCACACAGTTGATTGATGTGAATGCGATTGTGTTTATTGTACTCTCATAAAGCTCTTTATTTCCCGCACTCTTTCTCTCAGTCACAACACACACATGCATATACGCACCACGTCGTACTAAAAAAATTGTTTCTGTTTTTCATTCTTCTTTACAAAATGCAGGGAAAGACAACCGCAGATGGCGGCATTCTTAGCGGCGTGGGGGTCTCGCAGCGACAACATCAACTCGATTTCTCAGGGAAAAGTGCAACGGGAGAACAGTAGTTAGGAGACGAAACACATACTCGCAATTCGCCATATTCCTCTCGTTTCCTCGTGTCTTACGAGGACGCGCCGAAGGAGCCGACGTTGTCCTTCTTGTCGTTCTTCTCGACCTTGACCGACTCGCGGTACTTTTGTAAATAGAGCTTGAGCGGCTCGACGTAGCTGTCGAAGCCGAGCGTGCTCATGGCCCAGATGATGTCGTCGCCGTTGATGGTCTTGCGCTTCTCCTGCTGGCACTTGTCGCTCGCCTCACTCGTGATGAACGAGATGAACTCGGACACGCACTCCTGCACCGTCTCCTTACCGTCCTTGGCGATCTTGGCCGTGGACGGCAGCGACACTTTCATGATGCGCGAGATGTTAGCCGTCGGTAGGAAGCGGTCCTGCTCACGGATCTCGTCGTTGTCGTGTTCCTCCTTGCTGGCCATATCTGCTAAATGCTTCCTTCTCGTGCGCGGGATGCTGCTTTTTGGGTTTTGGTTTCGAGCCTTTTTCGCGCCAGGAGCTGCAAACTATCGCGAAAACTACCGCGTAACTTACAAGCGCTCCCTTCGTGCAACCTCGCGCGAACAAAACCGTTTGATTGGCTGGAGCAGGGAAGCGAGCACCGAAGATAACCTATATGATGCCCATTCTGGGTCATTTATAGGGATTTTTTACGTGTTACTGCATGTTTGTATCGAGTTTGGTGTTGAAGGCAAACATGCACCTACCAGGTGCCGCATGGTTCAAGATGGAAAGTTCAAATAGTGGATTAGTGGCGCTACTCGCCACTAATCCACTATTCAAGCTCTCGCAATTGCATTGTGGATTCCTTTACGTGGAGGCCGCTTTCTGCTGTATCCCTTGCGTTACGTTAATCTCCCCTATCTCAACCGCCCAATACCCGTTTCTTCATTGTTTTTGTCTTGATTCTTGTATGTGCGTTTTTATATTTCTCTTCCAACTCGATCTCGCTCCTACTCGTCGTCCTCGACATCCTCCTCGTTGACGTCGTCGGTCTTGAAAAAGGTGTACGAGAGCGTGATGTTGTGCACGCCCGACATGCTCGGGTCGTCGCAGATCTCCGGGTCGATGAAGAAGAACACGGGCATGTCGATCTCCTCGTTCGCCTTCAGCCGCTGCTCCTCGAAGCAAAAGCACTGGATCTTGTTGAAGTACACGCCAGCCTGCGGCGGGTACACGTTGTACGTCGCGACGCCTGTGATCGCCTTGTCAGTCTTGTTTTTCGCCGTGTAGAACGCCAGGGCTGTCTCGCCAGGCACGAGCACGAGATCGCGCTGCTGCGGGCGGAAGCTCCAGGGCATCGTCGCGCTCACGCCACCATCAAACGTGATGCGGATGGGTTTGGAGTCTTCTCGCGGTGTGAGCTTCTGCGCGGCAAAGATGTCGGCGCGGCGCGTCGTGCCGCCAAAGCCCGTCACTTGGCAGAAGATCTTGTACAGCGGCACGGCGGCGTACGAAAGGCCGATCCACGCGATGGCCACACCCGTAAGGTAGATCAGCATGCGGCGGTTCCCCTCTTGCATGCCCTCTCGACGAAGTTTCTCGGCTTTTGTCTTGGGGGAAGATGCAAACGTGCGGCGTGGCACGAGCATCAGCCATTGGCGCTGGGCATTGTTGCTGCCGTTGCGGACTGCCGCAGCTGCTGTGAACGAAGGGGGGAGACGCACGGTCGCAAGCACTCGAGAGCGCGCTGCTGCCGCGGACGCCGCGGGGAGGGAACTGCGCGCAAGCAACGCGCGCAACATGCCTCTGTTCGTGGTGGCGGAAGCGCAAATGGGCCACCGTTGCGCCGTTTTTTGCTTTTGGTGGGTCAGTTACACCCCAAATTGACCAATTACAGCGTGCCAGAAGCCATTTGTGACCCGTTTGGGCCAATAACAGTGGCCCATTTACAAGGTTCACACTGGGCGATTGGAACCAAGCCACAGACAACAACAAACGTGTCTTTGCGTCGTCGGGCCATCGTCGGGCCATGCGTGACCAAGATGATCAGCATGCGATGATCTGCAAATGTCTGCGTGTATTCACAGCGTGAGGGACGCATACTACCTAGGCTGTCTGCACTCATTTAGTGTCAACAGGTTCGTGAGCTCGTCGGCGTTCATACGGATCTTGCTTGACGAAGAGCAGCTCAGATTCGTTTGCGCCAATCATTTTTGGACCTGACCTGACCTCAACAGTCAAACGAGGCAACAACATTCAATCAATGCTCACGAGGATAATAATAAAAAGCCGCACAAATTGTTGTTTTGTTTTGAAAGACTTGTGTTGAAAAAAATTACTCTCAACGCGCAGCACGCGAGCCCAAGCATGAGTTGTCGTCATTTACGAGCGCGCCTGCTGCAGTTGTCGTTGAAAAGACTTTTTTTCCTTCCGTCAAGCCCTGTCGTCGCTGTCCTCCACAAGATCTGATCCAGTGCGCGGCGGAAAAGGCAGCCCCGCACTTCCACTACTTCCCAAAGTAAAGAGAGTGAGTCCAGATGCTTATTCGTTCTCCTCAGCACGCACGCGCGCATTTGGGTTGGTCACACGGATGTTCAACTGTTCGGCACGCTCCACGATCACGCGACGGTTGCGGCCCGACACGTTGTGCGCGATTTCAGCGCAGTACTTGCGGTTGTGCATCAAGAGCAACTCCAACTCGGCGACGTTGTTGACCACGAACTTCAAAAAGCCGTTTGGCAACAAGTGGCGGGTCTTCGAGTTCGAGCCGTAACCGATGTTTGGCATCTTGATGTTGCCCTTGAACTTACGACGGACGACGCCATCAATACCCTTTGGACGTCTCCATGATTCCTGTTACAATTCACGCACACGAGTGCTCACCATTAGCCACCGTTCTCCATACTTCAAAGGCACGATGCCAGTCTCTACATTTTGCAGTGCAGCTGCTGTGCAATCTGTTGGCTGTTCAAATGTAGATAAAACTTACGGAGAGACGCTTGAAGCGGTCAGATTGGTGACGCTTAAACTTGGTCACCTTCTTCTTGACGATCTTTGGGCGGACGACTGGAGTAACTTGCACCATCTACACATGGACACGGATCGCGGTTTAGTCCACGTACTCTCTGTCGCCATGCGGCCACTTAGATCTGAGGCAGGCGTTGCTCGCAAAGGATCCACGGCCGGTGTCTATAGCAACGTCGGGGCTTGTCTGTGGATGGATCTGTCATGGGCAATGTTGTGCTGTTCTGGAGTTGTCATCAATGTCTGCCATAGATTAGCCGTGTAGTGCTCTCTATTCATGTCGATTGCATATTGCTGGCTGCTGGTAAGGACTGTGCTCGATCGCTGGGTCGATTGCAATTAGGCATTGTTGTGTGGTGCTGCCGTTTTCTGTTCTCCTGCGCATATCGCTGCATTCTCGCCTGCCACCGTGGCGCATGCGCCGTCGCCATTGCTATAGACACCTCCTTCGAGTTGGACTTCGTCCGCTCCGCCTGCCTCTCCTCATCATAAAGGGCGCCCACGAGAGCCATGCCCATCGGTTCCCTTACCTTTGAATTGAGGAAGCCTTTGTGATTTCAGCACTAATTTGCCCCAGAGCGCCGCACAGTAAGGACTGGCGGTGAAACACCTCTCATGGCCATTCAATTGTGGCCAAAAGCGAACCGGTTCGCCCGAAAGTGCCTCGGTCCGCTGAACCGGACCCCCGATCAGCTGAACCGTGGGTCGCACAAACACCTATTGCACCAATCAAGCAATATAAGGCACATGGTTGGATGAAATAAAAACTTTTTAATGTAAAAATGGAAGAGGATTGGATGAAAAGTGCGAATGGGTTCGAAAATGGCGCAAAGCACGGGCATATGGCCATTTGGCATGAGCACGATGAGGAACGCGATGCGGATGCGGCAACTTGCGCCGATGGGTACGCCAAATGGACGCGCGTTATGACGACGCAAGGTCCCGTACATAGTGCCTGTGGATACTGACACAGTGCTCATGGTGTTTGTGGTGATGCAGATGGCTGGGTGGCTCCTGCTGCAAGCAGCGCGGCGGGTAAACTCGTCGTGATGACGTACAACGTGCTCGCGCAGTGCTACGTCAAGTCGAGCTTCTTCCCGTACTGCAAGCCAGCAGCGCTGCGGTGGAAGAATCGATCGCAAAAGCTGGTACGTAGTATGAATGCTACTGAGGTCTTTGCAGTGGTGCGTTCACTGACAAGATGCCATTACGGGTGGTGCGGCTTGCTTAGGCAGAGGTGTTCCAGTCGCTGCCTGTGCAGCCCGATGTGATCTGCTTACAGGTACGCCAGACAGTGTTTAAATGATTGTGAGTATTGCTGCTGTCACTGGAAACTGAATGCAATTGTTGCCAAAACGCTATAGGAGGTTGACCAATATGCCGAGTTTTGGGTCGGCATGATGCAGAAGATCGGGTATTCTGGGTGCGTTTGCGTTGGGCGTAGTGGTGACCGAGACAATTTCCTTTTTCCGCTGACCAGATGCGAATTGCTGATTATAGGCTCTATAAACAGAAGACTGCACAAAAGAAAGATGGCGTTGCTGTCTTCTGGAAGCACGAGAGGTTTCAGCTCGTCCAGCATCAGGAGCTCGAGTTGGACGACCCTGTCAGCGATGAATCTGGTACGCCTCATTTTCTTGATTGGAGCCAAGCGGGTTATATGCCGGTCGTGCTCAATACGCACGTATTGTTATATTTACTGCATATTTGCTAGACTGCAGCGAGGATCTTCTGGCACGTGCCAAGCGCGGCAGCGTGGGGCTCATCACCCACTTCAAACAAGTCGCTGATGACACTGGCAATCAGGTGCCACCACTGGAGTTCGTACTGGCGACGACGCATTTGTTCTGGGACCCGGCGCAAGAAGACGTCAAGTTGCTGCAAACACGTCGCGTTCTGCGTCCACTGCAGGAATTTTCTCGATCACTGAACCTTCCGACAATCTTCGCCGGCGATTTCAACTCGCTCCCGAACAGCAAAGTGTACAATTTCATCACAAAGGACCATCACTTTGCAAGCGCGTACTCGCAATACACAAGCCTGACCGAGACGGGTGTCGCTACAGGCGAGCCCAAGTTCACAAACGTGAACGGAGCGATTGATCCTCCTCACAGCAGCGATGGAGTCTCTCAAGTACCGCAGTTTGTTGGGACGTTGGATTATCTGTTCTACCAGCCATTTAGGTACGCTTTTGACTTTGGCCCTTTCGTTCTAAACTATTGCACGTATTCACTCATTCTATGTGTATGGCTTTGTATTTAGCACTAGCAGCATGTCCATTGCTGCGCTCATGGAGATCATGTCGTTCGAGGACGCAACGAAGGAGATCTCGTTACCGAGTTCGTTTTCTCCATCGGATCACCTGCCACTGATCACCGAGTTCCGTATTCAACGTCCACACTAGATGTAGAAGAAAGACACGTGAACTACGTAAGTAGATCCACTTTCATCCATAAATAACCGTGTTTTCAAATAACGAATCAAAAACAACGTTGGTTTGAATGCATGGCGCACTTTTCCGGTTCCTAAAATAACCAATCGGCAGTACCGCGGACTGTTGTGAGGGCGAAGCGCTCCATATACGCCACCACATTGGCACTGCGGACGCTAAGCGCTCCGTGTTGAACCAGACTCCACATACCAAAGCAATGGGGGCCTCGACGTCGTCCACGTACACGAAGGTTGATGCACACGGTGGCGGCAATGGCGCTGACATCTTCGCGTCACCGCGCGAGAAAGCGGCGTTCGAGAAGCTCATGGGCCGGACGCCCGTGCCGCGCGAAGATTCGGCGTACCAGGTTGTGTTCACCGTGCCCAAGCCGCTGACGCACCTCTCGCAGACGCAGGTCGAGTACCTGAACCATGAGTATGGCGCAACCATCGGTACGTGTGTATATATGCTGGCTAGCATGTGGTGGCTTGAAGCGTGTTCTTCCTAGCCACGGAGATGGCCGTTGCCTGTTGAAATGTGTCCTCTTGACTTATGCTTGTTATTGCTGTATATATACTTCTGCTACTGTTGTCCGATAGCCCAGAACAGCCTTGAGTCGGGCAACTTCCGCGTGCTGCTGCGCTACGTGATCCATTCACTGCCGTTTTGCTGTCGCATAGACAGGATGAGTCATGAGGAATTCGAAGCACAGGCTCCGGGGGCGGCAACGGCGCTCGACCCTATCAATGGGAAGAAGAGGACCATCGAGAGTCACATCTCGCAGGCCGTGAATGCTCTCTTCCTGGTGCGCAATTTCACGATGCGCTTTGTGGAAAAGCAGGACGAGTGCCCGCTGCTCGCGCATTTCAACCGCCAGGTGCCAGACGACGACTGGAACACGATCGTATCCCCGCGAGCAAGTACGTATCAACATTCCTACAGTCGTTATTATGGGCCATGTTATGAAGAATGCTATGGTTAACGCTCTTTTTGTGTGTGTGTGTGTCTATATTGCTGCAATAGAGAAAGAAAATGCGCCACCAAAGGACACTCGTGTGTCGTATGACGACCTCGCATTCCGCTTCTTGGACGCACTGCTCACCGTTCTGATCGACTTCCCGCCCACGTAAGTTCTACCTCTGTGCTCAGTGTATAGTGCCCAACTTACTTGTCGTGTGTTTGGATAGTCCACGAACGTATGATTTGCATGTTGAAGTCGTCAGCACACTGCTGGTGCTGCTCTCGCCCGTAGCATTTCCTCGGGACCACACAAAACACGCGGACGACGTGAGCGCCCACAACCCCTTTCTTCACATGCTCATGAGTTCAGCGCTGTCCCAGGACGGTAAGAAAGCGTATTGGGCGCCAGGGATCGTGCATCGACTGCTTCAGAACTATATTGACCAGATCCAGTCCCCACCAGCGTCCAAAGATGCTGGGTCTGTGCTGATCGCACTCGAGAACGCGACCAAGACATCACTGATCAAGATATCCGAGGCCACGGACCTCGCTGACGAAGCAGAGCATTTCTCGTACCTGACGCTCGAGGGCATCGGGAGTCTCGCAAGTATGTACATTGGATTTGGTTCTTCTTGCCTCTAAGTGTGCTCATTTAGGAAGAGTAGCCTCACTGACGCTCTCCCTTGTCCCTTCACATTGTCCAGCGAGCATTTTCCGATTCCCACTGAGCTTTTACCACTACTTTGTCGCGAACGACGCGCACGCGTCGCCATTGACGGATCGTAGCGTATTTCTTCTGCTGGTGTTGCTGCAGAGCTACCGCGACGACGAAGCTGTGAGTAATCCGTTTCGAGAGGCGCTGTGTAGTATCGCGAACTCGGAAGCCACAGATGACGAGAACGCTGTCGTTCAAACGATGAAACAACCAAAGGAGACCGAGTCGCGGACAATGTCAGCAACAAAGCCTCTGGAACTTCCGTATTCGAAGCTCTTTGCTGCGATCGGGCGGAACGCGCCGTACGAGTCGAGCCACTTACTGCTCTACACGATGATGTACACGAACACGATGATGCACGACACGACGGTCTCCCACTGCGACGTGAACCACCTCATGCTGCCGCTGCTCGAGACGCTCTACCACTCGCGGTCCGTTGAGCCGAGCCGCATCTATATGCTCGTGATCGTGTTGCTGACGTATACACAGGACGCTGCATTTGTGCGTGAGGCGCATACGAGGACCATGGTGCACACGGTGCCGTGGTACTCAGAGCGGTACATTTTGGACGTGTCCTTGGGCAGTCTGATGATGGTGATCTTCACGCGCCTGATCTTCCGCAACATCACGCACTTCCAGGACAGCTTTATCCACTTGAACGCGTTTGCCGCACTTTCGAACCTCGCACGGTATGCTGAAAATGTGCACGTGTACGCAGCACAGGGCATCGTCGGACTCATCGAGATGCTCGCGAAAAAAGAGATGCAGCTCGTCGCCAAGATGGAGCAACAACCGCAGCAACAAGGTGCAAGTGACACATCGTCGTCGGAGATCGATATTGACGACCCGGAGGTTGAAAAAGAGACGCTGGTCCAGAAACGCTCGGCGTACGTCGAGTTCATTCGACTGCTGCTCGGCGTCGTGTCGTCGTGTCTGAAGGCGAAATTGCTACCTCGCAACCCACAACTAGTGAGTATAGGAGCTGTTCTTGTTGTGTGCAATGTTCCATGTCTAACACTCTATGCTTTTGTTCTTGCTGCCTGACAGATTTATTCGCTGCTGTATCGTGCCGAGACGTTTGCAGCACTGCAATGCCATCCAGAGTTTACGCACCAAGTGTACAACGGCCCCGTGTGGAACACGCTCGCTCGGTTCCGCGCGATCGTGGACTCGAAGACGACGCCCGAGGATGTGCTCGACGTGGACACGGTGCTCGCGATCATCCGCGCCGAGTGCGTGAGTCTCTTGGCGGCCTCGAGCTCCAGTGGCATGGCATCTTCATCAGCAGCGGCAAAAAATCGACGAGGAGCGTCCCTGGACGACGACGAAGACGCGAGCTACCGCTACGAAGAAGAAGCGTACCCAGAGCAGTTCTTCGTGCCGTACGTCTGGAAGCTCATCTTTGAGCAAACGCCCGATTTCTGCTGGAAAGTGGACAAGATCACGCTGTTTGCACCAAGTTCTAAGTGAATAATAAGTGAGGCTATTGTGTCCATCCGAAGTGAACACACAAGGAGCTACAATAACAGCACCAGCATGTAATAGAGGAAACAGCGCCAATGCTATGTGAAAGAGAGAGAGAACGGCATACTTGTTGTACTTAACTATTTACAGTGAGGGTGGTGATAGTGAACAGCTTTTTCGTTACGAAGCAAATGATCACGGACTCTCACTTAGTTGCCGCCGGTCTTGCGGACCGTGCTGATCTTGCGCTCGGCGAACTGCGGGAGCACGAAGGCCGCCTCGTGGACCTTGCTGTTGTAGTAGCGGAGCGTCTCCTGCACCTCGGCGGTCGGCGCGCGCTTTGGCTTGACGAGCGCGTCCTTGCTCTCGTCCAGCGAGCACACGATGAAGCCGATCTGGCCCGAAGGGTACGTTGGGATCGTCGTGAACGCGTACTGGATCGTTGGGAAGTAGTTCTGGCACCGGCCGAGTACCTCGACGATCAGGTCCAAGTGCAGCCAGAGGCACTCGCCCTGGGTGCACACGATGCCGCCTGGCGCGAGCGACTTCTTCATGTTCTCGTAGAACTCGGCGCGGAAAAGCACCTCGGCAGGGCCCACGGGATCCGACGAGTCGACGATGATCACGTCGAACTTCTCGGTCGTGTTGTTACGCAAGTATGCGGCGGCGTCAGCGTGGATGAGCGTGCAGCGCGGGTCGTCGAAGGACGTGGCCAGGGTGTTCTTGAAAAACTTCTTGGACACTTCGCACACCATCGGGTCGATCTCGCAGAACACGATCTTCTCGACCGAGTCGTGCTTGACTACTTCGCGGAGCACGCCGCCGTCGCCACCGCCAACGATGAGCACGTTCTTTGGCTGCGCGTGCGCGAACATGGGCAGGTGCGTGATCATCTCCTGGTACGAGAACTCATCGCGCTCCGTGCACTGGATGACGCCGTCAAGCACGAGCACGTTGCCGTACGTGGCCGACTTGAACACAAGCACGTCTTGGAAGTCCGACTTGCCCTGGAAGAGCACTTCTTCCATCTCGAGGCAGAACTTCTGGCCCGGCCAGAGCGCTTCGGTCTCCGAGAACCATTTCTTTTCGGTAGCTGGGGCGGCGGCCATCGTGGACAGAGAAGAGCGGAGGCGGCACGCGGGTGGAGCGGTGCGTTGAGTCGGCGGACGTTCTTGACGGAATGAGCGTCCGAAGCGAGCGCCGAAGGCGGCTGCAGCGGCGGTAGCAGCGGAGCTGGTCGGACGAGATGCTCGTGCGCGCACATGCGCCATCCATTGCCCGATTGGCGCGACTGCGGACACCAGGAGGCGCCGACTCAGATTCGCACTCAGATTTAGTCCGGAATCAGGTTTTCGTAAGGTTTTAGGACGTTTTTCGAGGTGTTTTCGAAAAAACGCAATAAGGTTTTACCAGCGACAGGTTTCTGACAGGCGAGATGACCCGCTTTTTAATTAATTGCAACGAAAACTTACACAAGTAGAAGAAAATCAACCTGTCGCCTCTCCTTGTCGGCCTGCATGTTTGACTGCCATGTTGATGTTGGTCGCTGACGTACACACGTGGCACCTGAGTCTGCAAACACATTGGCCGCCGTTGGGAACTCAGATGAAGAACCCTCGAGTTCCCTCCCATCCCCGCGCCCACTATCGTCGTCCCCAGTGCAGAAGATCGCGCCACGATAAAAAACATGGAAAAGAACGGCTGATGCTTGTCCTGCTGGAAGTCGAACTGGGCGCATCCTAAAACCATAATCCTCGCACAGATAATACTGTAAGCGATGAAAACTACATTTGCGCTTGAGGCCCACTGATCTGGCTGGTTGTTGGGATGCAGGGCATTTACACGATGTACATACTCGTAGTGGACACAGGAATGCTATCTCCTCATGAGCTAACGTGTGTGGACTGTGGAGACGGAATTAGGGAATTAAGAAAGCACCTGTAGTTGAAGCACTTGAAAAGGATTCGTTGAGTATCAATTTGAAGAATCCCAAAGTTCCTTGCACTTATAAAATCTCTCTCACAGCGTCAAAGATTCAATCAAATTATAGAACTTACTCGGTACCAGCAGATTTGGTTTGAAGGGATATCAGTCAGCAATTCAAGTCCACCATTTCACCCTGTGGGATATACCCCAATTACCCCAACAAGAGGTATTTCCCGCTGGAATCAACTGGGTGAAACCAATGTGTCAAAAGTAGGTAGGATAGTCGCCATTTGGAACGATTGCCGTCCAGCACCAAAGCGCACCATATACTTGGAAGCTCCAAGGGGAACGAACGCAAGATGCCGCGCTACTACTGCGATTACTGTGACACGTATCTCACACACGACTCGGTACGTGGATCATGCGCACTCTTATACACACACACACGTGGATCGCTTTTGTGTCTCTGTGTCTGACGTGTCGTACTGTGAATGGAACAGCAAGCCGGGCGCAAGCAGCACAACCGCGGGTGGAAGCACCGAGAGAATGTCAAGCTCTACTACGAACAGTTCCTCGCAGGCCAGGGCGGGATCATGACGCGTACGTATTCGCGTACATTCTTTTTGGGCTTCGAGCACCGTCGTTGTCATTGAATGCGTGTGGAAAGATGCGCACAAGGCAAGGATACTCACTGTGTATGCGCCTGTTGTTTCTATTTGTGCATGTAGCTGGTGAATGGCTCCGAGCGGCACCGGCGGCTGGATCGTTACCGCCACGACCGATGGGCGGCGGCATGCCTGGAGGCATGTATCCTCCGCGCGGCCCACCGCCAAGAGGCATGATGCCGCCAGGCGGCCCTGGTATGATGCGGCCTCCTCCGTTCCACGGTCCGTCACGCATGCTGCAGCCATTGCTCATTAGTTGTTTATTGCTATTACTAAATACGTATGACGTGCGTTCTTTGTGCTTTTTTATTTTATAATGTCAGGTCCACCGCGCGGCCCACCGATGGGAGGCCCGATGGGGCACATGGGCGGAAGAGGCATGATGCCACCGCCACGACCGTCAATTTATGGTCCTCAGTAATAGATGTCACTGTCGCATTGAAAAAAAGACACAAAGGCTCAGCCATCCGTCGTCCCTTTCGTACAATGATGCTCATAGCGTGGGAAGCCACCACATGACTCTCTCTCTCCATTGCCTTAGGTACACAGTCAAGAGCTGAAAGCGATCAAGACGCTGTCTGAACCACGCAAAGAAAGCAAAACACAGCGGTGTTCCACGTAACCAAACGCACACAAGACAGTTAGGGTGAGTGGTATTCGTTAATGAAGCATGTATTCGTCTCCTTGGCTCAAGACTTCTTCTTGACAAACATGTTGTAGACCACCGTCAAGATGCCAAGAAGCAGGATGAGACAGATCATGTCCATCATGCACTTGTCGGCGCTCCGACCGACTTTCTCCAGCGTCTTCTTCATCTTCATGTTGACGCTCTCGACTGCACAGCAGCAAAAACGAAAAAGTATCGTGGGGTTAGTGTCAAGGTGAAGAGAGAGAGACACACACACAAGTCAAGTGATTCGCTGTATACCATGTGCTTGTGTCGTGTCGATGCGCTCCTCGAGTCCGTCAATCATGATGCTCTGCTGCTGGAGCTCCTCGTTCAGACCTCGTGCCAACTGACCAAGTTCCTGGACGCCACTTCCGATTTGCTCAATCATCATATCCTGTTGGCACGCACAGCAAATCAGAGAGAGTTAGCTGGAAATTGTGGAGATCTCAAGATGCAAGAAGGGTGTCTGCAACGTACGAATCGCTGGTCGTTGTGCTTGATCTGGACCATGACTTCCCGCTGCTCGTTGGTGACCTCTTCCTGACTCGGTCCATCCCCACCTTCGCCACTTCCTCCTCCACCGCCGCCGCCGCCATAGCCCCCGCCTCTTCCGCCATGACCGCGACCGCCAGTGAAGAACGCGCTGCCTTCGAAATTGCCGACCGTGGACGCGACCCCCGTACGATCAAAGGACGACCGACTAGCACCTGGAGCGCGATACCCCGCAGTCGCAAGTTCTTTGATGAACGCAAACTCGGACGAGTACTGCTCGACGACCTCTTTTCGAATCTGCAATTCTGCTGGTGGGAATTTGCTCTACATGCAAGCAGTGATGTGTTTGTCAGTGCGGCGTGAATCATTTTGATTGGCAGCCGGCAAGAATGCCATGTACCTTTTTCTTCTTCATTTCCTGCTCGTAGCTCGTCTTGAGCTCTTCGATATCCTGTCCGACGAGTCGAATATCTTCTCGTATCTCTTGCTGCCGCCGGATCGCTTCTCGTGGGTGTTTGTTCCTCTTGGCGGATTGCTGCTCTGGATCTTGCAGGTTCTAATCCGTGATCATGACAAAAAAGGGCGTTTAGTGTCATGGCAGACGCACGCAAACATAGCAAATTTAGAAGATGGGAGTTTGTCTTACGAATTTGAGTCGGTGCAGTCGCTCGGCTACTTGGGTCTTCAGGTCGTGGAAGCGGTCGCCGCCGTCTTTGCCCTTCTTCTTGCGACCTTCCTCGCCACCCATCTCATTGTTGATCTTGGTCAGCTTGTTGAGCAATCCATCGAGTTCTCGACTCATGGTGACCACCACCACCTAATGCACCGATGCAGTTCGTTTTGCCTCGCTTAACCTCAGCGGGAGCAACAGAAAGCGAAAACTTGCTTCAGAAGAAGCGCTCGGAGCTTCACTCTCGTAGCTCTTCGTGAGGAATTGCACTTCCACAAAGACCCACGATCAGCGGCTGCAGGAAAGAACACGATGCACGCGACAGTGCTTCTTCTCTTTCTTACTTGCTTTCAGTAAATGCTGTCAGCACCCGCAATAACGCCTCTCTTATAATAAAACTTGCGCTGTTGCCTTTCTCGTATTTTCTGAAACGGATCCGCATGAAATGGGTACGTTTTATCGCTAAAGTACGATAACATTATGCTACCTTCGTGTCACCAACTGAGTCCACCTGATACACTTACCTGAGTCTGAGACCCAACCAGCCAAAGCCAATTGCGCACTCTTTGACACACTCTTCGACACGCACCAATGGCAGCAATGCGAGCAGCTCCGCTCAAGAACGCGGCGTCTGTGGCCGTCGTAGACACTGCCCCTGCTGCTCCAGATGCTGCTGCTGCGAGAATGAAGGCACAGGAGTTTGCGCACCGCCTCGTGGAGTTCGCGGACTTGGAGGCGTGCTGTAAGTTTTTCCGCGCCAAGGCCGTGGATTTTGACCATCCAAATGCGACCGGATGGAGCATCTTGATGAGCGTCTGCGCTTGTGGTGCGTGGCTGCATATGACAATATTTATGGCTATATGCATGTGGTGGTACCGTTGCTGACTGCTTGCTTGAATGTTTCGGAATTACTTGTTCATGCTGCGATGCGCAGGACGAGCCGATCTGGTGGGGCTCGTGGCGGATGCCACCACGAACGTCTCGTGCGCGACGGTGCCGAACCGAACAACGGTGCTCCACTTGGCTGCGATGTCGGCGAACGTGAGTAACCTAAAGAGACGCAATGCTTGCACATGTGCCAACAAATTACTAACATGGATGTGATGCAAAACTCCGTCTGTGTAGCCTCTCGTCATGGAGGAACTGACTGTGACGCCAGAGCGCCAGAAAAAGCTTCAAGCGATTGTGGATGCCCCCAATATCAACGGAGACACGCGTACGTGTCTCGCTTGGTTGCGTCTTGGGCTGTATTGTTGAGCGCTTACTAATTTTCTTACCGTGCTTAATGTTGCTGTTTGCTGTTTAAACAGCTCTCATGATGGCGTGTGTTGCAAAGAATGTCAGCGCAGTGCGCGTTTTGCTGACAACTCTTAACGCGAACGTCTCGTATGGAAACGCCAACGGGATGAATGCGCTCATGTGCGCTGCTCGCCTGAATGACGGAGTCACCCCTGAAGCTCGAGACGAGCTGATGGCTGCGAGTGACGAGATCGTGCGGTTGCTGCTGCTGCATTTGCACGTGCAAGTGAACGCTGCAGAAGTCACAGCGGGGAACACAGCGCTGCATTTCGCTGTGCTGAGTCAGAACGCCAAAGCGGTTGAGCGCCTCACTGAAAGCGCCGTTCAGGTGGACGTTACCATCAAAAACAAGGTCGGAATGACGGCGATCGAGGTGGGAAAACGCGCTCGCGTGTCCACGGCGATCATGGATCTCTTGCAGCGCAGATTTGCCGAAATGAACGCAGAGGCAGCCGAACGAAGTCTTGCAGTACAGAAGGAGCTCATTGCGTCGTCTTTGGCATCGACAGAAGTGGAGAAGAAGGCGGAGAGCAGCAAGAAGAAGAAACCAAAGAAGAAGGCGCCGTCAAACCACCACACCAAACCCACCGAGGCGAGAATGTACGAGACGAAAATTGATCAAGAGATCGCGCTGTCGCTGGGTGAGGACGAGCACGAAGCGCCTGCAGCACCCACTCAACCGACTGCTGATGTCGTGCCCATTGAAGCGCAGGACGATGAGGATGCGCAAAGCGAGTGGCAGCCTGCAACCAAGAAAAAGAATCGTACGTCGCTGTTTGTGTGCTACTCGTCTGCACTATTTTGGTCGAGTTGGTGTTGATGATGGCATGTACGAATAATGGCTGTGCTCGTGTTTATTTCGTGTAAACCAGGGAGAAAGCTCTCGATTCCGGAAGACAGGAGCAGGACCACAACACAGCCCAAGTCACGACAGCCACAGAAGAAACAAGTAAGTAGAAAGACTGTGCTAACAGAGCCACCTGCAGTTCTTCGCGTCCAGCCGATTGCGACTCAAATGCCACGCACATCAATCCAATCGATGAACGCCGCGATACAAAAGCAACCAGAAGTGAGCTCGTCGTCTGAGTCCAAGAGACCAGAGATCGACAAGGTTGGCAAGATTGCTGCAGTCGCGGAAGCGGAGAATCACATGGATGTGGAGTCTTCTTCGCTGTCGTCATCGGATGAACAGCAAGGACGCTCTGGGCCGTCTTCCTCCATGTCGTACCACAAACTGAACGCGATCTTCCATCGCACGTTCCCCATGGCGGACGAGCTCGACATCGCCGTCGAGAGCTTTGTGATAGCGTCGTCCGCGACCGATGCGGAGCTCCAACCGGCGGACGGACTCAGCATCTCGCAAGTCGAAGTGCTCCAGGAAGCCCACTTGCGAGCGTATCACTACCTCAACGAAAAAAAGGTAAGGATGCATTTACGTGCTTTTGCATATGGGGTACTTACTTGTTCCGATATGCTAACGCATGTGCGTGTCACCTGCGTGTAGATGGAACTCACGCGCGTACTCGAAGCGCAGCGGCTCGAGGCGCAATTCGCGCTGCAAAAGGAGATCCTGCACCTGAACTAAAAGAAGGACGCTTTTTCCATGATGGGGAACTCGACATAACGTGCACATTCTGTAACTTTTTATCCGAGCTCGAGTGTTTTGCTGAACTCTTCTTCCGTGAATGACAGCATCTTTGCAGCCTACGCGCAGTGCAACAAAAACAAATGAAACCAATGATCTCCAGGTAGCGTTCAGAACCAAAGCTACGACACGTTACCTCCATGTGGATGCGCTGCCGCTTGAGCAGATCGATGAGCTTCATCTGCTTCTTGAACGCGACGAGCAGCTCACTTTTCTGCTTCTCGAGCTTCTTGTTCTCCTTCACGACGCTCTCGTACTCGCTTTTCGTAATCATCTCCTTGTCGAGCGCTTTCTTCTCCTGCTGCAGCTGCGCTTTCATCTTTTCAAGCTCCTCGAGCGCGCGGTTCAGACGCACGTCCTTGGACCGGAACTGCTGCGATGCCTGCTTCTCGGACCGCTGGATCTCGTCCGCTTTCGCCTGCGTCGCCGCCAGTTGCGACTCGAGGATGCGCTGCTTGGCTTCTTGGGCCGCTCTGCAAGGTGAGGCACAAATATGAACAATCGGTCACAAAGATGGCATGTGCGAAGAAGACGCATACAAACAACAGTCGAGGGCAACAGATCGTACGAAAGCTCTCTTTGCTTCTCAAGCAATTGCTGCGTTTGCTGGAATTTCTTGGTCAAAATGCCGTTTTCGGTTTTCAATTCGTCCATCTGGGTTTGTAACACAGCTCGAGAGGCTTCCTACAACAAGAAAAAACCGCAAGCATGAAAACAGCATTTATACCACAGCAAAGCATTTTTCCTTAAGACAACAAACCAGTTCTTTGGCGTGGGCGTTGGCGGAATCGGCTTCGTCCTGCAGCACGCGAAGCCGCGCTTTCTGGTAGCGGACCGTGGCCTCCATGCCAAGCCCCTCGGGAGTCTCCACTTGGCCCTCCTCTCTACTGTGGGCGAGCGCACTTTGGCTCTTGCTGTCATCGGTGTTCTCTTCCTTCTCAAATCCAGAACTTTGGCGCTTTATGGAGCGGTGGCGGCGTGATTTTTCACTTTTCACAGCAGTTTCTCCACGTTCTTCATGTTGTGGCAGTGGCTCACTGTCGTTCAGCGCGCAGGCGAACGAGTCAACGGACGCACTTAGATCCATCCTCAGCGTGACCTGCTTCGCCTTTTCCCTCCCTGCGCGCGAAGAAGATGCAGCAGTTGCGTCCAGATCGCTCGCAAATGCATCGTCTTGCGTATCGTCATCATCGTCCTGGTCCTCTTCGTGGTGGTTGTCCACGTCCAGACGCCGCCCGTCCTTTGTTACATGCGTATGAGGCAGTTGTGCTGCACTGGGAGACGATCCTCGAAAATGCACCGACGCACCGACAAGCTGCTGCTGGCGACGCTGTTCGATGGCTTCGACCTGCGCGTTGAGCTCTGCGTTTTGCTTCAGCAGCGCCGCCTGACGCGCTGCCAGGCTTTCTTTCATATTTCCTTCTCCTCCTCTCTTTCTTTGGACTTGTTCGCGGCAGTGAGGAGGATCTAGTGACGCAGTAAAAACGTGGAAAGGAAACGACAGAAAGTGAGCGATCACAGCCATTTTTTTCTATTTTCTCTCATCGGTCACGAACCTGCCTACGACCCTGGAAATGCAGCCCTCGGTGTCGCCCCTGTGCGTCGATCAGCATGCGCTCGAACGTGAGCAGCGAAGACGGCGCAAAGAGCGCCTGCACGGCCTTTGCCTGCGCTTCCGAGCCGATTTCGAATAGCAGCGTGGTTCTCCCGTCGGGGCGGAAGAGATGCTCGACACTTTGTTGTACATAGCGATACATGCGAAGCCCCTCCGGGTCTACTTCTTCGAAGCAATCGGCCTCCTCTTGTCGTTGGACTGGAGCTCCTTGTTTCTTGATGGAAGCTTCCGAAGCAGCAGCATTGGGGCCGTCGGAGAAGAGTGCGAGGTGCGGCTCGTACGCGAGCACGTCGTCTGCTACGAGATGCAGTTCGTGAAGCGGGATGTACGGTGGGTTGCACAAGATGATGTCAAACTGCTGGAACAGCTGCTTCTCTAGGGCCGTAGCGTCTGGAGCCCCAGAGTGATCACCGAGTCTCGAAAGGTGCTGCATGTCGTACTGGACGAACTCCGCACGATCGACGAGACCGTGCGCCGCCGCATTCGCTCGCGCGACCTCCAGTGCATCTGCAGAGATATCGAGCCCCACACCTGAGGCGAGTGGGAACTCGGACAGTGCTGAGAGCAACAAACAGCCCGATCCAGAACCAAGGTCGAGAATGCGGAGCTTTGCTGTGTGCTTGTCAGGATACTGCTCCACGAGCGTCTCGATGAGCACTTCGCTGTCACTGCGCGGGATAAGCGTACTGCGCGAGACGCGAAACTCGAGTGACCAGAACTCCTTCTTGCCGATGATGTACGCGAGCGGCTCTCCATTACAGCGACGATTGAGAAACTGCGTCAGGCTCTGCGTCTCATCCACAGTGAGCTGCCATACATAGCGAAAATACGCGTTAGCCTCAATACAAAGACGAATAGAACACACAGGAGGGTACCTGTCGGTCGAGATGCAGGAACACGTCATTGCTGGATGCCAGCGGCGGTCGCAATGCGTTTGCGAGCAGCGGCTTAGCGTCCTTCGCGTTGCTGGTGGTCGCTGCACCAGAGGTCGGAGCGGATTGGAGCCGCTCGCGCGCTTCCTGCAGCGCGTCGCGCACCAATTGTTGGCTGTGAATACAGCGTACGTGCTCTTCACTATAGGGACGATAAGCAGCTGGCAGCACCGAGCGATGCGCGAGCGCGCGCGCTGCAGAGACAACGCGCGTTGCCGCATTCCGTCGTCGTCGCCATGACGTCCACATGATGTCTGCCAAAAGGTTTCTGTCAAGACGTTCCATTGGTCGAAAAGGAGATGCAAAATTTAACCAATGATAGAAGAATACTTACCAGAAACAACAAAAAGTCGGAGTGATGGTCTGATTGGATGGTGGTGCTGCCTCGGAATGATGGTCACATGATTGGATGGGGTCAAACACTGGTGGTTTGGATCACCACAAGCGAAGCAAATGGCAACAACTGCAACATGCCTAATACCGCGGCGCTTTTCGTCCACATGAGCAGGAGAACAGATGAAGAAGGAATGAGAACACGTGGCTGCAGTGGGTTGCTCTGGAAACGGTCTATGCGTGTATTTGCAGAGGAAAAAAACGGTTTAAATGGTAGAGGGAATGGAAATGGAGGGATGGATGTGTACTTGAAGTGGCCAGCAGCTACCACCAACAGTGCGCTCCGTGCGAAAAAACGCACTATAGACTGCGCTGCTTAGTGGTGCTCTTCGTTGTCGCAGAGTTCCTTGTACGCGGCTTCGTCCAAGAGGTCATCGAGGTCCAATTCGTTTTCCAACTGATGACAGAGAAGAGGCCACCAAGTCAAGATGGATACAGTTAATTTTCACGCCGTCAAGTGGCATGGTGCAGTAGTAGTAGAGAGATGAATGAGCTACGCACCTCGATCTTGACAAACCAACCGCCGCTCATCGCTTCTTCGTTGACCAAGTGAGGGTTTTCGCCCAATTCCTTTACAACAGACAAAGAGGAAAAACAATGCGTCAGACCCAGAGCCTTTTTGCACTGCGGATACACATGCTGTGTGAGTATGTACCTCGTTCACAGCGACAATCTTGCCCGACGCTGGCAAGTACACGTCACTGGCAGCCTTCACCGATTCGACGGCGCCAAACACGTCACTAATCACACAGAAACCGTATTTCATCGTCAGCATCATGCACACACACAAGGTCAATGCCGCAACCGCATTTCAAACGCAGTATTCGCGTAAGACGTACCCCTTGGCGAAGGAGTCGCCGACAGCTGGCAGGTCGACGAACACGACGTCGCCGAGCGAGTTCTGCGCAAAGTCCGTGATGCCGATGGTGCCTTCCTTGCCGTTCAGCTTGATGTACTCGTGCTGCTTGGTGTACTTGGTGGAGAAGAGCGCGACAGACGCCGGGCGCTGCGCCGCCATACGCCACGATGCAGCGCGGGAAGAGGTCTTGGAGAGCGCCGAAGCCACACGGAGCACCAACATGATCAACGTACAGAAAGAGAGAGATGGAGAAGCGAAGGATTCGGAAGTGAGCAGCAACCGACGAGTGCCAGACCATCAGCGCTGGTCAACACCACCGTTATGGGCTCACATTTTCAACCTCGTCACTGTGGTATGAAACCTCTTTCTAGCAACCAACGTATTCTAACAGATTATTCAACATGCACAATTTCCAAAAAAGACTATTCTACGTTTGGACTAAAATGCATCCATCATGATTGCATTAATACTTGAAAAATTTGGTATACAATCGAGAGGGTTATAGCGCACTTGTACCGCAAGGTTTTTTTCTCCAACACAGACCAGTTGGGTTTTTCTCCTGGATAAACCCCATTTGCTGACAGTAGGCCTTGTATTCAGGTAGATGGCAGTACATTCATGCATTTCACTCGACTGGGCAGCGTGCATGCGCATTTGCAGTCGCGCACGATGCTCTCGATGCTGTGGATGCGCTCAGCAGGCGCCACGTCACTGCGCTCTTCGGTGGCGGCGCATACGCGGCGCGCGTGGTGGAATACGCCCGCTGGATTGGGCAGCGGCAGCGCGTCACCGCTCTCCACGTCATCGGACAAGCGCCGCAGACGCGAGCCGGCGACCGTGCCCGTGGGGACAGCACCAACGAATGCCGACGGCGACAAGCTCGTGAAGCGCAAGATCGCGATCGTCGCGGGCTACTCGGGCACGGGGTACCATGGCGTGCAGCTGAACGACAACGTGCAGACCATCGAGCACGAGCTGCGGCAGGCGATCTTCAATGCGGGCGCCATGCGCGAGTCCAACTTTGAAGACCTCGGCAAGATTGACTGGTCGCGAAGCAGTCGCACCGACAAGGGCGTGCACGCCGGGTGCATTGTGGTACGTTGCATTGCTTTACATGCGCCTGTGTGCATCAGCAAATGCCTGGTCTAATTGGACTCTGTGTTTGCTTCCTAGTTTTCTGGCAAACTGCTGATCGATGAGGAAAACCAAGTGGATCCTGCCACTGGACGCGTGAAAGGGCTCGCGGAGGCGCTGAACGCGTCGCTGCCGCCAACGATCCGCATTTTTTCCTGCACGCGCGTGAACAAGCGATTCGATGCGCGCAAGAACTGCGTGCTCCGCGAATACGAGTACTTTATGCCGCTTTCGTTCCTGCAAAAGAGCGTCTTGAATGCCGACACGACCGACTTGGACGAAGTCGTCGAGGAGTTTTGCCGCGCAGTCAAACGCTACGAAGGCATCCACGACTTTCACAATTTCACGAAAGCGCGGTCGTATTTCTACAAGGAACACGCCAAGATGCGTCTGCTGCGCGCTCAGCGAACTGCTGGAGCCGTCGAAGGTGAAGATGAAGGCGAAGATGTGGACGAGGATGCGGTCGCTGCCATGAGTGATGAAGCGAGCGAGTATGACGAGGAGGAGGATCAAGACTCGGACGAGCAGCGCCCGGGCTCCAATCAGTTTGAAAACGAAGAAGAGACCGCTCGGAAGTCCCTGCCTCGTCATCGCCGCTCCATCTACTCGTGCATGGGCAACCTCATCCACGACTTCTATGGCGAGCCATACCTGCGCGTCCACATCGTTGGCCAAGCGTTCCTGTTCAACCAGATCCGGTGCATGATTGGTGGTGCTGTCTCCGTCGCCACAAAGGGCATGAGTCGCACGATGTTTGACGCGGCGCTGGACACGAAGCGCATCGTCCGCATCCCGATTGCTCCCGCCGAAGGGCTCATCTTGCTCAGCAGCTCCTTTGGCGGCAAGCTACACACGGTGTCGCTGTACCAGGACTCGAACACGGTGCTCGCGAAGGAACGCAGGGACCTGAACCATCGCATCCTGCTCTCGCGTCGTGAAGACGAAGCCATGACGCGATTCCGCGAAGAGATGCTGTACACCGAAGTCGTGTCCTCGTGGAAGGCTGAGGGCGACCTCGAGCGCTGGCGCACATACTTGGAGCGCGTGCACGAGTCGAATGCGGACATCAAGGAGGACGAGCTCGAGGCGCTACTGGCCGAAGTCGAAGCGAGCAAGCAAGTGCAAAAGAGCAAGCGTCACTCGTTTGTCGAGAAGAACCGCGCCGGGTACATCCAGAGCAACGTCAAGGGCGGCCTGCTGCCGAGACAGTTTACCACGAAACTCTGCGTACGCTTCGCTGTTGCGCCGGGTATCTTCACGTCTGATCTGCGCCGTGCGGTCACCAAGGTATGTCCTCTCCATGTGGACCATTTTCCTTTCTGTGCTGTAAACCCACTGACATGTTTCTGGTCGTTTCTTTCTGTATGAATAGCACATCAAACTCGGCAAACTCGCGCTCGAGTCTACGGAGCAAGAGGTGCTCGACTACATTGAGAAGTACGGCGTGGACAAGATGGCCGAAGAAGGGCGGAAGCTGCGACTCAGCATTCGAACGTAGGTCCATTGAGAGATAGAATTGTCTTCCTTATATCGCAGCTTATGCAATAGAGAAAGTTTTGGGTAGAGATAGATAGTACATGGATACCTTACTTGTGTGCAAGAGCCACGAGCGTCCCGGACGTGACCTTGGTGCGTCGGATGATTCCCGCACCTTCCATGTCGGCAAGATGGAAATTCCAGTCGAAGCGCGAGTGCTTGAGCTTGTGCTTCTTGATCTGCGCTTCCGCGATCTCCTTGTACTTTGCGCGCTTGAGCGCAGTCAGAAGCATCGCGCGTGTCTTCTTGACGGCGGTGATCAGGTTGCCCACGCCAGGCACGGAGAAGTGGAAAATGTCTTCAACCAGGCCCACCGATTCTCGCAGGAACCCGAGGCGCTGGAGCCATCTGGAAAAATGCACACACAACAAAACAAAGTGCGCTGAGACCGAATGGCTATACACTATATTGACACACGCTTCAATCCTTGATCCCTGCAGCAGATGACTCACGTGATATCGCTCGAAACGGCCCCCTCGGCAGCATCGTCGTTGTCAGCACTAGCAGGCTGGTGCAGCGAACTCAGCTCCTCAAACAGCATGTTGAATGAGATACTCGCGAGGCGGCAAATGGTGGGGGCGATGCGGATGAACCGCGCGAGGGCATCGTGCTTTTGGGACGCAAGCGTCGCCGAGGCGGTGTCGTTGCCGCAGCGTTCGCGCTGGGAGCGGAACAGGAGGAGCCACTTCTCGAGCTCGGCGACGTAATCCGGTGTGCGGAGGATCGCCACGTCCTCGGCGCCTGTGGAAATTCGAAACGTCACCAGCGCGCCTTCATCCCGTAAACGATGCACCTTGGACAATACAAGCGTGCATATACGGAGTAAGTTGACCAAACACCAGCAGGTTAAGCACAACACCCGACTTACATTTTGATCAATGAACGTTCGATTCGGAAAAATCGTATACCTGCGATATAAGCACAGCATATTCACCAAAAACATCGCATACAGAGGCAAACTCAGTCTTGATATTCACGCATAGACAGAGGCAGCGAATGCGAGACGCATCCGTTCAGCCAAGTGCAGATGCAGTACGCACAGCTGGTGCCAGAGCACGATGGGCGGCAACTCAGTCGCGGCGAACCCCGCGGCGCTGCGCGTGGCGAACAGCTGCAGCGCGCTGAGCGTGTCGTCCACAAGCGCTGCACTCGCATCCCAGTCCTCCTCGGCCTCATTGGCGACCGCGTCTTCGGCGGCGGAGGGAGCCACGCGCCTGCGCTTCTGAGCACGGCGCAGCATTTCTATCCTTTCATGATGGTCAACAAAGTGGGTGGAATTCCGTTAGAAACGATAGAAAGACGAGCGCGTGTCTAAAGTCGAGAAGCTGCAACGATTGGCTGGATTCTAGGGTCCTAGGGCTATTGCTAGTAAATCGTCGTGATTTAGTCTAATTTGTAGCGAATAACAACTAATTCTAAGTGGTGCGCGAAGGGTGCGCTCTCTCATTTGGCTGTTGCTGTTGCCATTGGACGATGTCGAACATCTACATCACCGAGCCGAACACGGAGGGCAAAGTGCTGCTGCACACGTCCTTCGGGGACCTGGACGTTGAGCTCTGGCCGCAGCAGGCGCCCAAGGCCTGCCGTAACTTCGTGCAGCTTTGTCTCGAGGGCGTGCGTGCCATTGTCGCTCTCTCTATCGCCCGCAATAATGCGAACCATCTAACGTGTGCCATACTTATGGATAACATGTAGTACTATGACGACACGATCTTTCACCGCATCATCGCGGGCTTCATGGTGCAGGGCGGGGACCCGACGGGCACGGGCAACGGTGGCGAGAGCATCTACGGTGGCGCGTTCATCGATGAGTTCCACTCGCGCCTCAAGTTCAACCACCGCGGGCTCGTGGCCATGGCCAACGAAAACAAGCCCAACACGAATCACTCGCAGTTCTTCTTCACATTGGATGCGTGCGAGTTTCTCGAGAAGAAGCACACGATCTTCGGCAAAGTACGTTCGCTTTCTTGGTTTTTTTCTTGTTGTTTTGTATGCTCGCGCTTATGTAATGGAGGAATAATCGCCATGTGGGATGCATGGCAGATCACAGGTAACACGATTTTCAACCTGCTGAGCGTGGGTGATGTTGAAACGGACGCGAAGGACCGCCCATTACATCCGCCGAAGCTGCTGAGCGTCGAGGTGCTCTGGAATCCCTTCGAGGATATTGTACCCAGGTGAGAGCGGCCACCATGGTGACGGTTCGTCATTTTCGGTCGCATGTTGCTAATATTCATACACTATCTTCATGTGCATTGGTCTTGTATTTACTTTCTTGAATACCATTATGCAGAGCCATCAAGCACGCAAAGCTGTCTGATGCGACGGAGGATGCCGCGAAGAAGAAGAAGCGCGAGCGGAAGGCGACGAAAGACCTGAAGCTGCTCTCGTTTGGCGACGAGGAGGAGGAATTCCAGCAGGAAGTGAGCAAAAAGAAAGCGAAAACGAAGAAAGGCATGAGCAGCCACGACCTCCTGGACGACAAAAAGCTCAAGGCTGAGGTTGACGAAGTGCTGTTGCAGAAAATCGCTGTCCATGGCGACGCGTCGAAGGTTGAAGGCGCTGACCGAAATTGCGATGCCGGGGTGGATAAGAAGGAAGCGGCGCGCAACAGCTTAAAGGCAGCAGTCGCGTCTGCTGCGGCAAGAAAAGCTGAAGGCAGCACCACCGTGGAAAAGCCAACTTCGGCACCAAATGCACCAGACTCATCGGTAAAGCCCGAGAAAGAGAGCAGCAAGCGTCCGAGCTCAGCAAGTAAACTGAATGCTGCGAGTGATGACAAGGACGAGTACACACGCCTGCGCGAAGAGCTTCGGTCAAGCAAAAAGGCCGCGACCGTGCTCATGGGCTCGAAGGCGAAAGAGCAAGAGGACGCCAAGGCGTTCCACGATATGCTCACGCCGCTGCAGCAACAACGTCAAAAGTATCTACAAAAGAAGAAAGCGAGTTCGCGCTCGGGTCGAGAACAGGACACGCTGCAGAAGCTCATGCAGTTCAAAGCCAAGCTCGAGGGCGTCAACCAGAGTGCCGACAAAGAGGAAGACAGCTCCGAGAAACCGAGTTACCATGGCCAAGTGCTCGATGAAGACAGCGACGATGGCAAGGACGCGGACGAGCGCAACGACCTCTCGTGGATGACTGCGAAGCTTAAGTTCAAAAAGCACATTGACGTACGTGAGTATGAGTCTGGCCCGATCCGCACTTCTCGCGTATCTAATCATCCCCCCGCTGCCTTTTGTTTTCCATAATGCTGTGCACGGTAGGACCAATTTCGCGCCGGTCACGATCCATCCATTGACGTAAGTGCCAACTCGCAGCGTAGCGTGCAGATTACGGCTTTTGAATTCATGGGAGATCGTGTGCTTTGCGTGTCACTTTTGCAGGATTATTTGACGATCGACTCGCGCGATGAGAAAGCAAACCTCAGCGGCAGCAGCAGCAGAGCAGCCCGTAGCAGCCGCCCGTCGGGCTCCTCTCCACCCCATCGCGGCCGCCGGGAGCGCAGTCGAGATCGGTCGCGCCGTCGCGACGACCGACGATCTACCGCCCATGCCAGCAGCTCCTCATCGAGACGACGCTCTAATCGTGACTAATCGTCGGCATGCAAATCAAGAGGTTTCTGGCAGACCAGATGGCAAAGGATAAATCCGTCCGCACTGCTGCCAGTGAACTCGCAACCAATCGGTATGCACAGTATATGCGTTTATCCGGATAATGAAGCTGACAGTTTCGGTGTATGCATGCGTCCACCTACTTGATACCGTAGAAACTGACTCCTTGTAACCACTGCCAATAGCTACCATTTACAGACGCACCATCCACACCGATGAGTATGGCATTAACGCTCCTTGAGACTGTGCGTCAACGCCACGCCATGAAGCCATGCACGCATGGGTCCAACGGAGATAGGATTCAAGGAATAGCCGTCTCTGCAATTCATTGCGCTACTAGTCCATGCGTACTCAAAGAAGCTCTTGATACGGGCGGTTGTGTTATGTCGACCAAGGTTCGCGCTCGCCGCGTTGTGTTAGGTCAGCAGTGCACACAGAGCGGCGGTGGCGTGATGACTCGTGCTGCAAAAGCAGTTGGCGCGAGGCGGCGGTTCTGCCCCACTGCAAGTGCGAGTTGTGTGCGCACAAACACGCACCAAGAGGCAAATCAAAAGCTTCGGTTTGCTGCATTTCTATTTATCGCACGATGCGCGCACGCGTGGCTTCTTTGCAACGTTTGAACCGCGGCATATTATTACAGTCGTAACAACGCTCTGTGTATATGTGTGTGCAATATTGGACACAGACATCACTGTTTCAGTGTAAAACTTTTGCTATTTGCACTGTTGTGTCCAATTGTAAACAAATGCTTGGCGCGAGACTGTCGACCAGCAACTGATAGATTCTGTACTCTCTGGCTTTGTCACAGCGCCGAACCGAAATTTGGCCACACACAAGGTATAAATTACGAACGGACAAATTCAAACGGATTGCTGCATGACCCCAATAGTTTCGCGCTTTTGTGCTACAGATGGCAGAGAAGGCAAGAGACCAGGTTTTTCCAGCAAAAAGATACCAATTCAGTTGGTCCCCCCATCTGTCAATTGCTTCACGTCGGCACATAATTGCGAGTCTCCTGGGAAAAGAGTGGCTTTTACATGTAAAGAGTTGCCCAAAGCGCTTTTTGCCTGGGTGGTGGTGCTCCAGAGATGCCGGACGCCTTTTTTCTTCAGTTAACCCGAATGTTTGAACTTGCTGCGCTGACCCCGCGCAGCTTGTTCAAGATTATCCTGGTTGGGGCAATCTCGTCGCTGCAGGATGGCTTCTGCGATACAACTGGGCAAAATGGCGACAACGACTGATCGCGTGCTTGCCGGTAGATATTAATGAGGAGCTGTACGCCGGGTTATACTAAAAGTATCGCTCTTTTTTAATTTTCGATCGAATGGAGGCTAAACCAGCATTTCATTGGAAATTCACTGCGTCCCCTCCCTCGCGTGATCCAAACAAAATGTTGAACTCTCCCGACTCTTGGTTTTATTCACGTCATCGAGTTGCAAGACAAGCCCTACCCACAGTATTATAGTCTACGGTACTACAGCTTGCCAGCCTCGCAAACCAGCTGGTTAGCTACCGCTGGACGTAGACAGGCCAATGATGGATGTGTGACTTTTCGCAAGCTCTGCTGAGATCCGGAAAAGCGCCAAGATTTACTACCCAGTTGGGTGCGCTTTACCGGTAAGTTGGGAATATTCCAACCTAATGGTTGCAGACCCAGCTTTTGTAGTGCAGCTTTTTACAGACGATGCATGTGAATAATTGGAGACTACAATAACGTACACTGAATCACATCATATAATAAGCGGTCGATCGTGCCTCCACCCTATGACCAAGCACGCACACATGCACACGCTCCTACAAATCTCACAATGTAACATGCCGGTAGCTAATGAGTTTCCCTCCCACTCGCCTTGTCTCCATTTCTCCAGCTGGTCGCACCGAGTTTCCGACGCACCAGCTGTTTCGCTGCAGTATTACATTTCACAGGCATTGCGTGCATAGAACGGTCGTACCCCTTCCCACAGTAGCCAGCCAGTTTGCGTCAGTCACGATACCAATGGAGAGTGTGTGAGCGAGCGCCCGTGTGAGAGCGAGCGAGTGACCGCGAAAGGAACAGAGCGCGCCATTTGCTGATTGAGGACTCCGCGCGCAGGTCGAGACGCTAGAGGTTCGGCTTCGAGAGTTTTTTTTCTTCCAGTGTCTTCCCGCCGTTGAAACGCCAGGTTGGGTCGTCCCCCTCTCGCTCAGTCGATCAGCATCTTCCCACGCTCTCGGCGCGTACATTCCGGCACTTTACAGGCAGCATGGGCACCAACAACCGCGGCCCCGCGAGCAAGCACCCCGCGAACAAGCTCGAGGACCGACTCGACCGCGCCGGGTACGCGGCTACTGGCACGGGCGCCAAGACGATTTCCAAGACGTCGGCGTCGGCCACGGCCGCAGCTGCCGCGGACAACATGCCCAAGTCCAACAAGGAGGGCGACTCGGACTTCGTCATGCTCAAGAACACGCCGTCCGAGCACGCGTGCAGCCACAACGCGCCCGACATGAGCGGCAAGAGCAATCTGAAGATGCCCAACAAGCTGCCGATGCCCAAAATCCTCGGCCCCGTCGTGCGCGCGCCTGCGCTCGGCGCGAGTCGCGGTCCCGGCGGATTCGGTCAGAGCCAGGGCTACGGCCGCCCCAGTTTCGCGCCGAGCCAGTCTGGCGGCTCCAACTTCTCCAAACCTGCGCCAAACATGGACAAGGAGGATCTGTACAACCTCAAGGACTCGCTGTACAAGGAGTCGATGTCCGGCATGTCGTACTCGAGCTACGGCCTCGCGTCCAGCGTCGGCGTCGAGAAGAACGACGGGGCGGACCAGGACTGTGCCACAGGCGGCGATCAGAATGCGTTCTACAACCACTTTTTCGACATCAGTCGCTTCACGGGCACAGGCAAGAAAAGCATGGTCGGCAACCCGTCATTCGCGGACCCGCGCGCGTCGTCTATTGCGTTTATGCCGCTGCCGCGTGAGTCCGTGGCTGTGATGATCGACGCCGTCAAGACGTCGACTTTAGGTGACGACGAAAAGTGCCGCTTCCTGTTCGAGATGTTCGACATTGACAACCGTGGCGTGCTGACCAAGGAGGGTGTGCGCGCGTTCCTGGAAGCGACTTTTGTCGCCAACAACGTTCAGTTCCTTGGTAACTTCGACTTCGAAGGCGTCGTGGACAAGTTGTTTGCGCGCAGCAAACATCCGGACAAGATGACGTATAATGAGTTCCGCATGTACTTTGGCGGCGTTGTGGTCCCTGAGGACGAGTTCAAGAGCGACGCGGCAAAGAGTGGACTTGGTGCGTCCCGCGTCGGCGGTGGCCGCAGTGCTCCCCAGAAACCGCGCTCGCTGCCGTCCAAGTTTATGAAGTACTGCCGAAAGTATGACACGCAGATTGGGTGCCTCATCTTTTACTTCCTTCTCATGATCGCGGTGTTTATTCTCAAGGCGATGCGGTTCGGTGTCGATCCTGCTGTTGGTTGGTGCCCGCGTATCGCAAAGGGGTGCGCTCAGATCATCATGGTGAACACGCTATGTGTACTGCTGCCCATGTGCCGTAACTTTGTGACATCGCTGCGTAGTCTGCCGGTTGTCACCAGGTTTGTGCCAGTCGACGAGCACATTGAGTTCCACAAGATCTGTGGTGTCGTGATGATCATCGCGTCTCTCGCTCACACGGTCGCTTGGATCATGATCGTGTACTACGCGCGTACGGTGCCACTCGAAGTTTGGGCCGAGTCGAAGTACTACCGTCTGAGTTTTGTACGCGACGAGAACCTGTTTGAGTTTTCTGAGCGGATTCCGATCTGGACGGGACTTCTCATGGTCATCTTCATGGCTATCGCAGCGCCACTCGCGCACCCAAAGATTCGTCGCGGCAACTTCAACGCGTTCTGGCTTACGCACTTGCTGTTCCTGCCGTTCATCATCCTGATCGCTATCCACGGTCTCGCTCAATGGGTCGCGCCACCGGAGGCGTACTTGTGGGTTGCCCCTCCAATTGTGATCTACTTTATTGAAAAGCGTTACCGCATGGGCAACGTGTTTGGTGGCAGGACAATCATTCAGAACGCACAACTCTCGAAGGAGGCCTGTGCGCTGTTCATCAAGAAGCCCACAAACTTTGGCAAGGGTCAAAAGTTTCAGCCGGGGATGTACATGTTTATCAATATCCCAATGATCTCGCAGTTCGAGTGGCACCCGTTCACGATCTCGTCGGCGCCTGAAGATCCGTACCTCTCGTTGCACATCCGCAAGGCTGGTGACTGGACTGGCGCATTGTACAACATCGTCAAAAAAATCCAAGAGAAGAGTCCGGCGAACAGCAACTTCGACATGGAGGGCCACGGTGGTGCGATCATGTCCCCATACCCGACTATCATCATCGACGGTCCTGTCGGCGCGCCTGCGCAGGATTACTCGCGATACCGTGAAGTCGTGTTTGTCGGCGCCGGTATCGGTGTGACCCCGTTTGCGTCGATCCTGCGCAGCATCTTTTACCAATGGGACAGCTTCCGTTGCCCAAGTTGCTCGCACATGCGGTTCCCGCCAACGTTTCAGATCCGCAAGATCTACTTCTACTGGATCACGCGTGAGCAAGAGGCGCTGACGTGGTTCACGGAAACGATGAACCAATTGAGCGAGATGGACACGGAGAACCGTTTGGAGATCCACAACTACTTTTCGTCGATCAAGGACAAGAATGTTGTGGAGCCGCTGCAGGCGCTTCAAAAGTTCATCCACAACACCGAGGGCCACGATATCGTCTCAGGTCTCACGACCAAGCAGATGACGCACTTTGGACGTCCAGACTGGAAGGGCGAGTTTGCTCGTATCGCGGACAACCATGAGCGCCTCGAGCGCGTGACCCCGATTGGTGAGAAGGAGGAGATCGGTGTGTTCTTCTGTGGCCCCAAGCCGCTCGGCAACACGCTCCACGAGGAGTGCACGAACTTCAACCAGGACAAGAACCGCCGCGTCAAGGACGTGGCGTTCGACTTCCACAGTGAAAACTTCTAAACAAGTGCGAACAAGCCATGCAGAGAGATAGTGAGAAAGATGGATTTACAAGGGACACGACCAAGGGAGCAACAAAAGCGGCAATCCCCAGCATGTATTTTGTTGTGTGCAGTAGCTGCTGTGTCGAGTAGGTTTTGTTGGGTATTTATTATATACAGTGTTAGACCCAAAAAAGCATGTATACCCACCACCTTCTACTTGTATGTCTGTCTTCGCTTTTGGGGTTCAATTGGCAACGCCCGTGGCTGTCGTTCTCACTCACCACTACAGTAGCCATAGAGACCAAAGGCATCATTTTGCATTTGTTGTCACCATTCGAATGCTCAATTGACTAAGTGTAGCCATGCCAACTTTTAGCCAATCAACAGTAAGCGTGTCTCTTCGCGAAGAGCTCCAATTGAGCTCTTCAACTCTGTGTGCAAGACTCCCCATTATACAGGAGACGAAGGAACGATGGCGACGCGCACGGGGCGGTTCGTGATGGACACGAAGACCGGCAAGATCATGGACGAGGTCAAGGAGGACCAGATACTCGTCGCGCTCTATGACCCGACGCTCGGCGCTGACGCGGCCACATACGCCTTCCAGCGCGTGCTGCGCTCCGACTTCACCGTGTAAAGCAAGCAGGGGGAGAGGATGGTGCTGCATTAGTAAGGAATGGAAACTAACATTTCTGTGTGTGTATATGTGTGGCAATATGCACGCTTACAGACAGAAGATCAATCTGCTGTTTGGCTGCAATGCGGCGCTGTTGAAAGATCTATTCGGGAGTACGTATGGCGGCTGTCATTATTTGCCCAATGTTGTTTGCACTATTCCTTAGGTTGTTGTACTATTACTTGTCATGTGCATGCAGACGTGCTGTGGCCAAAAGACTGGATGACGCAGGTGATGCCGCCCATGGGCAAGGACAAGTGGTACTACATCATCCACGAGCGCATGGAGCCCCCGCCACAGGACGACCTGAAGGACCCGATGTACTCGGGCGAGACGATCCTCGTGCTCTCGTTTGTGCCGATACAGTGCGAGCCTATTGACCTCAAGACCTGGCTGCTCTTTGGCATCATGCTGGATTTCCAGCCGCTCCAGCAGCTCAAGAAGCAAATCGACATGACACAGAAGAAGAAGCAGGTCGTGAAGCAAAAGGTCGCGGCGCTACCGTCCATGGACGTCGAAGGTACACCGGAGCAGCAGGCCGAGATCCGTAAGAAGCTCGCGGACGCCATCTCCACGCACGCTACGCGGTTCGATTGCGAACTTGAAGCGCTCCACAGAAAACGCAGGCGCATGGAAAAGTTCCTCAAGACCGAACCGGTGCAACTCGCGCTTTTCCCGGACGATCTCCAAGAAAAACAGCAGCAGCAAGCGGTCTCTGCTGACGAGACCCGCGTGGAAACCCGCACTTGGATGGTGAAGTTCACGAATTCCCGAGGACAAGAGCTGGCGTCTGTGGCCATGGGGAAGCACGATTGGAACTACGTTTGCTTAGTGCAAACGCGACCGGAGCCCAAGGCGTTCCTCGAGGACGACCAGGTCCAAAACGACATCATCAGCGCCAAGGACCTCGCCAAGGAGATCAACATGCGCACTGTGCGACTGCGGCGCCTCAAGCACGGCGAGGGCGAGTACGTGGCACCCGTGATGTCCATCGACAGTGAGGAAACGACATTGAGTCCCTGGGACGACGACTTCCACATCTCGTCTATTGGCGCCGTGTACTCGGGTGAATGGCGTCTCGGCGAGAAACACGGCACTGGCGTCGAGTACACGAACGCTGGGGTCTACGAGGGCGAATTCGCGCACAATGCGCGCACCGGGACGGGGAAAATGGTTTGGGGCAACGGCACAACCTGCATTGGGACGTTTGCGCGGTCGAGTCGCAAGTACGAGTACGCCAAGAAGTGCAAGGACCGCGAGTGCACGCCCTCACTATTGAACGGCGACGCTTTCCGTGACGGTGTCCCCCATGGCGAGTGTATGCGAATCACGTTTCCCGATGGCGCGACGTACGAAGGCGAGATGCGCGACGGCAAGATCACAGGCCACGGCACGTACTCATCGTCCACAGGCGTGGTGGATGAAGGCTGGTTCCAAGACGGACTGCTGCACGGCGACGCGTGTTCCAGGCGGTTCCCCGATGGCACACTCCAGCAAGGCGCGTTTGAACACGGCCAGCTGCATGGCCGCGGACGCTTCATGGAGCGCAATGGAGACAGCTACGATGGATTCTTCGATGGCGGCGTCAAGCACGGCCGCGCAACGACGGTGTTCCCCGGAGACCGCGCCAAGCACGTGGGCTTTTGGCACGAAAACGCCATGAATGGACGTGGGGATTTCTACTACCGCCACAACTCAATGGTGGAGACCACGCATGACGAGTCCAAGCCAGTGGCCCGAGACGATCATGCTGGGAACCAGGACGAGGACTCGTGGGACTTCTGGTACGAAGGTAGCTTTCTCGAGAACGCGACGGTCGCGCGCCACCGCCACGAAGACCTCCACCAGCGGTTCCCGCACCACATGCCGTTCACGACAAACGGGAAAAGCGCCGAGAAGATGGCGCTGTTGACGAATATTCTGCCGCTTCGACTGCGGAAACGCGAGAAACGCGCCAAAACGAACGCCTTGCGACGGCAAACGCGCGAACAAGAGTTCCGCGAGACACGCGAATTCGCCAACTTGACGCAGTATTACGCCATGCTGGACGCGTTTTACGATAAATGGGCCGCGAAGAAGAAAGCCGCGAAACTGGACGAAGGCCTCGATGCCGAAGAACTGCAAGAGGCGCAAGAAGAGCGCGCCGCGATGGCCGAATTTGACGCCAACCGCGCCAGGTTTCGCAAGGAAAAGTACGATCTCTCGCCGAGGTTGCCGCGCGATCTGCGCGAGTTTGAAGCGTCTCTGGAGCGCATCAGGCTCACGGAGCACACGGCGCTAGAGCGCGCGCGGGTCGCCGAGTGGACGCAGTTGACATCAGCGATCCGAAAAGCGCAGAGCCAAGGGCGGTAGCAAGAGAGGGTAAGTGTCGTGACCACACTCACATACTGAGCTAATAGAGGAACGCAGCAAGCTACTTTATGGAAAATAAACCCCTTTCGAACTTCATTTAGTGGAAGTACTGCTTATCAACGGAAGCCCTTTCAATACTATCAGCGCTAGGCTTAGAACTGACGGAACTGCTTGCGCACGTTGATCGGCTTGGTCTCGGACGCGGCCTCGACTTCGAGCACGTTGAAGCGCACAGTCTTGGCGAGTGGGCGGCACTGACCGATGGTCACGACGTCACCTTCCTTGACACGGAACGCTGGCGACACGTGGGCCGCGACGTTCTTGTGGCGCTTCTCGAAACGCTTGTACTTCTTGACAAAGTGCAAGTAGTCGCGACGCACAATGATCGTGCGCTTCATCTTGGTCGAGAGCACAACGCCCTTGAGGATACGGCCGCGGATCGAGATGTTGCCCGTGAATGGGCACTTCTTGTCCACGTACTGGCCCTCGATGGCGGCCTTTGGCGTCTTGAAGCCGAGGCCGACGTTCTTGTAGAAACGAGGGCCGGTCTTCTTGCCCGCGAACTTCTTCGAGGCGAGGAAGACGCCGTCCTGCTTCTGGAAAGACTTTTCGTTCTGTTACGCGCCAACATAGTGCACAATAGCATACAGCGTTAGCACATGAGCGTGAGGGCAGCTGCGAGATGCAGCCACAAGCAAAGTGAAAATGACAATTCTTCTATCGATCTCGCGCTTCTCAGCAGCAGCAGCAGCGGCATTTCGGACGCCTTCCACTCCCTCGTTCCACCCACGAACCCTGCCGATGATGAGTCGGATCTCACGACAAGCGTCATGAGAAGCACAAGCACACGCAGTGCGCTTTCGTTTCACGCGACCTCCACCGCCCACACTCGACCAGACAAAAGCGGACAACACCACAAGGTGAGTCCGCATTCAAACGGCGTACGCGTGGGACAGGAGAGCAGCGATGGATTACAGCCTTGGTGAGCCATCACCTCACCAACTAGCTAGCCAAATGGTCAAGTTCCATGAGTCACAAGAAAGCATTCGACGCCAAAAGTGGCCACTGCCGCCGCAGGACGTTGCCGTCCGCAGAGACGACGGAAAAAAGAGCCACGCTCTCCTGCATTGGGGGCTGCAACAACCGCATCGACCGCCGCTCACGCTCTTGGCGCTGCTAATTGGCTTTGGCTGGTGCGCTTGGGGTGGTGGTTGGCTGCTGGGCTCAGCACGATGTTCCTCTGCGGAATGTGCTTGGGGAGGGGGAGAGAACTCGGTACGCTGGACGTGCTGCTGGCTGCTCACTGCTGAGGCGGAGGGAATTGCTGCTGCTGAGGATGCTGACAGGGCGGCGCCATTACCTGCTCAACGTGTTCCATGGTGTCCTGTTGGGGTCTCTATTCAAGAATGCTTGCGTGCATGGACTTCATGCCATTCAGCCGCTCGCCGTCGTTCAGATGGCGCTCCACACCAGTCAAATTGAGCGATAGCCCAACCCTCGTTTGCTAATTCGCGGTCCGGTTCCAAAGGGTGAACCGGTTCGGATACGAAACGGAGACGCTTTTGAAGTGACAGTATGAAGTGACCTCTTTTTAGCAATTCGATGTGGAAAATTGCTAAATAGACTGCATCATACACACCGCACAAATTCTGACGGTCCAGTTTGCTCCTGAAGGCATGGGGGTGAGCGGGTATACAATGCTTGATCCTCATAGGAAACTAGCCCTTCAATGTCCCGCTAGTGCATTGTTACTGCACACACATCGTCAGCCCCTCTCCATCCACACCACATGTACCGTGTATCTTCTTGTTTTTATTTACTGGAGATTATTACTGCGTCCCCTCTTCCTTCTTTTTCATTCCTGTCTTCTTCCACGAGCCGCTCGCTACACGCAGCGGCTCAGGAGTCCGAAAGGGGGGCGTCATGACGTCGGTGTGCGTTGGCTAAAGTCGTACATTTATTCTTCCTGGGGCGCGCGGATGAAGCGCTTGACTTCCGCGCGGTTTGGCGCGTAACCCTGCAGACGGAACGACGAGTTCTGGTACGCCCACAGGAAGCCGCCGAGCGAGCCCAGCAGTCCCGTCACCCACATCGATGGGCGCGCCACACGAGGGTTCAGCTTCGCACCTGCAAAGTGTACACAACAAGCAGGAAAAACATACACACACGCATCATAAGCGCTGCCATCCAAACAGAGCATTTGCAGCCGCCACTTCGGAGCTGTAGCTCTTCGTACCGAATACGTAGCCGAGTGGGAACGAGGCTGCGGTGACGCCGCCCCACTGCAAGTAGTCGTTGCCGCTGAAGTTGCCGCGCACGTCGTCGTACGTCGGGTGCTTGATGATCACGGGGAACTTGGGCGCACGCGGGTCTTGGTCGGCCATTGTCGTCGTCTTCTCTTGCGTCTAGCGGATTGATCGCCACTCGCTCCGAGTGTGTTCCCCTCTCCAGAACCTTTCAAATAGAATACACTTTGTAAATCGATGTATATATTTTGAAAGGTGTTGGGTATCTTGTGACAAACTATACCGAAAAGACGTGGGGATCAATGAGGATAAGGATGATAATAAGCTCGCTCCAAGGGTGGTTTTCCCCCCTCTTCTTCTTCTTCTTCTTGATCTCATGGGGCTATTCCTGGTGCTCGATCTCTAAGAATACGAGCGTCAGCTCATCGGGCTCATTCTCCCTCTGTGCGTCTCCACTTGGAGATTTCTACGCGCGAGACTGGGTCGCTTTGTGCCTCGAGTTTAACCAAAACAGCAGCTCATCTGATCACGATGGAGGTCTCGCCGCCGGCATCGCCCTCGCGAACTTCTGCGAGCGAGTTCGTGTACAAAGTGATCCTGATCGGATCCGCCGCGGTGGGGAAAACGAATCTACTCTCCGTCGCTGCGCGCGGGCAGCAGTTTGACGAGCGAAGCCCGCCGACGCTCCAGCCTGAGTTCGTCACAGGTACGCTTGCTTGGATGCGACTGAATCAAACTAGTCTGACTGACATTGCGCTTTTTTTCTCTCGGTAAAACAGTGAAAGTGCAGCGCCCAGATTGGAAGTTTGGGGAGCCAAACCAGTTCTTGCGAGCTCAGGTGTGGGATACGGCAGGCCAGGAGCGGTTCCAAGCCATCTCCAGCTCCCATTACCGTCGAGCCCACGGTTCGTTTTGAGTTTCTCTTTTGTCATTCAGACCGATTCAATAGTACGCCACTGACGATCTTTTGCTACAATTAGGAGCCCTTGTGGTGTACGATGTGAGCGCTAAACACACGTTCAAGGAGGTCTTCCCTGGTGTGTCTGGCGGGAACCAGTGGCTTCGTGCGCTGAGAGACAATGCGGACCCGTCACTCTTGGCAGCAGTGATGCTCGTCGAGAACAAGACCGATAAGCTCGACCCAAAGGCTCTCGAGCGTCCGCCAACTTTTGTCCAGGACGCTGAGGTGAAGCGCTTGCTAGCTGATACGATGCTAAAGCAGCCACAGCCGGTAGATGATCCAAAGCCGCGTCCCGGATGGCTCCATAACGCTGATCCAAACGAGACGCTTCCGTTCCGGATCGCCAACAGCCTGATGTACGCTCGCACGTCTGCCTTGAAGAATCAGTGCGAGCTCTACGAGCTGAACGAGAAGTCGGACTTTGTCAACGACTTGCTCACACGCGTGTACAAGCCCACGCTGGAGTATGAGCAGACGGTCGAGGTGAAGACAATTTCGCAGGCTCTCGAGGCCCTCGTGCTGCGAATCTACGCGCGATCGAAGAACATCACGGCTGGTGGCATGAAGCCCAGCGGGAAACCTTTCCAGATCCGCGTCTCCGAGAAGAAAAACGCTTCAAACGATACTTGCTGCTTCTAAATAAGAAAGAATAATATATTTTCCACTTTCCCCCTTGCTTTCGCCAGCCTTTTTCTTGCTTCGCGCTTTCACTTGCATTAGGGAAACCCATGACTCTATCCGCTTCTTGGTGTCTCTGGTTCCAGTGTTTATATACACGCATATGACATGACGATTGCTTCACGGTTCTTCGCCATCATCATCCTTCAGCTCGGGCAGATCGTCTTCCTCAAACACGACGCGCAGCGTGAGCGAGCAGCTGGGGCACGTGGCGATGTCTTCGCCGTCGTAGAGCTCGTCGAGCGTGATGAAGAACTTGTCACCGCACGGGCACGGGTAGTAGTACACCTGCTCCTCCGCGTCGTATTCCATGTCCTCGATCTCTACTTCGTCGTACACCGACATGGCTGCCGCCGCTCTTGTCTCTTTCTCGGCCAATTGCGCAACCAATTGCTGGTTATGTGTGTGTGTCACGGAGCTCCAATCGCCGCTAGTCAGGACCATCACTCTTCGCTTAGTTTGTCAATTCTACTGTGGACAACTTCTATTTTCATGGAATGTAAAATTTTATAATCTCTCATAAGTAATAGATGTATGGACACTGATCGGATCCTACAAGGTTGGCAACTTGCACGGCGCAAACACACAACATGCGCATGCTTCATGCGGCCATGGCGCTTACTGCGTTGCTGCTGGAAGCGCGCCCTCAGGCCTAACTGCCTTTGCCGAATAACCGATTCAAGAACCCGCTGTTCGGAGCCGTCTCCGTGCCCGCGGGTGCGCCTCCAGCACCGCCGCCGCCCATGAGCGTCGTCTGGCGTCGCCCACCGCCGCGGATCGGTCGGATCACGCCGTCGTTGTAGAACGAGCCACCACGCAGCGTCTTGATCACGTTCGCGTCGTTGCTCTTGTTCATCTGCGCCTCGAAGTGCGACCGCTGTGCACCGCGGAAGTCGGCGATCTGGTCCCGCAAGTGGGTCAGCTCCTCCACGTGCTTCTCGGCCTGCGCGCGCATGTTGCCAGCCATGATGCGGTTGTTCGCCTCGACCTGCTTGATCCGCTCGTCGCGCAGCACCAGCTTCTTCTTCGCCTCCGACAATTCGAGCTCCAGCGACGCGTACTTGCGCAGCAGCTGGCGGTGCACAGCGACTAATTGCTCAAGCTTCTGCTGAATGGAGCGCATGTGCTGGCGCTCGCGGGCAGACATGCCACTGCCGCCACCACTGCTCGGCGACGACGCCCCAGATGCGTGGGTGGCACGGTCCAATTGCAGCTCCAGTTCGCGGATCTGCGCCTTCTTGCGCTCGAGGTCCTCGAGAAGACGACCTTTCTCGCGTTCCGTACTCGCCTGCAGCTGGCGGTACTCGCGCTCGTACTCCTTCAGTTCCGCTTCCAGAGCTGCGCACTTGGCTTTCAGATCGAAAGACTCCTCTGCGCTCTCCCCAGCAGCGGGAGAAAGTGGCGACGGATCTTCACCATGAGACGATGTCTCCTCACCCTCTGCCACCGCAGCATTCTCTTCTAACGCAGTCGCTGGTGATGTGCTCTCTGCAGGTTGCTCGCCTTCAGTGGACGCGCCACCAGCATCAGACGTCTGTGCTTCTTCCGCCTTTTGCTTCTCAGCAGCATCCGCCGCGACGATCGCTGACGCAAGCTTCCCAGGAGAGTTCGCAGACGTCGGAGGCAGCTCCTGCAGCAAACTATCGTATTCGCTTTGCACCGTCTCGGCGTGGATCGCAAGCTCCTTGTGCTCGAAGCTGAGCCGCTCGTAGTCCGCCTTGAGCTCGCTGTAAAGCGTTTCACGCTGCCGGAGCCGCTCCTCGTTGGACTTCTCCAGCAACTCCTTGACCTTCTGGACTTCGTCAATGACCGTTTTGGATGTTTCTAATGCATGCGCTTGCTCTTCGACCTTGGCCGTGAGCAGTCGAATCTCTTCTCCACGACGCATCGATTCTTGCTTTTCTTCGGCGAGTTCGTCTTCCAGCTGAGCGATTTTCTCTTGCAATTCCTCCACGGCCCGGGCCGCACGCGTCGATGGGGAGTGGGCCGAACCAGGCTCCTCAGTGCCACTTTGAGTTGATGTCCCCGTCAGGTCCAAAGACAGATCTGCAATGCCAATTCCATCATTGCTACTTTCTGCACCTGTAGCGACCGCCATGGCACTGTCGCCACTTTGTTCGAGTGCAATATCTGGTCGAGGAATAGCGGCAGCTACAGAGGAATCGCCTCCGTTGTTCGACGACAGTCGCGCCTCCAGTGAGATGATGTAGTTTTGCTGCATGGCCAGCGCTTTTTCTGCTTTCGCCAACAACAGTTTGTACTCCTCGACACTGCGCTGTTCGTTCACGACAGCCTTGTTCTTGATCGATTTAGCACGATTGCCGAATCGCAGCGTCGACAGCGTCTCCGACGTGTTGTAGCTGCTCGGCGACACGTTGATAATGAGATTCGTGCGCGAGTTCCCACCAAGCGATTCCTGGAGCACACGCGTCAACTTACTGTCTCGATACGGCACGTGATGGGAATTTGGATCCGTCAGCGCGTTGATCACCATGCCGAGCGCCGACAGCGACTTGTTGATCGTCTTGGCTTCTTCCAGTTGCCGACCCGATGCCCCCGTCTTGCGCACCATTTCTGAGCCTGCAAGATCAACGAGGTACAACTTCCCGGCTTTCGTGGCTTGATTCACGAGGTTTCGCTGGTACAATGTGACCATAAACACACTGTGACTACGCGAACTGCCTTCATTCATTCCCGTGGCCGCCACAGCGCGGTTCGCCGCACCGTCCCGCATCGTCGACAGTAGCTCATCGTCGCTCGTCACGCACACTTCGGTCATTCCCTCGACGAAAATGCCGCGCTGCACATCTTCGCGGACTTGCAGGTTCACTTTCGACTTGTACGGGTCCAGCAGATCGCGGATGCGCTCCATGTAGATCTCAATGTAGCTCACTTTCACGATAAATTCAATGTTCTCGTCAGCGGCCATGACATTGTTGAAGATCTCGGTCGCCGTGCGCGGAATGATGCCGCGCAGCTCGGGGTCGTCGATGGACGCGCCTTCCATGGTGTACGTTTTGCCCGACGACGTCTGTCCGTACGCGAAGATCGTGGCGTTGTACCCCGACATAATGTCTGTCGCAGCGGCAAAAGTGCACCAATGCATTCAGTAAAGCCATCTTTCATAGAGTAAACTCACAACGACACGCATACCTTGGACCACAGGCCGCGCCACGTTCTCGAACACGACGCTTTGGTCATCTTCCTCGCTAAACACGTGATCGTACGTGAACTTTTGCGGAGGTCCCTCGCCAGTCTACTCAACCGCCATCAAGTCGCATACTAGTTGGTACACACACCAACATACATAAACAATAGAGTGTGAAGAAAAAGAAACTAATCGTACCTTGACTTCAATCACTTCATCAGCGACGAAAACGGCGCGCTTCGCATCTGCCATCTGCAGCTCCTTCCTGTTCTGCGGTCGCACGCGACAGCAGACGCGCACGTTCCCTGCGTCATTCTACTCTCGCGTCGCACATGTAAACATCGCAACATGGCGCCATGAGTCACTTTGCGCAACGTACATAGCCAAAGAGGCGCTGCAGTCTGTTATCATCACGGGGGAGAACAGAGCACATACGTTGGACATCGAGGACGACGACGTGCTTCTCATGATGGACGCCAGTACGTAAACAGCGCCAGAGGCGTGTGAGTGCTGTCGTTCCCCTGTCTCGAGTCTGCTCCGGAGCTGCTTCCACGCGCCTGTGCTGATAAGGAGACGCCCGCTTGTGATGAAGAGATCTCTAGTTTTTTTCTCGCATTCGTATCTAAATGAGTAACTACGGAACTTATCAAACTGCAACTGACTGAAGTTGACATCTTTTTCGACATTAATGACACCGTGTCAGTATTTTTGATAGCTAAACAAAATAATCCAGCCGGTCGTTTCTGCTGCATGTCTTTTTGGTTTTGTTATTGGAGACCACGAGCATCATCTCGTTTCTGTATGTAGCTGCTGATTATGATGACTGTTGGTGCGAAACGTGGCGCGTAGCGTCCGATGATGGAGTTACTGACGGCGCAGGCGCGGATACAATGAGAAGCACGGGGTAGTGCACGTCGGCGGCGTAGTCTGGGCGAGTGCGGAGATACGCTTCATGCTTGGCCGTGATCTCCGCGTCGTAGTCGCTCACGCACTCGACGTGCAGTCCGTGCGTCTCAGCGATCCGCGAGAAACGCTCCATGGAGCCATTGCGACTCGGTTGAAGCATGTAGCACCGACCCGTCCTCGGACGCAACAGCTGCTTGATTGTGTGCGCCAGATCGTAGTGGAAGTCCTCGAAAAACAGACAATCGCTCGCCAGCAGCAGGTCGAATTGGTGCTGCACATATGTGGAAAACGTCACATTCCGGTCCCAACGGAGCAGATCCACGTTTATCTGAGTCAAGGCACTCTTTGCAAATGCACCCTGCGCGATGTTTTCGCCGACGCAGATCTTGAGATTCTTGACTGAAAGCGGATTGCCGTCGGTGATGTCGAAGCGGCCAAACGGCACGGGTGCGTGCGCCAATAGCCCGAGACTTGCAAGACCCGCCATCCCACCGCCAAGTTCGCAGCAGTTTAACGGTATTGCCGTTTCACCGTCCTTGCTTCTCTGGGCGAGGTTCTCGCAAACATTCTGCTTCAACAAGTATGTAAGCATGACTTGCTCGGACGGCCACGTTCGGACGTTGCCAGTGTTGTCAACGCCCTGATTCACTTTGTGGCTGAACAGTTCTTGCAGCGAGACCCCCTTGTTTTTTTGCTTCTCATGGACGTACACGATCTTCGCACCGCTTCCAGCAGCGTCTCTTGGGGTCTTCTCAAATGACACATCGTACTGCATCCATTCGAAATTCGGTTCAGGGCGGCGATGATGTCTCTGCAGCGAGTCTTCTGCAGCGCCATTAGCGGCTCCCAACGCGGATAGTTGCGCCGCGAACACGGGGAAAAACTCGGTCGAGATCGACGACGCCGTCGTGTTCCCGTCCGCAACGACGGGTTTCGCCAGCAGTGCATTCCGCAGCGCGCGCCAGTGGCGCTTCGTGCTCTTCGCGGTGACGGGAGCAGGCGCAGGAGTAGGCGCTGGCGCGGCCTCCGTGGCGGCAGGCAGCGGCGCCTGCATGCGCGCGCAGCGCTCGTGCTGCTGCTCGCGGTGCGTCATAAGCATCATCGCGTCGGCTTCACGCACGTCGGACCTCTTGGACTATTCGAAAATGAATGAGGAGGCAACCCGCCCACCTGCTCACCCACCCGCCTTTTTTTTCTCGTCACGCTACACTGGCGCAATAGGTACAGAGCGAACCGACACCAAAGAAAGTGGGATCGTTCTCGACATTGTTGACAGCCGCATCAATTTTTGTCGAAAACGTCAATAGTGTCGCACTTAGACGAGCGTGTACAGTGTTGCTATCTGGATTGGGGCTTTTTTGGATCTGAAAGACACACACAAAGGACAACGAAGAAGAACGCGAAGCTCCGCTCCTAACGCCCCCGGACGCTCCACGATGGTGCTCGAATCGACGATGATCTGGTGAGGCGCTGGCCCGTGCGAGAGAGAGCTCTGCGCGTGCTCATAGGGGAGAGAGCGCTGTGCGTTTCTCGCGCGCTCTCGCGCTCTCCCCTGGGCGCGAAGCTGCTGCTGTTGGAGCTACTGAAAGCGAATCTTTTGCTCTTCTTGGCCATGGGGGACTTATGTGAATATGGTTGTGCGCTTGTAGCTTGGACAACTCCGAATGGATGCGGAATGGCGACTACATCCCATCGCGTCTGGAGGCGCAACATGACGCCGCGAACCTGCTCTGCGGCACGAAGACGCAGTCGAACCCGGAGAGCACGGTCGGCGTGCTCACTATGGCCGGCAAGAGGTGGGAATGTTTATCTCACTATGCATTTTTAATGGTTTTGTAAATGCTAACGTACTGTTGTTTTGTGTGTATCATTTTGCGTTAGCGTTCAAGTGCTGGCGTCCCCGACGGAGAGCATGGGCACGCTCTTGAATGCCGTGCACAGCGTGTCGATCGGCGGCGAGATGAAGCTCTCGAACGCGATCCAAGTCGCGCAGCTCGCGCTCAAGCACAGACGGAACAAGACCGGCGGGCAGCGCGTGGTCGTGTTCATCGGCTCCCCGATCACGGAAGACGACAAAACGCTGACAAAGATCGGCAAACTGCTGAAGAAGAACAACGTACGTGACGTCGTCTTGTAGACCATCACTGCTGTGTGGTACATGAATGATTCTGATAAATGTGCATTGCCTCTTTGTTATGTTTGATAGATCGCTGTGGACGTGATCAGTATGGGCGAAGTGGATGCGAACGCCGCCAAGCTGCAAGTGTTTGTGGACGCCGCCAACAGCAACAACAACAGCCACCTTGTCACAGTGCCAGCAGGCGTGCTGCCCTCGGACGTGCTCGTTTCTTCCCCGGTGCTTCACGGCGACGACAGCCCGATGGTCACGGGCGGTGGCACCAGCGCAGGAGGCGACAACTTTGCCGAGTATGGCGGCATTGACCCAAGCATGGACCCGGAGTTGGCACTGGTGCGTGGTTCATATGGCGACTCGAGCGTGTAGCGATTAGTGTGTATGCTGATATGGCAATTTTTTGTATGCTCTAGGCGCTTCGTGTATCGATGGAAGAGGAGCGTGCGCGCCAAGAAGCGGCGCAAAAGAGAGCTGCGGAAGAAGCCAAACAGCAAGAAGAAGTTGCGGCTGCTCCTGCTGCCGAAGCCGCACCAGCGCCTGCGTCTCCAAAGAAATCTGTACGTCCTTGCTTCTGCTTTCAACTGTGTATTGGTTGGTTGTCGTTATTGACGTCGCGTCTCTTGATCGTTGAAATAGGAGGAAGCACCAAAGGCTGAGCCAAAGCAAGAAGAAGCCGCCGCCCCAGGTGCTGGCATCCCGCCACCTGCGCCAGCACCAGCGTCCAACCTGCCGTTCATGGACCCAACGTTCGTCAACTCGCTGCTCTCGGGGCTTCCGGGCGTGGACCCAAACGACCCAAAGATCCAAGCGGCGATGGCACAGATGAACAGCAAGAAGGACGACAGCAAAGACGAAGAAAAGAAGGACGACAAGTAAACCCGCGATCTCAAACATGAACGCACATCGCGTGAGTCGCGTGAGTGGCTTCCGCTCGCGTTCAGGCACCTTGGTAGCGTATAAAACGCATTTGGTAGAGAACGCCTGCTGCCTAATTCCCCGTTCACAGCAACACCCACGACGATCCAAAAATTGCATTTTTTTTCCTTCTTGAATATCTCAACCTGCGTCTCAGGGGTGGTTGTTAATAGTTGCTGTTGGTATTTCAAGATCCCCTTCCCCGTGCCCAGAAAGCGTCTATTTCAATCGCGCACCGTCCGTCGTGTCGCGCGCATTTGATAAGATCGACGGCCGACAATGGCTGCCTGTCCTGGTCGCACGCTCCTGTCGCAGTGGCCCCGTTCTCTCGATGCGCGAGAGACCAACGCTATTTTTTGACCCGAGTCGCGCAGAATCTGAGCCGCTCGCTCGCGTTCTTGAAGCTTTGAACGAGACAAAAGACGTATCTTACGACCGCATTAATTAGATCGCCCCGCATCACCAGCTACTGCCTGGAAGAAGCTCCTTTTTTTTCTACAACGGGTGCAAGTTGATCTTGGCGGCGACATTCGTTGTTCTTGTTCTTCTCTTCCTGCGTCTCTTGCAGGAACTAGGAGCCACGTGAAGAGCTACGCTGCGTGCCATTGTCAAAAGCTCATTTTGACTTTGGCGCTGTCCTTGAGACTCCCCAACAACAGCATTAGAACTACTACAAACATGGTGCTGAACATGTTTTCTCGAAAAGATCCTAGCCTCAGCGACGACTCCAAGCAGTTTATCAACTCGCTCCCGTCGACATTCGTGAATCTGTTCCGCAAGCGCCGCCAGTTGCTGCCCGTCTGGAGCTCGTACAAGTACTGCGCGATGATCAAGTCGACGTATCTGGTCTACTACCGCGTAACCAACAAAGCCGACGAGGCTGCGAGCAGCAGCTCCGCTTCGAGCTCCTCGAGCGAGCGCTCTCTCAAGTACTTGAACCTGCAGAACTGTACCATCAAGATGATCGACGACGATACGGCCGGGTACGTGTTCTGCGTCACCCCGGAGAGTGGCAAAGGCGCGATCATCTTTGCCGCTGACACGGAGAAAGACCGCGCGAAATTCGCGTCTCAAGCCGCAGCGATCCAACGCCACGCGCTGTCTGTGAGCGACTTTGAGACGCTCAAGGTGCTGGGCAAGGGTCATTACGGCCGCGTGATCCTCGCGCGCGGCGTCGCCGACAAGCAGTTGTACGCCGTCAAGGAGATGAAGCTCAATCAGGTGAAGGCGAAGGTCGTGTACACAGAGCGATCTGTCATGGAATGGGCCGGCGAGCATCCGTTCATCCTCGGCCTCGACTACTCATTCGCGCGTGGCAAATCCGTGTTCCTCGTGTCAAGATTCATGCCCGGCGGAGATCTGTTCTTGCACATGCAGAACCATGGCGGGTGCTTCAACGAGGACGTGGTCAAGTTCTACGGCGCCGAGTTGCTGCTCGCGATCGAGCACTTGCACAACATGAACATCCTGCACCGCGACATCAAACCCGAGAACGTGCTCTTGGACACAGATGGCCACATCAAACTAGCCGACATGGGGCTCGCGAAGCGGTTGGAGTCACGCCATGGACGCACGAAGACCATGTGCGGCACCGACACGTACTTACCCCCAGAGATGGTCGGTCGCTATTCGAGCGGTCACGGCCTGGCAGTCGACATGTGGCAATTTGGGTGCATCCTCTTTGAGCTTCGCGCTGGGTATCCGCCGTTTTACATCCCGCAATCGAGCCAAAAGAGCACGCACCAGCGCATCTTGTACCAAACCGTGCGCTACCCGAACAACATCTCCAAGGACTTCAAGTCTCTGCTCATGGCGCTGCTCGACAAGAAGCAGGAGGACCGCTTGGGCTTTCACAATGGCGTCGCGGAGGTCAAGCAGCACATGTTCTTCAAAGGCGTCGACTGGGAGAAGGTGCTCAAGAAGCAGACGACGCCGCCGCTGCTGCCTGGACCTCCTGGTGAGAACCTCGTGAACAACTTTGATCCGCAATTCACAGAGCAACCGCACCAGATTTACGTCGCCGAAGATCTTGGGAGCTGCTACGAGCGTGACTTTGCCGGGTACGACTATGTCCGACAAGTCCGCGAGCAGCGAATAGAGCCAACGCACAGCAGCAGCACGAAGGTCACGGAAGACGACGACAAACCGGAGCTCGAGCCTGACACGATCCGGATCAAGATCTAATTCTTTTCGAGGCAAAGTTAATTTAATTATCTAACACAAAAGGCACATGTTTTTACGGTTAGTTTGCAAGGCGTGTGTAGATAAATCACATGAGGCTGCAGTCACTTCGATCGCCTTTAGGCCGCAAACCACGATTCGGCGCGTTCGCTGGTTGTTGCTGCTGATGTTCTCTCTGCAACTGGTAGCTCTGCTGGTCGATCTGTCGTTTTCGCTCCTGGTAAAATCGTTCTGCTTGGCGCTGAGCTTCTAGTTCTTCTTCTGAAAGCATGAGCTGACCATCGACAATCAGAGGGTCCACATCGACCGCATTCAAAGCCACACTTCTATCATGGGCTTGGTCGTCGTCGTACTGAGAATGAGCGGTACTGTCCTCACGATCATTGCTGCTGTTTTCCCGACTGCTTTCATTGAAATCAAAGTCAGGCGGTACAGCCACAGGACTTGGATTCTGACGTGGAGAAGCTGACGGAGTCAACCGTTTGGGACCATTCACCCGTGCTTCTTCTTCCTCTTGGAGACGCAGTGCTAGTAAAAAGTCTGAATCTTCATTCCCATGACTGTGCTGTTCCTCATTCTGCAAATGCCGATCTTGCGATTCGCTTTCGGCAGCTCTGAATGCAGCTTCAACTTGCGCTTCTTTTGCGCACTTCTTGTCTTGTTCCTGCTGCGTCAGAATGCTTTGCTGTTTTGTTTCGGATACGTTCAATGTCTTGAAATTAGCGTCGAAGTATTCAGTGTCGCCATCGATTTCATTCAGACGTTCCCAGACCACGGTCGGTTCATCCAGGTAACCAGCATCGGTGACAAGTAGATGCAGAGCGCCATCATACTACAAACATAACATAAGATGAGCATATCAATGACGTTCCAGCGATTCTTCAATGAGGTGTCAAGTGTACCTTGAACAGCGTGGAAAAGTGGTTGTTGCGGAAAAACACACAGAGTTGCCTCTCGCGCACTTCTTCGTGGAGCTTCATCAGTCCATAGTACGTCAGTTGACTCGCGCTGGAGTTGAAAAACTCCTCCAAAATGGGGCCTTCTTCCAGCAGAGCTGTCGCGGTGTTCATGGCATCGGCATCGCTGATATGGCGCTCTTTCATCATCACTTGGACGGTTTGCTTCGATGGACTCTTCTTCGGACTTGGTGACGAACGTGACGACGTTGAGGATGGCGGCGACAGCGCCATCATCTCTGTGTCAGCAGCAGCTTCAATGTCGACGGTGAGCTCGTTGAAATTGTGCACAACGGGCACTATCGGCTCTATCTCTTGCTCAATAGCACCAGCAGCATCGTCAACTCTTGACAGTTCGTTCGCCCCCTCAGCTGATGATGATGGGGCGAAGGCACGTTCAGATTTCTCTTCAGCTTCGCTTTCTGTCATCAGCACAGATCGGTACTCTACGAGACGCTCGACAAGTTCGTTATACGACTTGTTTTGAACCACTTCCATCTTTATAACAAACACACAATGAGGGACAGTCGTTAGGGAAATCGCCGTAGAACGCCCTGATACTTTGCCATACCGTGTTTGCGTCTTGCGCATCCAAGAGCCAGCCATGGACGAGAGCAATATCGAGCATGTCGAACACGGCGCACGCGACCGTGTACTCAAAATCTGTAATCCTAAGGCAAACAGCAACAACAAGCGATTTCCATTAGCGACTGCACGCAATTCAATCAACGCATATGACGCATACAATAGCAACAGAAAAAGTCGTACTTGTGGAAGCGCACATTCACATCCAATCCGACGAGAAGGCTCGGCAGCAGCGCAATCACATCCTGCAGGGTCTTTTCTCGCGTCAGCTGCTCCAATTCGCTTCTACCAGGTACCTGCAAGAATCGAAAAATACAATCAGCACACCAACCGCCGTCATATAATCAGACACTCTTTAAAAACATGACATGGTACATATATATATATATCCATCATATCTGCAAATGACTTGAGCACAAGACACGCACCGGTGGGTTGGCGGCGACGAGGCGGTTCTGCACGGCGCGCATGAGGTCCGTGGCCGAGATGAGCCCGTCGGGCGACACGAGGTCGCGCAGCGAGAGGTGGCCGCGCAGCAGCAGCACGTTACAGATGGCGAGCAGCGGGCACGGGCCGTTGATGTTCTGGCAGATCACGCTCACGGGCTTCCCCAGGAACGCCGTCTGCTTCACGGCGTACACGTCATCCATCTTGAATCGATCTGCTGCTTTTCCGTTTTATCTGCAGCATCAATAAGCCGAGCTGCCGCTTGGAGATTTTTTTGTAAAAAAAAGGTGGGTAAAGTTCCAGGAACAGTAAAAAGGCCCTTCAGAGCGTAATTACGGCTTTCTTCAACTTCTGTGCAAACTTGACGTATAGGCCAGTATTAGAAACGTACAGACCAGTATTGAGGAGTGCAATGATGCACACCTAGTTCGGCTCTTTGACTGTTTGATTGACTCCAATAGGACAATAATGGTTGCAGGCGAGGACGACGAGCGCCAGCCGCCTGCGCTGCGCGATCCGCGTGTGCCACGCTTCCCGGTGATCTACGCGGAGCCGACGTTCGAGCAAATCAAGAGTAACATCAGCACGGCGGACCTCGTGCAGTGGGCGGTGCTGGGCGCCGCGTGCTTCCCGTTGGGCTACATGGTTGGTACGTGGCCAGTGACAAATTGAAAGAGAGAGGTTCCTTATGCATGTTCGATCACAATCGCTGACTGTGTGGGTGACTGCTGCTCTATTTACTTGTGTGTTGACTATAGGGAAGCAGTTAGATAGAAAGATGGCGCGGCCAGCAATGCTCTTTACGGGCGTCATGGGCTGCATCGGCGGCGCGTTGCTCTCGTATCAGAATTCCGAGCTGCGACTGCAGGGGTTCGGACGAAATGACGAAGAAGTTGCACGCTACTTGAGCTCAAAGAAGCACGACGACAACCGCGGCGAATAGACAGACGGAGGCTGTGGTCTTGATTAGGGCCGCACGCGCTCGTCTCGCTTTTAACTTGCGATTCGCCGCCATTCTTGGCGGATATATGCATGCTGTGGAATGCCATGCGCTATTCTGTCGACGTGTTACTTCACAATGTGTTACTTCACAATCGTGTTACTTCTGGTCCACTCCAGTTGAGGTAAAATACACCTCTGTTTCTTACACGCTTTCCTGTTTTTTATTTGCTCCTCTTTGACTGGTGTGGAGTGCCGACTTGAGGAGCTTCTCCACGCAAAGACGCACCAAAAGCGCATTCTTGAATAGAGACCCCAACAGGACACCATGGAACACGTTGAGCAGGTAATGGCGCCGCCCTGTCAGCATCCTCAGCAGCAGCAATTCCCTCCGCCTCAGCAGTGAGCAGCCAGCAGCACGTCCAGCGTACCGAGTTCTCTCCCCCTCCCCAAGCACATTCCGCAGAGGAACATCGTGCTGAGCCCAGCAGCCAACCACCACCCCAAGCGCACCAGCCAAAGCCAATTAGCAGCGCCAAGAGCGTGAGCGGCGGTCGATGCGGTTGTTGCAGCCCCCAATGCAGGAGAGCGTGGCTCTTTTTTCCGTCGTCTCTGCGGACGGCAACGTCCTGCGGCGGCAGTGGCCACTTTTGGCGTCGAATGCTTTCTTGTGACTCATGGAACTTGACCATTTGGCTAGCTAGTTGGTGAGGTGATGGCTCACCAAGGCTGTAATCCATCGCTGCTCTCCTGTCCCACGCGTACGCCGTTTGAATGCGGACTCACCTTGTGGTGTTGTCCGCTTTTGTCTGGTCGAGTGTGGGCGGTGGAGGTCGCGTGAAACGAAAGCGCACTGCGTGTGCTTGTGCTTCTCATGACGCTTGTCGTGAGATCCGACTCATCATCGGCAGGGTTCGTGGGTGGAACGAGGGAGTGGAAGGCGTCCGAAATGCCGCTGCTGCTGCTGCTGAGAAGCGCGAGATCGATAGAAGAATTGTCATTTTCACTTTGCTTGTGGCTGCATCTCGCAGCTGCCCTCACGCTCATGTGCTAACGCTGTATGCTATTGTGCACTATGTTGGCGCGTAACAGAACGAAAAGTCTTTCCAGAAGCAGGACGGCGTCTTCCTCGCCTCGAAGAAGTTCGCGGGCAAGAAGACCGGCCCTCGTTTCTACAAGAACGTCGGCCTCGGCTTCAAGACGCCAAAGGCCGCCATCGAGGGCCAGTACGTGGACAAGAAGTGCCCATTCACGGGCAACATCTCGATCCGCGGCCGTATCCTCAAGGGCGTTGTGCTCTCGACCAAGATGAAGCGCACGATCATTGTGCGTCGCGACTACTTGCACTTTGTCAAGAAGTACAAGCGTTTCGAGAAGCGCCACAAGAACGTCGCGGCCCACGTGTCGCCAGCGTTCCGTGTCAAGGAAGGTGACGTCGTGACCATCGGTCAGTGCCGCCCACTCGCCAAGACTGTGCGCTTCAACGTGCTCGAAGTCGAGGCCGCGTCCGAGACCAAGCCGATCAACGTGCGCAAGCAGTTCCGTCAGTTCTAAGCCTATCGCCCACAGTCGAGTACGGAATTCCGTTGATAAGCCACTAAATGAAGTTCGAAAGGGGTTTATTTTCCACAAAGTTATCAGCTTGGTTCATTTGCGTTGCCATTGCCAATGCGTCGACCCTGAGGATACAAAATCGTATGCAATCTCTGTCTTTACCTACTGCACGGGCTCCAGCAGCGCCGGGTCTTCGACGTACTGCTTGACATAGTTGGCCATGCGCGCGGCCTCGGAGCCGTCGACATACCGGTGGTCGATCGTCGTGGTGATCGTGAGGATCGGACGCACGACGACCGCGCCGTCGACGACGACAGCTTTGTCCTTGATTGAGCCCACGGTCACGAGCATCGGCGTCTGTGCGTAGGGCGTGAGTGGCGCGAACGCGAGGTCGAGCCCCATCATGCCCACGGACGTGACCATGCAGGCGCCAAACATGTACTTCTCGACGCCCACGGGCTTGATGCGGATGCCCACGGCGCCACCGAGCCATCCGATGAGGTTCGTGACCGGCCGGATGACGTACGTTGGCAGGAGGTTTAGCAGTTGGTTGCGGTCCTTATGCTCCTGGTCGTTGCCGCTGCGCAGTTTGCTCGCGTCCTTGCGCAGCTTGGCGCAGATCGCATGGAGGTCCATGGTGTCGCACGAAGACAACCGAGAAACACCCAAGTCCTTGCCGCCGTCGACCGCAACCAGGCACGAAATGTCGACCGTGGGCGCAGGGTAGTAATTGCCGAACACGATGTGGCCATTCACACCGGGCGCCATGCTCAATGCGACACCGAGCGCGCGCAGCACGATGTGCGTGATCGTGATGTGGTCGCCCGTGGCCTGGCGCTTGGCCGCCATGTACGTCTGCGTCTTGCTCACGTCGATCTCGAGCGTGCCGAGGATCATGCCGCTGTCGGGCGGCCCGAACGACGCGATCATCAGCTTGCGCCGAGGTGGCATGTTGGAAGGTCCGAGGTACACTTGCAGCGCAAACCAGCCCACAAGCGCGAGCACGACCAGATAATGCAAGGAACCGGGCAGCGCGACGCTCTTGAGCGCCAGGAGCGCGACCACAAACTGGAACGCGTACGTCGCAAGCACCTGCGGCGTGTTCTTGTTGTTCGGAGCTGCTCGCTTTTTTACCTCGTGCCCAGCGGTCATCTTGCCTCCAGTGTGCTCTTCCGCAGCCTTTGCCGTTTTGCTGGACGGCGAGGCCTGCTTTTCGGCTTCTGGTTCTTCTTTCGAGGCGGCAGCCGATGTGCGCGTCTTGGACGAACCCGTCGTCGTTGTCTTTGCTTTCGTATGGGATGATGTGGTATGCGCGCTGCCCCTGCCGACATTTTTCAGTGGCCCCAACGCAGCCACGTCAGCGAAGCTCGTCTTCTTCTTGAGCAACTCGGTGATGCGCATCAGGATGAACGGCTGCTCGGCGGCCACTTTGCGCGTGATCCGCGTTGGGATGCTGCCTTTCAAATCGGTTTTCACCATGAATGTCACGTGCGCGCCGCTGTAGTCGGCATTGGGCACGATCTGCCAGCACGCGATGTGGATGTCGCCGCGCACGACCTTGGGCTCCTTGAGCGGACACAGCGCGAGGTCCTCGATGCTCTGCGCGACGATCACGATCGTGCCGTTCGGCAGCACGCGCCAGTGCGCCAAGTTGCAGAAATCGCGGCCCGCGACCACGAACACGGGCTTGTACTCGAAGTAGTCGATGTGTGTGTGCGCGTCCAGTTTCGCGAGCGAACCGCCGAACGCGAGCTGCGGGTCCACAGATTTCCGACACGATGCGTCGATTGCGACGTCAAAGATCGCACGCGGGGAAATGGCAGAAAGCCGACGCCCTTGGACGACGTGAGCGAGCCATCGACTTTGATAAACGACTTGATGTCGTGCTTCTCCGAGTGGAACTGCCACGAGTCCGCGTCGTCCTCACGGAGCTCTTCGTGCATGCGTGCCAGCGCCTTGTCGACGAGCTCCTCGTACTCCGCGGGCACGGATGGGGCGCCATACTCAGAGTGTGGATGTTTTTCCATACGGCTTGTGCTCTTCGTCTTCTTTAGCGAGCGCTCTGGCGTCTCCACGTCGGCATTCTCTTCAAAGCCGTCCAGTGGGATCTTCTCGGCATCCGTGACGCTGAGTGCGAAATGCGTCTTGTTGGTCACGCGTGGGTACGCGCTCGACTTTCGCAGCGCGCTCTCGTCCTCCTGGTCCTGACCGTCGTGCTCGTGGTCGTCCTCGTCGTCTAGCGCCTTGCGGATGCCGTCGATCACGAACGCCTGCTTGACAAAGAGCTTGGTCTGCATGGCCTGGGGAATGCCTGACTTGACGTCGGCCTTGAGGATGTACGTGGCCGTGACACTCGTGTAGTCGGCGTTGGGCACCAGGAGAAAGCCGCCGAGGATCGCGCTCGCGCGCACAATTTTTGGCTCTTGCTTGGGGCACAGCGCCATGCCCTCGCGGTCGTCGTCCAAGATGGAGGCCGCGACCACGAGCATCGAGCCGTCGTTGAGCACACGCCAGTGCGTGATGTTGAGGAAATCGCGCGGCGCCGCCGGGAACACGGCCTTGTACACCAAATGGTCCACGAACGTGTGCTGGTCGTACACGTGGACGCGCTGCTTGGTGAGCAGTTGCGGATCAAACAAGTGGCGCTTCGAGATGTCCAGGATCAGCTGCAACACCTTGTACGGATGCGCGTTGATCACACCGACGCCCTTGAACGCGCCGAGTTTCGACGCCGTACGCACAAACGCCTTGACGTCGCGGTGCTCGATTTGGAACTTCCAGCCGGCCGCGTCATCGCGCGCCTGGTGCACGAACTCGCCCATGAGCGCTTCCAGCCGGTCTTTGTGCTGCTGCGGTGGCGTCACGTCGTCGACGCGGATCGTTTCCAGATCCATCGCATCAAACGACCCCGACGACAGCGACGGCCGCATGCCCATCGTGCTCGCGCGGGTACGGCTGCCGCTGTCGCTGCTGATGCTGGACGCGGAGGTCGACCGCGCAAGCGACGTCATGGACGGCGCGGACGACGACGACGGGATCATGAGCTGCGCAGCGTGCTCGAGCGCGTCGATCCAGTCCTGCGTGCGGCTCTGGAGCGTGGCCGCGAGGTCGTACACCTTGGATGTGTGCGGGTGCGCGATGCGGAAGCTGTAGAATTTTTTGTCGTGCGTGCGTGTGACGTGACAGCCCGTGAGCACAACGATGCCCTTGGGCTGCGCGTCGCCCTCGCGCTTGAAGTAGTATAGCACCGTGCCTTCGAGCGAGAAGAAGCGTGGCTTCCACGAGCGCACGACGCCTGAGCGCTTGTACAGGTGGCCGCTCTTGCGCAGCAGCGCGGGCCGCGACGAAGGCGCCACCGCCGCCGCCGCCGGGTCGGAGCCGCTCGATGTGCCGCTCTCCGAGGGCGCCATTCGAGTGAAGATGCTGACAGAGTGTGTGTCTGTGGCGCGCGCGGGTGTTTTCAAGAATGACGCGTGGCTTCTGAGGTGGCGGGTGAATATGGAATGCTGCGCTTTTGTCTCGTATATAGAAGTGCAGCGAAAATGCAACCTTCCCGCGTCTTGGAGCCTTTTTCGCAAACCCGACGCAATAAGTGCTGATTGAGAAAAAAGAACTGAAGTAATCAGTCACTTGAACCCCAAGCCAGGATATTTTGGCATCGTGTCTTGGAATGTTGGTCCTGCTTTTTCGGACGTTCAACATGGTCTAATTGGGTGATACATGTCAGCATATTTCGAAGGGTATGTGATTATAGAGGTTTAATGGTTCTTATTTTGTAGGAAACCTACTTTGCCGATATGATTGTTGTATGCATTTTCAGAGGTATGTATTGCAAAACCGGAATCTTTTCGTTTCCACACCTGCCTGTTCTTCTTCTTCTTCTTCTGTTTTTCGATTTGTTAAAATCGGGAATGATTGACGAGCGTCACCTTTGCGAGCGGCAACTCGGTGAAGAGTTTTGTGACCGCGAAAGGCACTTTTATGCGGAACGCTACTCATCAAATAGTGGATTGACATGCGGACCTGTGGGAAAACAAACGGATGGAAGCGACCACACGCACACACGCATACATACACACATACATGGCGACTAACATATCCAACTGCCTACCTATGCAGCAGCCGATGGCCGTCGCTTTAACCCCCAACTGTGATCCGCCCGAGTCATCTCTTTGACCAAGCTGTAGCCATTGAAAATGGGGAGCTTTGCTTCTATCTCTTCTTGCTTTCTGCACGAATGGTGAAGCGTCTTTGCTTATGGGGAAACGTATGAGAGAGCTGCATAATCGACGCTGGCAGTGACGAAGTTGCTTTTTTTTGCTTTCTTTTCGGATTCAAACAACGAAAGAAATGCAGACACTAGCAAAACAAAAACATGTGTGTATACTAAAAAAAGAAAGCAAAAAAATGCTTACGCGCCGAGGTTCTTCACTTTGCCCTTGGCGATGGCGGCGTCCAAGTTCTTCTTCTTGAGCGCTTCGGTGATGCGCTGCAGGATGTACGGCTGGTCGGATGCGGCCTTGGCGGCGACGCGCGACGGGATGCTGCCCTTGAGGTCCGACTTGGCCATGTAGAACACCTGCGCGCCCGTGTACTCGGCGTTCGGGACAATCTTCCACGCCGCCAGGTGCACGTCGCCGCGCACGATCTTGGGCTCCTTGAGCGGACACAACTCGGCATCTTCGATGCCCTTGGCCACGATCACGATCGTGCCGTTCGGCAACACGCGCCAGTGCGCAATGTTGCAGAAATCGCGGCCCGCGACGATGAACATCGACTTGTACTCAAAGTACTCGATCACGGTCTGCGCGTCGAGCTCCTTGAGCACGCCGCCGTGCGCAAGCTGCGAGTCCACCTCCTTGCGGTTCGTCGAGTCAATGGCAATGTCGAGGATCGCACGCGGGTGGAACGGCATGAACGTCTCACCCTTGCACGCCGTGAGCGCGCCGTCCACCTTGGTGAACACCTTGATGCCGTGCTTCTCGGCGTGCAACTGCCACGCGGCCTCGTCGTTCATCTCCTTGTCCATGCGCGCGAGCATCGAGTCGATCATCTCTTTGTACGCGGCAGGGACGGCAGGAACACCGTACTCGTTCTCCGACGCGGCTGGTGCGGCAGCGCCTTCGACGAGCGTCGTCTTGGGCTCCACGGCAACGGCAGCGGCTTCGGTGGACATGCTGTTTGCTATAGAAGTAGAGGGAAGGGGGATCCGAGGTCTTGGGTGCGGATTGGAGACTGACGCGCGCTTCTCGGATTGTGCGCAGCGCACGAAGGTCCGCGGGGGAAGAAGAGAAAAGCGCTATCCACAGAGCGACCGGAATCCACATGGAAGGGGAGATGGTAGGTGACAGGCTGCGTCATCATCACATTCTGACAAGCATGCGGTTATTTTCGTAAAAACCCGACATGGTTTTTTACTTCAGAAAAATGCAACTTGCTGTTTTTTTATCTGGTTATTGTCAGAGCAAGCACACAGAATTACTAGCATGGAGTTTTTAGATGCTGCAGCACAGAATGCTGCTCAGGACGTTCTACTGGCACATGGGATTGGAATATCGGACGCTTTGGAGTGCAGGGTGTGGGTGGATGCGTATCAAGATAGGTTCGTTCCAGCACACACCAGGCTATTTTTCTAATCTATCTGGTTTTGTATTTTTTCAAAAACTTACGGCGTGTATTAGAATTTGTCGATACTAACTTCTGTGCTGGTTTTTTTTGATATTCAACAGTGCCAAATGGGAGTATCCTCGGTAAAGTAACGAAGCAAATCATTCGACCCACCGGCAATCCTCCTCACTCGAAGCTAAGACTCAACCTAAGTGCTGTGTACGTTAAGGCAATCAATGCTGCACATATGCAATTTCTTTCGGAGAGAGGAATGGAAAATCTCGGTGTACTGAGCCTACAGTACTCGCCTGATTTCGACTTTCTCTTTTATCAGAAGAACGAAGTGGAAAAATAACGCTTTGTTGTAAATTTTTCTGACGCTCATCGAAAAGTACGAATACAATGTTCATAATGTGCACAATTTACAATTGTGTGTCCAATAATTACATCTAATAGACATATATTTACAAAAACTACGTCTCTAGATATATCCATCATTTATATGCGAACTTCCCACAACTTCAAACCGGCTCCGTTAAGTTCGTACATGCGCCAATGAATCTGCGTGGAAGAACCAAAGAGAGAACAAACGAAAGAGAAGGGAGGGGGAAGGAAAGCAGCATGGGCGCGTTCTTCCAGCTTGGCAAGCGCTGCAGTCGCGCGCCCGTGCGCGTGTCGCTGGCGGCGTTGGTCTGCAGCCTCGTGCTGTGTCTGGGCCTCGTGCGCATGCGCGTGCAGACTGACCCGCAGGAGCTCTGGGTGCCGCCCACGAGCGTCGCCGCGCAGGAGCAGGCGCGCTTCGACGCACTCTTCCACCCATTTTTCCGCATCCAGCAACTCATTTTCTACGTGGACGACCACGACAACGCGAATGGGCCGCTTGCGAAAGCGTGCAACACGACAGACGACCTGGTGCAGCGCAAGTACCTGCTCAAGATGGCGGAGATCCAGTCGGAGATCGCGAGCGCCAAGATGCAATCGACAGCATTTCCGAACGTGACGCTTTCGTTGGAAGACTTTTGCTACCGCCCGATCAAAGACAAGGGCTGTCTGGTCACGAGTCCCTTCCAATACTGGCAGGCGAACATGTCGCTATTGCAGTCGGACCCGGATATCAAGCTCACGACTGCGTGCCAGACGACGGATCCGTTCCTGAAGGAGCAGTCCCCGTGCATGGACCAGAATGGCATACCCGTGATGCGCAACGTCGTGTTTGGGGGCTTGACAAAGGATACGTGCCATGAAAACCCCGACCCGTGTGGCGAAGTGACGCCGCAGGCCAAGGCGCTGATGGTCACGTTCCTGCTGCGCAACAACCCGGAAAACGAGACGTACACGACTTTAGTTCAAGAATGGGAGCAAAAAGTGTTTTTGGAGATTGCGGCGCGTGCGAGCCACGTGCTTTCTCCGGCGCCGCTGAATCCTGAGATACCGCTGCCATCACCCCCTATCTTCAGTGAGGAGCTCGCGTTTGACGGCATGAAGCTGACGTACATGGCCCAGCGCTCGATCGCCGACTCACTCGTGGTGCAGACGTCGCAGAACGCGTTTATCGTCGTGACCAGCTACATCGTGATGTTCCTGTACGTGTCCATGTCGCTCGGCAAGTGGAACGATCCAATCCACTCGCGGTTCGGTGTTGGCATCACGGGCATCCTCATCGTGTTGCTCTCGCTCGGGATCTCCATGGGCGTCTGCAGCGCGCTGTTCCAGATGGAAGTCACGATGATCACGCTCGAGGTCGTGCCGTTCTTGGTGCTGGCGATCGGTGTTGACAATATGTTTATCTTGACGAATGAATTCGATCGGCTCAAGGTGCTGCGAGGTTTGTCGACGACTTCGATGAGCAGCAGCAGACGCAACCTTGAGGACGAGAACGAGCAGCTGCAGCAAGTGCTTGGGGATACGCTGTCGAACGTTGGTCCATCGATCCTTGTCGCTGCGGTGGCTGAGTGCCTCGCGTTCGTGGTCGGGATCCTGACCAAGATTCCGGCGCTGGAGAGCTTTTGCGCTGTCGCTGCGGTTGCCGTGCTCGCGGATTTCGTGCTGCAGCTCACGTGGTTCACGTCGGCACTGGTGCTCGACACGAAACGCGTGCGTGCGCGGCGCTATGATCTGTGGCCATTTGTGCGTCAGACCGTAGCCTTCAGTCCGGAAACGCAACTCAAGCAGCAGCGCCGTTCGCTCTCATCGGCTGGCATCGGCAGAAGCTCTACCAGTAGCAACAGCGCTGGCGCGATCCAGACGTTTGTCGAGAAGACGTACACGCCGCTCTTGCTCAAGCGATCCACCAAAATCAGCGTTCTGGTGGTCGCCAAGTTGTTCGTGCTGCTGAGTCTGTTTGGGTTCCGTTATCTCCCGCTGGGGCTCGAGCAGGAACTGGCCGTGCCCACGGACTTTTACTTGCACAAGTACTTCGAGACGCAAACCAAGCTGGGTGAAGCTGGCCCGATCGCGTACATCGTGCTGGAAGAGGGCATAGATTACACGGACGGCCACGTGCACGCCGACGTCAACCACCTACTCGACGAGCTCTCCAGCCTCCACGAGTACATCCAACTGCCGATCTACTCGTGGCTGCACACGTTCAACCAGTGGCGCCAGATGCGCTTCTTCCTGAAGGACAAGATCGACCAGGGCACGTGCGATTGTCCCGTGCAGCCCATGGATCCGTTCCCGTACGAGCAGCTCAACACAACTGTGAGTCTTTACAGAAGCAGCAACGTCACGCCGAACGAGCTATTCTACCCACTGGTACACACGTTTACGCAGATCTCGATCGACTCGGCGTGCTGCAAACAGTACGGACTCTGCGGCGCGCAATACGAGGGCGACATTGTGTTCACAGCGAACAGCACAACACAGAAACCCGATGGGATCCGCGGCGCGCGACTGCGCTTCCAGGTGAATGCGATGAAGAATCAGACCATGTTCATCAACTCGTACTACTACCTGCACGCCGTAACGCAGAAATGGAGCCAAGGCCGCGCCGCGAGCGCGTTCCCGTACGCTCTCTACTTTGTGTACTACGAGCAGTACACGTACATCCAGGGGATTGCGATGCAGAGCGTGCTGCTCGCGCTTGCGGTCGTGTTTGTCGCGGTGCTTGTGCTCATGGACAACAACGTGCGGCTGAGCGTGATCGTTGCGACGTGCGTCTGGTTCATGACCGTGTCGCAGCTCGGGTTCCTGTTCTTGTGGAACCACGTGTCGAGCGTGTCGACGTCGATCAACGCGGTCTCGGTCGTGAATCTGCTCGCGTGTGTGGGTTTGGGCGTCGAGTTTTGCGTGCACATGGCGCACCAGTTCGCGTTCTCGCAGCGCAACCGCCTCGGCGTCACGGGCACCGACCACGCCAAGCACGCGCTGCGCAGCGTCGGCGCGTCCATCATTTCGGGTATCACGCTCACCAAGGTGTGCGGCATCGGCGTGCTCGCGTTCGCACCGTCGATGCTCTTCCGCGTCTACTTTTTCCGCATGTACATGGGCATCGTCATCATCGGCTTCTTCTATGGTATGGCCGTGCTGCCCGTGGTGCTGAGCATGTACGGCCAGCGCGAGTCGCGCTTCGCCAAGAATGACCTCAGCCGGAGCTTCTTGCTCTCAGAGGAGCAGGAGGACGACGAAGGCGGGCTCTTTGATGCGTACTGACGAGTCTGAATTACTAGTGTAGCGTTTATTGTGGAAGGAATATACGAACCTGACTGACAACCAATGCTGGAGACTACGTAGAACGTGAAGGCTGAGCGCTCGAGCGCTCCTGGAAAGCATGTACTTACTTGTCGATCTTGGCGTACTTTTCGCGGCGCTCAAAGATCTGCTGGATCTCTTCGAGCGCGAGGCCCTTGGTCTCCGGCAGCTCCTTGTAGAGGTACACGAGCCCGAAGGCCGCGATGGACGCGTACAACCAGAACGCGCCGTAGGGCGCGAGTGCGTCGATGGTCGCGAGAAACGTAAACGACACGACGAGGTTCGAGATCCAGTTGACGGACGTCGCAACGCTCAGCGCGAAGCTGCGCACACGCAGCGGGTAGATTTCGGCGTTGATCGTCCAGGGCATGCACCCCATACCGCTCGCAAAGCACGCCAGGTAGATGAACAGCGTCACGAGGATCAGCCAGCCGGGACCTTTGCTGTCCGTGGGACATGACGCAAACGCCCACTTCCCTGGCGCGCATACATTGGCGCTACTCCCACTGCTGCTAATGCCAAGAGCAGCGGTCGCTGTGCCTTCTATGCACAGGTTCTTCACCATGTGACGCCCCGAGACCTCGCCTTCGCCACAAAAGCCGCATGCATCGTTCGCAACGCACTCGAAACAGGTCGAGAGGCCCGAGCATACACCCGACCCCGTCACGGGCGTCGACGAGCTGTGCGCGGCGTAAAAGCTCGCACCGAGCGCGAGAAGTGAAAGCACGACGCCCAGCAGACTGAGAAGCGTCAGTTTGCGTCGTCCCGAGCGATCTACCAGATAGATCCCGACGAAGGTAAACAGGAAGTTGCTGAACGAGACCACAGCCGAGAGCCAAATGGCCGTCGACGGATCTGTGAAGCCCGCCATCTGGATGATTGTCGCGCCGTAGTACATGACGGTGTTGATCCCGCAGAATTGCTGCAGTGCCTGCAAGAAACAGCCGAGCGTGAGCGCGCGCACGACGCTCATGGAGCGGAGCTCTTCCCAGAGGTTGAGCTCCGTGTCGTGCGCGCGCTGCACGTCGCGCTCCATGTGGTTGTACTCGGCCTCGACGTCCAGCGTGCCTCGGATCTTGACGAGCGCGGTCCACGCGGCAGCTTTGTTGTGCTTGCCGATCAGGAACCGAGGGCTCTCTGGAAGCACGAGGAAGCCCAGGAACTGGATCGCCGCCGGGATCGCCGCGAGCCCGAGCATGTACCGCCAGCCATCGGGCACTTCGCTCAGCACAGCGTCCAGTACGCACGCGAAGAACTGACCGCCAGTCACGAGCAGTGTGTTAAGCGACACCAGGCGCCCGCGCACATGGGGTGGTGACACTTCGGCAATGTACATGGGCACGGTCATGGACGAAAAGCCGATGCCGATGCCGACGGCCAGCCGTCCAAGCAGCAGCTCCGAGTACGACTCCGCAATGCCCATGAGCACGGACCCGACGGTGAAGAGAAACGACGAGAGCAGGATTACGGGCTTGCGACCGAGCACGTGGTTCCCGCACGAGCTCAGCGCAGCGCCTACGATCGCGCCGAACACGGCGGCCGACACGACGCTCCCGCTCTGCCACGGCGTCAGATCGAATACCTCTGGGCTCTTCAGCAGCACGAGCGCGCCCGAGATCACGCCCTATATATAACACACGAGTGAACGATCTGTGTAAAGCAGCCTAGCGCATGTGGAGGCAATGCGCACCAACCGTGTCGTAGCCGAAGAGGAAGCCGCCGATCGTGGAGCAGAGCGTGAGGACGTAGAGGTAGAGCGGGTCACCCTGAGACGTCGGCGGCGCGGCGTCCGCGTCAGCAGCAGCAGCAGCATCCTTAGCGTCTGTGGCCTCGTCGTCGGCCTTTTTGGCACGCGCAGGCGCCTCCGCAACGGGGAGATCGAGCATGCCGCCCGCCATGATGCTCTCGCGCAGGCAAATGATGGACTGTGGCATGTTGACGTTCGACGAGACTCAGGTGCGCAGAACTTTCTGCCAATTGCATGACAACATTCAGCATTTATACGAATGAGAATGCCGTAGCATGATTCAATGCATAGTATGCACCAATGGGAGATGTATTGTGCTCTATTTATAGCCAATGACAATATGACAGCTACTGGGATGTTTTTTCTCATTTATTGTCGCTGTGGATTTGGACTGGGATCGATGATGCACTAGGAAGGAAGCATGGGGACACGCGTTTACTGCTTCTTGACGTCGCCTTTGGGCTTCGGCATCACGCGGCGCAGGATCGGCGCGAGCACGACGTAGATCGCGAACGTGAGTACCGGCAGCACCGCTGCCCACGCGTAGATCGCGTGCAGCAGCGTGAAGCGGAACAGCAGCAGCGTGTTGATCGTGTCCGCTTTCACATCCTACAACAACAGCATACAATCCATTTTTTTACGCTGTGAAATTGCAGCACAAATCTAAATACACTCACATAAACAGCGTACCTCCATGAACTTTGCAACCGAGAAATCCACGGCACCTTCCTCGCCTCCGAAAAACGAGTTACCGTAGTAGCTACACACCAAACATACACAATCCAGGTTAATGCATACAACCATTGCCATCATCCCATGCCTGCGCACGAAACAATGAATAATGACACGCACATGAACACAGGCAGTGACGCCAGGTTGAGTGGCGTGACGAGGTAGTTGGTGAGCATGGCGGCGACCGGGTTGAGGCGGAACAAGAAGATCGCGAGCATCACTGGCACCGTCGTCACCCCAGGAATCGGAAAGATGCCTACAAGACAAACAAATGAATGGGAAGCGCAAGCACAACCCATGCTTTAGGCTCTTTGACATCTCTTCAAACGCACAAACGCGCCACACGAAGCCAAAAGGCAGGAAATTCACACGAACCGCCAGAGACGCCAAACGCCATCGCCAGCGCGATGCTTTCCGGCGACGCTGCAAAAACAACAACAGACACCCACAGTACCAGTATCAGTATTAGTATCACGCACATAGACGGCCATGAAGCGCACATCCGCATGCTATACACACGCGCGCGCACCTCCAGACTTGAGCAGCTTCACGACGGGGGCCTTCACTTTCTCCTCAAAGAACGCGCTCATGATGTTTGCTCTGGTGTCGGATTTCGCTTATGAGTAGGAGATCCGGTAGCAACAATAACTCAGGATAGTGCAGTTGTGGTACTTCATGAAGTAGCACAAAGAAGTTCTGTCAACTTGGGTAGCAATACGGAAGTAAAGGCCTAAAGTGGTAGTATGCTACATTAAGCGATGCTGCATACTTTTTGTTAAGCAATTGCTCTCAGACACACCCAATACGGCGCTGCGTAAGCGCGGTGCTAGGTAGGATTCCAATGCCTTTCAATTGTAAAACCAATATGTGTCATGGCCCTTGTGTATGCGCAAAAGCCATGAACCTTCGCTCCTTGGAACTACGATCTGACGAAGCGAACATCCACCATCAGATTTGACCCCATCGTCGCTCTCTGCATTGCGCTTCCTGACTTCCAAACCTTGACTTCTGAGTCTCTTCAGGGTATGCATCGCTGCCTGCGGTTGGACTCTGCAAGCAAAGCGTGAGGTTTCAAAGCATGCGCTGTGTAAATCCTTCGCAGCACTCACTGCGGTCACAGAATCGGATTGCAGTGCTTGGCTGGTTGTGGAACAAGCAGTTTGGTACATAGGTATCTCTTCGGATTGATCAGCTATAAAAATTACCAACACTCTACCTTTCCACTTCCCACTTCGTAAGCGACACGTTGGCCATAAAATGGCCAGAATGTAGGTCAAAATGGACTTGACACGACTGCTTCTGTTGCGTACAAGTTGCGCATATGTTGCGCCTCTTCTGATAAAACCTCGTATTCGAGGTGTAGCAATTGTTTTTTTAATCTAAAACCCCCTCGCGTAAATTAATCTCCGATCACCACCAGCCAGCTGCTGAACCTTTGTGGCGAGGAGCTTCATTCGCAAAGCAGCTCCGTCCAGCACAAGCGCGCCAGTCACTTCCCAGTCTTCACGATGAGCCAGCGTCTCAGTGCTGCCCTGCGCAGCAGCACCAGCAGCGGTGCCGCACCCGCCTCCTTCGTCGAAGCGTCCAAGCCCTCGCGCTCGCCCTTTACGTCGTGTCTCCAGACTCTCCGCGGTGAGAAGCCCATCGACCACGTCGCCATGGTGCTCAAGTCGTCGCTGATCACGAACATCTGCATCGTGCTTGTGATGACGTCCGTGGCGATTGGGAGCCGCTCGCTCGCGCTGCTCTCGACGCTCGTGGAGAACATGGTTGACCTCTTTGTTCAAGGTCTGCTCTGGTACGCCGGCACGCGTTCGGGTAAAAAGCAAGACTATGCCAAGTACCCAGCCGGCACGTCGCGCTTTGAGCCAGTCGCGATCATTGTGGCATCGAGCATCATGGTGCTCGTGTCGGTCACATTCATCCAGGAAGGCGTGACCAAGCTCGTCGATGGCTTCGCGCACGGTAACCCTGAATCACCGAAACTCTCGACCATTGCGATCGTGCTTTCGTCGACCATTGTGGTCATCAAGATTGGGCTCGTCGCGTACTCGTACTGGACGATCAAGCGTACGTACTCAGCCGCTGCCCACGCCATCGGCGATGACAACCGCAACGACGTCGTGAGCAACTCGTTTGCGATCTGCGCGTACATCATCTCGTCGTCGGATGAAGATCTCTGGTACGTCGACGCACTAGGTGCGATCGTCATCTTCCTGCTCATTATGTTTGCCTGGGCGAAAATGGGCAAAGAGCAGGTCGCGCAACTGGTCGGCGTGAGTGCAAGCGAAGAGTTCATGACCGAGGTCAAGGAGCTCTGCGCCTCACACCACCCGACCATGAGCCTCGACATCATGCGCGCCTACCATTTCGGTTCCAAGTACCTCGTGGAACTCGAAGTCGTTGTGCCAGCGGACATGACAGTCAAGATGGCGCACGACATTGCGCTGCAGCTGCAGTTCAAGGTGGAGAATCTGGAGGATGTGGAGCGCGCGTTCGTGCACGTGGACTACAAGAGTCGCGACTACGACGAGCACGTGGTATCGCGTGAGGAAGATGCTTTGTTGGTGTACGCGGGGTACGAAGCGCAGCCGGTGAAGAGCGGGGACTCGTACTTGGCCGTGCCCACGAGTGATTTGGAGGACTCGGTTGTGCTGAACGTGGATGCACCAATGACCCCCGTCACGACCGATGCGCCGACTTCGGACTTCCATGAACTCAAGGGATAAGTAAGCAAACTTGTGGAATGGCAGATATAAACTAGCGGTGTCTTGAGTGTGTACTATTGAAGTGATGAGCAAGAGACAGATACCGTGCACGTTGGTCCATCGTAAAGAGAAACATGAGACTCTTTATGTCGTAGAGGAACTCTCGAGTGGGGCATTCAAGAACGAAGGGAGCAGTCCCCTTTGAAGCCAACAAGGACGCCATCTTTGACAAGAGGGACTTGGGATTAAAGTCAGCGGAGACTGCGACTGCTACTGAAAAACTTGGCATACGAGCGCGTCGCAGGGAATGACTCGATGCATGTTAGTCATCTGATAGACGCAGTGGCTAATGCAACCTCAGTGGGTGCGAAAGCTCCACTTGGAACTCTCGTCGACCAAGCGATTCAATGGAAGTACGAGGCAGCGACAACAACAGAACAGCAGCGCGCAACAGCCACAGGATCCGACATGGCAATCTTCGAACCAAGATTGGCGTTCGTATCACGTCGCATGTTGAAGCACATATGGCTGCTCTCATCAACAAAAAACCTCATCAACCTCATTTTCGAGGTGCAATAATGCCTTCTTTTTTAACAGACGTAGAGCCGGGGAGACTAACGTTCCAACCAACATCGCCGTGAGCAGGTACAACCATCATTCCATCATCAGTCCATTCACGAATAAGCCGACGTGAGCGCAAGCGAGAGCAGCAGCATCCACGCAGTCCCCAGTTCCCGATGAGCCAGCGCTCAAGTCTGCGTCACTCGCTCGAGAGCAGCGTGGTGTCGCCCACCCATGCCGCCATCGCCGTCAGCGCCGCCTCGGAGCACCGCAGCAGCAGCGCCGTTGACGACAGCACGACGAAGCTGTCGCGCTCGCCGTTCGCGTCGTGCATGCAGGTGCTGCGCGGCGAGAAGCCCATCGACCACGTCGCCATGGTGCTCAAGTCGTCGCTGATCACGAACATCTGCATCGTGCTTGTGATGACGTCCGTGGCGATCGCGAGCCACTCGCTCGCGCTGCTCTCGGCGCTCGTGGAGAACATGGTTGACCTCTTTGTTCAAGGTCTGCTCTGGTACGCCGGCACGCGTTCGGGTAAAAAGCAAGACTATGCCAAGTACCCAGCCGGCACGTCGCGTTTTGAGCCCGTTGCCATTATCGTCGCGGCGAGCATCATGGTGCTGGTCTCCGTGGTTTTCATCCAGGAAGGCGTGACCAAGCTCGTCGATGGCTTCGCGCACGGTCAGCCCGAAGCCCCCAAGCTGTCGGCGGCGGCCGTGGTGATCGTGACGCTCGCTGTGCTCGTGAAAATTGGACTGATCTTCTACTCGCGCTGGGTGCTCAAGTTCACGTTCTCGGCTTCGGTGGAGGCGATCCAAGATGACAACCGCAACGACACGATCAGCAACGCGTTCGCGATCATCGCGTACATCATCTCGTCTGTCGACGAAGGTCTCTGGTACGTCGACCCTGCGGGCGCCATTTTGATCTTCCTTTTTATCATGTTTGCCTGGGGTAAGATGGGCAAAGAGCAGGTCGCACAGCTCGTCGGAGTCTGCGCGAGCGAAGAGTTCATGACCGAGGTCAAGGAGCTCTGCGCCTCACACCACCCGTCCATGAGCCTCGACATCATGCGCGCCTACCATTTCGGTTCCAAGTACCTCGTGGAACTCGAAGTCGTTGTGCCAGCGGACATGACAGTCAAGATGGCGCACGACATTGCGCTGCAGCTGCAGTTCAAGGTGGAGAATCTGGAGGATGTGGAGCGCGCGTTCGTGCACGTGGACTACAAGAGTCGCGACTACGACGAGCACGTGGTATCGCGTGAGGAAGATGCTTTGTTGGTGTACGCGGGGTACGAAGCGCAGCCGGTGAAGAGCGGGGACTCGTACTTGGCCGTGCCTGTGGGCGACGTGACGATGGTGCCTCCGAACACCCCAACCGATGCGCCAAACACGGACTTTTACGAATTCAAGGGCTAGTGAGGCAATTGAGTGTGATGCACATATGTGTACGTACGTTGGAAGAAAGAAATGGATCGTTATGATGTTTATGACGTAAATCTGTGCCTTTGTCATTGTTGGTTAGCTTAGTAGAGAACAATTGGACCTCCGGAAAACCGGAGCTGATGGATTCTCAAATTGCACATCCATATTCGTTTTCGTAGGAGATGAGTGCGAGTAAACAGGGTAAAGAGAGATGGACGAGGTTAAAATATATGCAATATTATTGGATTTGAGAGGAAATATTGCTAGCAGAAAAATTGTTCGAGGAGCTCCGCATTGCGAGTCACTCGGCTTCTAGGCGCTTACTTTCTACGTACTGTCTGCAATGCATGTCTGGTTGCTTATTTTGTGAATTTTTACAATAAAAAATATTTACTTTTTCAAGCTAGAATAGAGGCATCCAACGCTGTGCTGCTCAATGCGCGTCCCTCGTCGAGTTTTGAGAGTACGTATGGTTCTGCTACTTCTTTTTGCTGAGCTTCAGACGCTTTTGCGCCGCGAGGAAGGCTTCTTCACTCGGCTCTTCAAAGGTGTCGTCAGCCTTTCGGCTCTTCTTGGCTGACTTGCCCTTGCCTGGCTTCTCAGCATACCGCGTCTCCAAACTCGCGAGCAGCGATTCGAACCCACGCTCACTGTGAACAACGAGACCACTCAACATTGTTAGACACGCTAGATTCACAGTAACGGCATCTTTGAGCCACCAAACCAGACTCACCGCTTGGAGCTCAGCGTGGACACGCTGCCACCGTTCGCACGCTCTTGCTGGTTGCCGCGGACCTTGCGCATCAGTTCTTCTGCTTCGCGTGCTTCCTTGTCCTTCTTGGCCTGCTTCCGCTTCTGCTGCGCCGCGCTCTCCTGCTTCTTGGGCTTGCTGGCTTTCGCGCGTACGTACTCGCGCCATTTCGGGAGCGACTTGACCTGCAGACACGGGTGTACACACACACACACACACACAAAAGCAACGTAACTATCAATGACTAGGGGGGATAATCTCCTTCCAGGAGACTTGCAAACGCACCTCTTTGTTCTTGATGGCTTTCTCGATCATCTCCGCAAAGCGCTCCTCGTCGTCTTCCGTCGAGAGCATGATCGTGTCGAGGATGCTCTGCATGTGGCCCTTGAGCTTACTGTACGCGTCGAGCACGTCGCGCTGCTCTTCGTCAGAGAAGCGGTACTCGTCGCTGAACTTGGTGATATCGGCCTCCGAGACCTTGGGGAAGATGCGCGCAAAGTAGTCGACCCACATCTGGAACGACGGTGACTTGTCTGTCTCCGAGTCCATGATCGAGCCTGTTTCGTCGTAGTACGCACGCGCCTCGGCATCGTTCAGTAGCGCGTGGATCGCGCTCAGCGCCTGGAACTTGGCCGTCGACTCGGCTTTCGAGGTTTCATCGCCGCGATGCTTATCTGGATGCTGCAATTCGAATACGACCAATCAGACTCGATGCTCTGAACGGCATGATGTGCAGATCGCGAAAGTATGGAGAACGTACGTATTTGAGCGCGAGCTTCCTGTAGGCGCGCGTGATCTCCTTCTCCGTCGCGCTCTTGTCCACACCCAGCACCTCGTAGAGGTCGCACCCGTCGCCAAACTGCGCGTAGATCAGCTCACCCGACGCGCTGCTCATCGTCCACACGCTTCCGAAAGCAAAAGTGCATCTTCCAGACGCAATTACTCGGATAGCTCTTCGTTCCCGCCAAAAAATGGCCCCATCTTATCCAAAACAACCGGTTATAAACTACTCCTACCAGCAAACCGGTTATGGAATTGACTCCCAAGCACCAGTATATTGCCGGTACGATACCGGTTTAGCTCTCTTCCTTTTCTTCAACCAGCAAAGACAAGGAACCGCTTACGCAACACACTTGGGCTCAGAAGCGTCATCGTAGGATCCATATTCGCTATTTGAAGGACTCACATCAAGACAGAGGGAGGAGACAATCATGGCGCCATCGACGCTAAGCTTCGGGGACGGCAGCAGCGCGCAGGTCGCGATCGTCACGGGCGCCGCGCGCGGCCTCGGACGCTCCTGGGCGCTCGCGCTCGCGGCGCACGGCGTGCGCGTCGTTGTGAACGACAACGACCCGGACCGCAGCCTCGTGGACGCCGTCGTGCGCGAGATCGTGAACAAGGGCGGCGTCGCCGTCAGCGACTACCACTCGGTCTCCGAGGACGCGACGAAGATCGCGGACAACGCGCTCAAGCACTTCCAACGCATCGACATCCTCATCAATGTACGTGGATGTGTATCGAGGAGATACATCACCTCTTTTACGTATGTGCAGACTGGTACTTACGATGCGGTTACATGGGCGACGACTTGCTTTCCCCCGATTGCATAGAATGCGACGATTATCCGCGATGGGTCGTTTCGCAAGATGACCGTCGAGAACTGGTAAGGCATTGATTGCTCCGAGTTTCTTTCTGAGCAGTGTCGTGACCATTGACCACTGTTGTGTGTTATACAGGGACGCGGTGTACAAGTCGAGTCTCTTTGGCACGTTCCTCATGACCCAAGCCGTGTGGCCGCAGATGCGTCGCCAGAAGTACGGGCGCATCCTCAACTGCGTCTCCGGCGCGGGCCTCTATGGCAACTTTGGCCAAGCGAACTACGCCGCGATGAAAATGGGGCTCGTTGGCTTTACAGTCGCGCTCAACCGAGAAGGTGTGTTGTTGTTGTTATATGCACCCATCGGAGTGCCTAACTAGGAAAGAAGCACGTTGTTAGAAACTTACAAATGATGCTGGTTTTGCTTGAAGGCGTCAAGTACAATATTCGCGTGAACGCGGTCTCGCCTGTTGCGAGCACGCGCCTGACGCAGCCATTGTGGCCCGACGATGTGTCCGACGCGTTGAAGCCTGAGTTGACGGCACCAATCATCGTGTATCTGTGCCACCCGTCGTGCACTGAAGCCGGGAGTTTGTTTGAGGTGCGACGCCCAGCTGATATGAGATCGTTTTCTGGTTTTCCTGGATGCTAAAGTGTTTACTACATGCATGGCTTAGCTTGGCGGTGGCTGGGTAGGAAAGGTCCGTGTGCAGCGCACCCACGGCGTCGGATTCCCAACGGATTCAGCGGTGTTCACGCCGGAACTGGTCGCCGAGCAGTGGAAAGAGGTCACGGATTTCAGCCGTGTGACCCACCCGACGACGACGCAAGAGTCGTTCGAGCCCATGATGCGCAACGCGCGGTTGCCACCATCGTCGCTCACGACGTCTCGTTCGCACGAGTGCGCCGAAGTGTTCGACCGCTTGCGCACGACGCTCCAGACTGGCGGCGCGGCGATTGCAAACTCGATCACTGGTGTCCTCGAGTGGCAAATCAACCAGGAAGTGTGGACGATCTCACTGGTCCGTGGGAACGGAACGGTGACTGCCGGCCGCGACAAGCGACTGACGCCCGATCTCCAAATTCATATGGACGAGCACGATTTCCTCGACTTGGCGCACGGGAAACTGCGACTGCAACAGGTGCTGTATTGTGCTGTTACTGGTCACGCACCGCGCTGACAAGAGCAGAGTGCTCATTTGTCTCTGCAATGTTGATGTTGTATGTACATGCAGGCTCTGATTCGGAAGAAGCTCAAGTTGCAAGGCAACTTGAAGCTTGCCATGAGACTGCAGCCCCTGGCGGATCTCTTCCTGCCCCAGCACGCACGACTTTAAACGACCACGCCACACAGCGACAGCTTTGTCACGGGGATGGAGGCCGACATGCGACCGAGAGGGACTGGCCGAGAGCAAACCGAGACTATACCTCCATTCTCGTTTGTGAATTGACGATATTTCATGGTTTGGGCGTGTGTGTTTTTTTCTTTCATGGCGAAACTCTTCCTATTCGTCGTATCAACGTCGCATCGACGTGTTTCTTATTGCTTTTTCGCCACATGTAATAATTTCAAATTTAGCCCGATGTTGTTGATGCGGCAGTAAACTTCCACCTCTTAGCCCAGCTCGTATATTCCGAGTTTCATTGGCTGTGTTCGCATTATCTGATAAGCAGTTTTGAAATTGCAAAATGGTGTATTGTCGGTCTAATAGCAATTAATTGCAAAAACGTATTCTGCAGTAACGAGTCACAAATTGTAATTCGTGTACATTGCGATTCACAATGTTAGTGATCCCGTTGGTTGCGATGGAGCTCTTGCTCAGCGTAAGATGTTGGAGGCGGTGCTGCTTCATCGTACGGCTCGTACTGGTGGCTCCAGGACCGCTCTGGGAATGTGGCGAGTCCCTGAAGCTGGAAGACGGCTGCTCGTGGCCACTAGTTTGTGTCCATCTGAGCTGTGATCAGTGCCACGTCTGTGTTGAAAATAGAGACACAATGAAGTTAGCACGCTGAGTTATCACAAAAGACAGAAAATCATGTAGACATACCTGGAAAGTAGTGGTGCACGTTCTGGAGGCCCGAGACGGACCCGTTAACCGTGACAAAGTAGATACTCGAAGGCGCGACTCGCTTTTCGTGCACGAGGTATTGCAGCGTACTGCATGCGCGTTCGCCGGTGCCACAAAGCAGATCCAACAGCAACACGACTTGATGCGGGTCGATTCGTTCCGGAATTTGCGCGCGGATATGCCATCGTCGGCCATGTGAAGCGGGTGGGAAGCGAGAGTGGACATCCTCAGCGGTGAGACTAATCGCGCCCGTGGATGCGAGCGGCAGCACGTCAGTGAGAGCTCGAAGAAGCACGGAGGCACCGTTGGCCTCCTCCATGGTGATGGCGCAGATGTCACGCTCATCCACTACAGCTGAACCTGAACCTGAACCTGAGCCTGAGCCTGGAAAGGAGTCTCTGGATGGGCTCCCCATCTTAACATCGACATCGTTGTCCTGGGAATGCTGCACATACGCGACCGCCTCTTCAATGAGCATCCGCATCAGACGATTCGCAGTGTGGCGGAAAGTGGGAGACTCGGTGTCTCCATTTCGCAAGGTTCGCAGTAAGTTCTTGATCGGCAGCGAGTGGGTGGCGACGTCACGGACATGGAACGGCTTTGGTGGCGCGGCAGGTCGGTCCACTCGCGGCTCTGGCGAGTGCGATCGATGGCGGAACGAGTCGCTCTCCATGGACTCACTTCCGTTTGATGAGCTCCGTTTGAGTTGCTCCTGGTGCTGATATCGGAGACCGTGTTCCTCCTCCTTGAGCTCTCTCCCCTCCTCCTCCTCCTCCTCCTCAACGTGCTGTTCCTCGTCTACAGAGAGGACGACTGGACTCGTGGGTAGCGACGGCGTGATCTCGGGCGACGCCGCCAGTGGCTTGTGCTTGTGCTTCTTTGGGTGTTTGGCGTCCGGGTCGCGGTCCACGCGCGTGAGCACCTCTTTGCGGTTCTTGTACAGGTTGCAGATCGCGGCGCGACTCACACGGTACTCCTTGGCGAGCGCCACCTGTTTCTCGCCGCGCTCGATGCGCCGGATGATCGCGCGCCGGTCGCCCTCGCTCAGGTACCGTGACGTGCGCTCGCGCTGGACGACCGGCGGGAGTGGGTGGGCGACGGCCAGGCGAGGGTGCTGACCGGTTGCATTGTTACTGTTGGTGTTGGTGTTGGTGGTGGTGTTGGTGGTGGTTTTGGTGAAACTATTGTTGCTGCCGGTGCGCACTTGCTGAGTCTGTTGCCACTGGTGCACGCTACTTGTGTCGTGCACTCGTGGCAAACTGGAGCCAATGGGCGAAGACAGGAAGCTGGAGGCCGGTCGTTGTTGCTGCAAGGGATCGTGGCTGCTGATCGGCTGCTTGCGTTTGCGCGAGTGCTGCTCCATTGACTGGACCATCAGCGCCGGAAACGCTTGCTGCTGCCGCAACGGATACTTGTGGCGCCACGCGGCCTGGGTTGCGCTGCGAGTCGAGTTCAGCTGCGCGAGGGACGCGGACGAGCCCGAGAGCGACATCCTCGGCGGGGACGAGCTCATGGACGACGTGCTCATGGACGACGAGCGCAGGAAGCTCGAGAGCGTGGGCAGCGTCGGAGTGCCGACCATCATGCTGGAGCTGCTGCTGCTGGTGCTGCTGCTGGTTCTTTCTTGGTTGATTAACTGAAACTGGGCGCCAATACTATTGTTGCTGAGAAACAAACCGAAGTGGTCCCACTGCGCAACTGCTTGTGTGTGTGCAGGTGACTGGCTGATTGGCCTCACGCGGGGGATGGTTTTCTAATTTCCTTCTTTGTTGCCTGCGCACACGCAAGTTGGTCGATAAACAACTTTTGGTTGTTTGCTCGGCGTCTGCGCGCGTCGAACTCTCGGTGCGGCCGCAAAAAGTAAACTGATTTCCGTCTTCGTCCTCTTTATTTTGTCGTTATCTGAAGCACGAGTCGACAGTGAATCGAAGCTGCAGGAGATTTGTTACGTCAGACGTCGCTGGGTTGCTCTCCTGGGATTGGTAGTCTGTCGATGTGTGTGTGCTGTGTGAATTCGACAGCTTTCACCGCTGTGCTGTGAGTGCGCAAGTGACGATGCCGTCGGATTTGATTTGTGTTCGTTTGCTGCCTGGTTTGCTGACAATCAGGTGTGGGTGCAGACTTGTCACGCGCTCACAACTTGCGACCCTGCGAAAGTTAATACGTCGGCGCTTCCAGTGGCGGATCTTCAACCTTTTCCACACTGTCGATATGCGCACCACCAGGTGGCGAACTTTTTATAAATTGGTCACTTTTCGATCAGTCCCCACATTGTTATCACATGTTGCCATGGTTGTCGTGTTTGTCAACAGCAGCAAACTGCGGATGATTCTGACAGCGGTTAGGGCGCCACCTTTGCCTGATTTCCTGAAACAATTCGACTGTGTGAATGTACACACAACACATTTCGCAGCGCAAGTTGTGCAAGCGATGCTGTGAGACCTCAGGTGTATTCGCGCGAATGCATACCCACGCAGTGTTCATACTGTACCAGAATCTGCAAATCTGCAAATCTGCGGTCTTCAAAATCGCAATTGCTGTTGCGTCGGCAAATGATGGCATCGGCACTTGCCCACGTCTGTGGCTGGAATTAACAACAGCAAAGGCGCGACAGAACTGATGGACATTTTGCCACCAAGTTTACAAAGCACTGTACAGTACGTGTACCATCTCCCAAGCACAGTGCCTTGTTAACGTTAGATTTGCAATTGCAACAGTAAAATAATGCTGTGATTATCATGGTGGTTTGATGCGGAACAGCCTCAAGTGCATGCAGTGCCGAAACCCTCGAGTGCCATTGTCTGTGCCTGTGAGCGTACAGCAGCGTCCTACAAGAGACACAGTGCAGCATCCTAACTCCCCCATCTGTTCTCGTTGTTGGCTTTCACGCAGGCGAGAACCACACTGCGTACAATTGACAATTTACATGAGCGTGACAACCATTTGATTGCTTCGTGATTTTCCTGCGTTTGGTATCACTTCGCCTGACAAGCTCATGTAAACACAGTAATCTTATGCATCCATTTTTGCGTTCCCGATGCCAAATTGCGAGCATTTTCGGTTTTCAGATGTGGGATCCTTTACCACAGCCAATCGCAGATCACAAAGAAGCGTTTTGTAAAACAACAGCCATTTCCAGTGAAGAACGCCAAAAACACGTGTTTCCCCAATTGAGGAGTTGTATTAGCGCGCACAGAACTATCCCTAAAGAATTATGAAAGAGCTTCCGACTTGATGAAGAGCGTGCTCATTTGTTTCCATGCTGAGACGTTGGACTGCTTGCTACAGTATCGCAAGCCAGTCGCTGAAAAGCGTGCACTCGGGAGGATAGGCGCAACAGCACCATAAAACAGCACATTGAAGGTAAATTGTTCACCACTCGCGTTACTGTACATTCCTTTGTAGTGTCTGTGATCTATGTACTGTAGCATGCTCGAATTACACGCTGAAGTCTCTTAACATGTATTATTGTGCATTTCATTTTTACTTAGCAATCAACCAGTTGGCCGGCCAAAATGGAGTGATTCGGTGATTGAGATAGACAATTAATTGCATTGTATCCGGATATATTGTCCAAAGGCCAGTTTCGGATAATATTTGATTTTGGCAAACCAAAACTGGACACAGCACGACCGTTTTGCCGCCAAAATGGCTATGTGCGTACACGGCCACCGAAAACGAAGAGAATCGAGTACAAGTCAGCTCATTTCAGCTGATCCGAAACAAAATCAAGTTGAAGCATAGGTTTCGTTGATTTTAGTTTAGTTTTAAAGTGAGCTATACATTGTTACTACAAAGGATGCTTGCTGTCCGTTCATGAGTGAAATTGGCTCTTCCAAGGTCAAATCCGAAAATGATGCCATTGCGTTTCAACAGTGGTCTGCTGTTCAACACATCGTTGCTGCCGTCGTTCGCCGTCCCAACTGGTCCCCATCCCCACTTTGAGAATCCTAAAGCGCGCTGGTCTCACCAGCTCCCTCGTCTCTGGTGCTTCAAATCTCTGCGGGGCACAATTCAAAATCGCGAGCCAAATTAGTCGAAAGTCGTGTTCTGTGTACAGTACGCACAGGTTTCTGAATAGCTATTGTCCAGCGATATCAACTAGTTTGGTGAGCTGAAACACATCTATCTCAATGCACAACATCATAAATTTATACCTCGTCGTGGAGAAATCGTCGGAGCATTTGCGCGAAGAAGCTCGCCATGAATCTCTACTTTCTTTCCCCACCAACGCGCGGCTTTTGAAGATTTGCAGTCCCGAGTGACGGAACGCAAGAGATTCGTCAGGCGGAAGATTAGTCACGACGTTCGACTAAGCGGCTTTTTGTGACGTTCTGATTGCAGAGATTTGAAGCACCAGAGACGAGGGAGCTGGTGAGACCAACGCGTTTTGGGGTCCCAAAGTTGGGATGGGGACCAGTCGGAACGGTGACATCAACGATATGTTTTAGGTAGCGCACGTACGAACGCGATGGCATCGTTTCCGGATTCGGATGTAGGAAGTCTGACAATATTTGCAGCAACAATGGAGCATCTACCCACTTTGTTTTTGCAAGCATCTACTTTCACCCAAAGCTCACTTTTGTATTCCCATCTGAGTGGAATGCCAGTCGTTCTGTTAAATCCGTGACGCTGAGTAAAGTGAACCCCTGCTTCCACGCACATATGCAACATGTGAAGCTGGATAAACCGGGATCGAACGTAGTTTGAAGATGTTGGGATTATTGAGATTTACTGAATGAAAATACAATGTACAGTACTGTCAGTGTACGACGAAATGTGCAGTATAGACAATGATATTTTCTATAAATTTATTTCTCAGCTGTATAACAGGAGCTTGGAGAGGAAGTAGTCGGGAAGAAGAGGAAGGAAACTGGAGTGGAAGGGAGAGAAAACTGGAGTGAGATGATGATTTTTATCTGTGGGGGGCACGAGTGGACCATGCTATGTGGTTGCATTCTATCTAGAGAACTGTATAGTATACAATTTGTCTGAATGCTGTGAATTATACTCTTATAGAGGGAGATTTGCAATCTCTGCAATATTATGCAATTGCTGAGGTTTGGTCAACATCAACACTTGGGGAAAGACATGTTTGTCAGGATTCTGTATTCTCAATACGAGCAATCAATTACAGTGAACATATTTTCTGTTTTCAGCCACCATTACTGTTGAGTACTCTACCCTGTCTAAGGCGTTGAAATCAGAAAAGAGCATGATAATCGCAGTAGATGTTGGGCTACTGAGGTTGGTGATTAGGACGAGAACGATGAAAACGCATTCATTAACTCCTTCATGTGCAACTGTAACAAAGAGAAAAGCGAAATGACATAATAGCTTAAATCAGTAGTGTGAGGATGATGGGGAACTGAGAAAGATATAATACCCCGTCATTTGCAATAGGTGGCTAGAAACGGGAGACTGCTGTTGGACCTCAGAAGCAGTCAGCTGGTTGATTGCTAAGTCCAGGCCGAGCTTGTCTCTGTCCGTGTGGACAATTCGCACAAAGAAGCGCCACACTGCAGCTCTCGTCGCCTTCTTCAACGCGCTTTGGTTCCCGAGTTTACCACTTTTGTGCGTCAGTTCCTCTATAAAAGAAGGATAATCGGCAAGATGGGCGCGGGAGGGTAGGTTAAGTGAAATTTGTTATGAAATAGAATACAGAACAGATAATGTTCGCATTACCAAAAATGCATAATGAATGGAGGCAACACGCTATTACAATTTTGGTAATTGGGGACTCAGGTTTGTAGAACAACACGAAATTGAATGCTACAAGTGCGTCTATGTTACCTGTGGTACAGAAACCGATTATAGCGCACGCAAAGCATCCACGTTGTATCGACATGGTTTTATATCGGGTATTTACAAAATGCAGCTACCGGCATAGAAAGTTTTCACAGAGGTCAAAGAGGCTTCCAGTATGGGAACGTCACTCAAATCGCGCCTGCTGCATTGGACGGATGCATTTTCCCCCAGCCTAACTATATACAGAAGCCTCGAGACTTCGGTTCTTAATTATATTTGGCTCAAATTTGGTGTTATAGTAAAGGATGTCCAGGGCAGTCCTGCCAACTCTTTAATGAAATCGCTGGTGCGCCTTTCTCTATGAGTGAACTTTACATCAAGTCGAAGGTGCTAAATGCTACGCAAGAAAGCATGTGCTCCAAAGTAAACTCTACTTTGATGGTGATAAAGGATTCTATAAGTCGAAGATTTAAGAATCCCTAACGTCAATCAGCCTGCGTAAAAACGTAGGTTTGCCTGAACAGTTGTTAAACACCTGGTCAAGAGTCGTACTTGCTCCCATAGCTGGGCGGAAATGCCTGTTGAGCTCTCCGCGAGTCGGTCTGATGATTTCGCGTTCATCGCAATGTTCGCGAGATAATCTGCTGCAAAGTAAGTTCTACTTTATTGGTGCTGTATTGCACTTTTTCATGATTGGATTAGGGTCAAAAAGGAGAGGTTGCGAACAGAATTGACGTCGAGAAACAGATATTGCTATGTACATGACGTCGGAAAATGGATATTGCTATGTGCATGACGTCGGAAATGCGAAAATGGCGATTGAAGATTACTGTGTTTACATGGTATGAGGCAGAAGCACCCGCCGATTCCACCGCTGTCTGGCTGTGCATAATGAGGGCTTTTCGCACACTGTACTCTACTACAAAATCCACTACAGTAGCGTACTGTAGTATTTAAATGCAAAAACGCAAAAAGTATTCAGCTGATTGCAAAACTCGCAGTTGTAAATTGGAAGTTGGAACTGACAGTACAGCAGTGTGCTATAGAGTTACAGGGTGGTCCTCGTTTCAACCAGCAAAGAGGCTGTTTGAACAGTAAGTATAGTATGATCCACATGTGGGAAGGGCAACGGCCGAGAATTTTGCATTTCCCCGGGCCGCTCAGATGTCGCTTACAAAGGGTAGTTGAGGCCCATAGATGCACACTTGAGGTAGGTTCTCATCTCTAATTCAGACCAGTTTTGAACCAAATTAACAAAGGTACTATACTGTACAATAGCATGTTAACAAAGATGCTGTACTGCATAGTACACTTGGGAGGGATCGCCGCTATGTTGCAGTCGCTTCCAGTTTACTCGTCAAATCTTGAAGTGGTGTGTCCCATACGCACGCTCGCTGTTCGGTCAGTACCTTCCATAGCGTACCGTACTTTGTACACTTGGTGACCTGATGATCCAAAATGTCCATCAGTTCTGTCGCGCCTTTGCTGTTGTTAATTCCAGCCACAGACGTGGGCAAGTGCCGATGCCATCATTTGCCGACGCAACAGCAATTGCGATTTTGAAGACCGCAGATTTGCAGATTTGCAGATTCTGGTACAGTATGAACACTGCGTGGGTATGCATTCGCGCGAATACACCTGAGGTCTCACAGCATCGCTTGCACAACTTGCGCTGCGAAATGTGTTGTGTGTACATTCACACAGTCGAATTGTTTCAGGAAATCAGGCAAAGGTGGCGCCCTAACCGCTGTCAGAATCATCCGCAGTTTGCTGCTGTTGACAAACACGACAACCATGGCAACATGTGATAACAATGTGGGGACTGATCGAAAAGTGACCAATTTATAAAAAGTTCGCCACTTGGTGAAAGATCCGCCACTGGAAGCACCAACGTATTAACTTTCGCAGGGTCGCAAGCCGCGCGTGCGTGACAAGTGTGCACACTTGTCAGCAAACTAGGCAGCAAACGAACACAAATCAGCTCCGACGGCGTCGTCGCATCACTCGCACACTTGTGGCGCAGCAGCGAAATCGGTCAATTTCATCCGGCGCACCCACACACGCGCTACCAATCCCAGGAGAGCAACCCAGCGACGTCTGACGTAACGAATCTCCTGCAGCTTCGATTCGCTGATCGGCATAACCTCCTCCAAGCGAGCGCTGTTTTATTTCCCCCCCCTGTTGTTTGTTGTGCTTCCCGTCGGTCGTATTTGTGGCTCTGCTCTAACGACAAAATAAAGAGGACGAAGACGGAAATCAGTTTACTTTTTGCGGCCGCACCGAGAGTTCGACGCGCGCAGACGCCGAGCAAACAACCAAAAGTTGTTTATCGACCAACTTGCGTGTGCGCAGGCAACAAAGAAGGAAATTAGAAAACCATCCCCCGCGTGAGGCCAATCAGCCAGTCACCTGCACACACACAAGCAGTTGCGCAGTGGGACCACTTCGGTTTGTTTCTCAGCAACAATAGTATTGGCGCCCAGTTTCAGTTAATCAACCAAGAAAGAACCAGCAGCAGCACCAGCAGCAGCAGCACCAGCAGCAGCAGCTCCAGCATGATGGTCGGCACTCCGACGCTGCCCACGCTCTCGAGCTTCCTGCGCTCGTCGTCCATGAGCACGTCGTCCATGAGCTCGTCCCCGCCGAGGATGTCGCTCTCGGGCTCGTCCGCGTCCCTCGCGCAGCTGAACTCGACTCGCAGCGCAACCCAGGCCGCGTGGCGCCACAAGTATCCGTTGCGGCAGCAGCAAGCGTTTCCGGCGCTGATGGTCCAGTCAATGGAGCAGCACTCGCGCAAACGCAAGCAGCCGATCAGCAGCCACGATCCCTTGCAGCAACAACGACCGGCCTCCAGCTTCCTGTCTTCGCCCATTGGCTCCAGTTTGCCACGAGTGCACGACACAAGTAGCGTGCACCAGTGGCAACAGACTCAGCAAGTGCGCACCGGCAGCAACAATAGTTTCACCAAAACCACCACCAACACCACCACCAACACCAACACCAACAGTAACAATGCAACCGGTCAGCACCCTCGCCTGGCCGTCGCCCACCCACTCCCGCCGGTCGTCCAGCGCGAGCGCACGTCACGGTACCTGAGCGAGGGCGACCGGCGCGCGATCATCCGGCGCATCGAGCGCGGCGAGAAACAGGTGGCGCTCGCCAAGGAGTACCGTGTGAGTCGCGCCGCGATCTGCAACCTGTACAAGAACCGCAAAGAGGTGCTCACGCGCGTGGACCGCGACCCGGACGCCAAACACCCAAAGAAGCACAAGCACAAGCCACTGGCGGCGTCGCCCGAGATCACGCCGTCGCTACCCACGAGTCCAGTCGTCCTCTCTGTAGACGAGGAACAGCACGTTGAGGAGGAGGAGGAGGAGGAGGGGAGAGAGCTCAAGGAGGAGGAACACGGTCTCCGATATCAGCACCAGGAGCAACTCAAACGGAGCTCATCAAACGGAAGTGAGTCCATGGAGAGCGACTCGTTCCGCCATCGATCGCACTCGCCAGAGCCGCGAGTGGACCGACCTGCCGCGCCACCAAAGCCGTTCCATGTCCGTGACGTCGCCACCCACTCGCTGCCGATCAAGAACTTACTGCGAACCTTGCGAAATGGAGACACCGAGTCTCCCACTTTCCGCCACACTGCGAATCGTCTGATGCGGATGCTCATTGAAGAGGCGGTCGCGTATGTGCAGCATTCCCAGGACAACGATGTCGATGTTAAGATGGGGAGCCCATCCAGAGACTCCTTTCCAGGCTCAGGCTCAGGTTCAGGTTCAGGTTCAGCTGTAGTGGATGAGCGTGACATCTGCGCCATCACCATGGAGGAGGCCAACGGTGCCTCCGTGCTTCTTCGAGCTCTCACTGACGTGCTGCCGCTCGCATCCACGGGCGCGATTAGTCTCACCGCTGAGGATGTCCACTCTCGCTTCCCACCCGCTTCACATGGCCGACGATGGCATATCCGCGCGCAAATTCCGGAACGAATCGACCCGCATCAAGTCGTGTTGCTGTTGGATCTGCTTTGTGGCACCGGCGAACGCGCATGCAGTACGCTGCAATACCTCGTGCACGAAAAGCGAGTCGCGCCTTCGAGTATCTACTTTGTCACGGTTAACGGGTCCGTCTCGGGCCTCCAGAACGTGCACCACTACTTTCCAGGTATGTCTACATGATTTTCTGTCTTTTGTGATAACTCAGCGTGCTAACTTCATTGTGTCTCTATTTTCAACACAGACGTGGCACTGATCACAGCTCAGATGGACACAAACTAGTGGCCACGAGCAGCACCGTCTTCCAGCTTCAGGGACTCGCCACGTTCCCAGAGCGGCCCTGGAGCCACCAGTACGAGCCGTACGATGGGGCAGCACCGCATTGAATGACGAGCGTTGTGATTACCGTCGTCTCATATAGCGTAGGAACTATTGAATACTATTAGACTGACAATGCAATAAATATCTGCACAATTGTTATTGAATTTATTTGTTTTTGTTTTGGTCCAAGAAACCTGGTTGATCTTGATTGTGGGCAACCACCACAGCCCACAAGCGTACGCTCTGCGCTTTCAAATCGGAGACTGCCATGCCGATCTTTTCACTTTGCGCAAGTTATGTGCCCACGTCGAGCTTCTTGAAAGAAGTCAGCGAATTTGATCGTGAAGAAACTGCTGCTCACTTGCAACTGAGCAATTTCATTTCCAGCGACGACCAATGTCATTTCAACAGTTACAGCTCATCTAGGTTCACATGTTCCGTGCTTTGAATGTACTGTAGTGTGAGCACGACAATTTTTTGATGAGGCTCTCGGGCATATTTCAGTATTTCTTGTCAGCGTCTTTATCTCTGGATACCAGGATATTGTTGCTCTAGCGTAGACTTCATTTATATGCAGGAACAGCGCACAAAAGCGTACAATTGGAGACGACCACCCAAAGAACGCAGCAGCAGAACACTATGTGATGATGATCCATCCATTCCTGTCCCGTATTTCACGAAATTGCTTTTATTTACGGAGCAAGTTTACAACACCTCTGGGGTATTAATACTCAATCAACAGTATAATAAATGAGCAATACCGTAGGAGTTTTAAATACAAGCATTTTGATTTGTAATTACGTGTGCGATCCGTAAAAAGTCGCCGCCAACGCACGTGGTAAAAACGGCCACGCCACTCATTTAGCGCCCACGCAAAGCTCGCCATCAAGCGCCCATTCCGTGCTGCCGAGAAGCTCCCGAAGGAAGTGAAGACGCCCGCCCGCAGCCAGCATGGCGACCGAAGAAGAGACCGTGGCGCCCACCGTGCTACCCGACGCCAAGTATGACCTCACGAACACGCTCGCGCCCTTCATGGACCTGCACTTCATGTTCCCGCTCATCGACTTTTTGTCGAGCAACGAGCTCTACGAGGAGGACCAGCTCATGGCCGCCAAGCTGTCGCTGCTCAAGCCGACCAACATGGCCGACTTCGCCGTTGAGATCTACCAGACGCTGCACAACACGACCGACGTGCCGGCCGAGTTCGAGGACCGCCGCGGCGCGATCTTGGACTCGTTGAGCTTCGCCAAGGCCGAGTGCCGCCTGATGCTCGAACTGATCGAAGACGAAGAAAAGATCATGCAGTTGCAGTCGGAGAACTTGCTTAACGCGAGTTACTTGGAGCAGAACGAAGGGGTATGCAGCCGTGTATTGCTTTATTACTATTGGAGAAGGAGGGGGAGCTTCGTAGTCTCATGCTTTCATTATTGTGTTTTTGGATCTCTTTTCTTACGTGATGATAGATCACACCAGCGGTGTTGGATGGTCTCTACAAATACGCCAAGTTGCAGTACGAGTGCGGTAACTACCAGGACTGCTTGACGTACTTGACGTACTACGGCGTGCTGATCCCAAACTCGTCGCAGCAGTACTTGAACGCGTTGTGGGGCAAGCTCGCGGCCGAGATCCTGATCTTCCGCTGGGAAGACGCGCTTGCCGACATTGCGCGTATCAACGACGTGATTGAGAGCAGCGTACGTGCAACTTGTGTCTATGTGGTGGATGTTGATGTCCACAAACTAAACATCTATGTATCATTTTACTACTCGTACAGAACATCATGACACCTGTGGAGCAGTTGCAGCAGCGCACGTGGTTGCTGCACTGGTCGCTGTTTGTGTTTGCGTGGCACGAGGAAGGCCGCGACACGGTCGTGGACTTCATGCTGCAGTCGCGCTGCGTGGAGGCGATCCAGAGCAACGCGCCGTGGCTCATGCGGTATCTTTCGGCTGGTGTGATCCTGCACAAGCGTCGCCGCAACCTGATCAAGGATCTGCTGCGCATCTACCGCGTGGACGACAAGGGGTACAACGACCCGATCACGGCGTTTGTCGAGAACCTGTTTGTGAACTTTGACTTTGAGTCGGCGCAGGAGCAGTTGCGCGAGTGCGAAGTGGTGCTCGCGAGTGACTTTTTCTTGTACGAGAAGAACATGGGCGACTTTATTGAGGCGGCGCGCCTGGCGATTTTCGAGCTCTACTGCCGCGTGCACCGCACGATTGACATGAAGAACCTGTCGTCGAAGCTCGCGATGGAGGAGGACGGAGAAACAGAGAAGTGGATCGTGAACCTGATCCGCAACGCGCGTCTGGACGCCAAGATCGACTCGCAGGAGGGGCTCATCGTGATGGGCACGCCGCATAACTCGGTCTACCGCCAGGTGATCGACAAGACCCGCGACCTCGCGGCGCGCACAACCTCCATGGTGTCGCAGTTTGAGCGGATGGGCAAGCGAAAGACGTACCAATAAATTGAATCATTTTCAGTCAGTCAGATAGGGAAGGGGGGGCTATATGGATATCTAATCAGAATATAGACCAGCGTTTGCTTGTGTGTGCGTCAATGGGATCATGAGGAATGGAGCCACGTCGCATGGCGAAACCAGCAACCCTCGAAATAGAGCTTTTTGACCAACGTCTTAATGATTTGAAACGTTTGGATACGCACCTCTTTACGGTGCATACCCATTATCTTATATTTGACTTACTATATGAATGCATGCTCATTTGGTTGATATATTTACCTCTCCATTATCAAGTCATGGTCTACCGATGAAACGGAGGTAACGGACGGGAAGTGGCACGGAAATGGCCGTTAGCCCATCCATGCCTCCCGTGCATATGTATGCATGTATGTTTCCGCGCATTCCACGGCCATTTCGGATCATTCGCTGATTGCCTCTACGATTACCAAGACGCGGCTGCAGTAGCGATGGTCATGCGTGAGAAGCGCCTCAGCTCCGACGACCTCTCTGTGCGCCATGTGCGCGTGTCGCTTCGGTCGTTCACGGTCGGCATGTTGACGCTGCTGCTCGTGGTCTGGAGTATCTATATGGTGAGCGTCATGGACACATTCCGCACGGTGCGCATGGACCTCCGTCACAACTGGGTCACCCGCCTCTCGCCCGGAACATCTCTAGTCAGAGGTGGTAAAGCCGACGATGCCACTGCTGCTCTTCGCCATGCCATGGACATGGACGTGAATATTTCGGTGGCCGAGACGCTCAAGGTCACGCCGTCCAAGGAGCAATGGCCGATGCAGGAGGAGTTCTACGACTCATACTTTGATTCCAGCAACGACACGTCGACGACAATCATCTTCAACGTGTTTCGAGGCGAGCCGAAGGCGCTCGAGATACAATTAGAAGCCGCATCGTGTCAGAAGAACCTCAAGACCAAGCCCGATGTCTGGGTCATGTGCTTCAACTCTCCCAAGCAAAAGGACTTTGAGAAGGTCGTGGACAAGTTCAAGGCCAAGATCCCGAACCTCGTGTTCACGGCGTCCAACTTCAACCACAAGTTCCACGGCCGCTTCCTGCTGGCGTACATGGCCAAGACCAAGTACGTGCTCATCGTGGACGACGACAAGATGATCGACAGCACGACGGTCGCCGACTACATCAAGTGCATGAAGAAGCAACCGGGCGTCTGGGGCAACTTCGGCCACTTGCGCGCGCCGGCCTTCGACGGCTACAAGAGCTGGCCGCGCGTTGGATACAATATCGAGAGCGACGACTTTGCCGAGCAGGATTACTTGAGCGGCATGTGGTTCTTGGAGCAAAGCTGGCTCGAGTACTTTGTGAAGGAGCGGCCGCCGTCCTGGGAGACCTCGGAGGACATGCATTTGTCCCACGTCATGCGCAAGTACCTCAACTTGAACACGTACGGCGGCAAAGTGGCCTTGGACCCCAAGCATTTGCCTGGCAAGGACCACGCAGCCACCGTCGGGTCAGCTCTGCACCTGCGCGAGTACATCTTTGACCACCAGCACGGACGCGGCAACAAGGTCGCGAACATCGACACCCCCCTGCAGACGCTCGTGTACGCCGAGACCGTGCAGGACATTGAGGATTTCCTTGACAAGATGCGCAATTGCCCCGACCACATGGACAAGGACAACGACTTGAACAACAACAACGGGAACGCGGCCGTGCGCATCGGGTACACGGACCCCGAGAACCTTCCGCCATGGTGCAACGTCGGCAAAACCGCCGTCGTGTTCCGTGGCGCGCGCGAGCAGGATGTACAGCGCATGGTTGAGGCCGCCGAGGTGCTCTGCAGGTACACGAACTGCGAGTACTTTTCGCTCAAACCCAAGATCAAGCACGCGATCAACTACTTCAACATGCGCGAGGGCTTCGGACAGCACGACACGGACATCCCGTGGCAGACGGCGGCGTCGGACGTGCTGCTGTCGCTAGTGGGCGTGCTCAACAACGTACTGCCGCAGAACTTCTACTTCCCGTACGTGAGCCACATCCAGTGGCACGAGCCCGAGGCCGCCGCGAAGAAGCAGCGGCTCCAGGTCTACCACAGCACCGTCAAGCTCGCGCTGCAGATCCACGCCAACTCGAAGACGAACGCGAAGTGGGACCACCGCGCGGATGCCAGTGCCGACGCCCAGAGGGCGTACCCGACCAACATGAAGGTGTACGTGTGGTGGAAGACGCCCGCGACGTACGTCGAGCCACGCGCCATGTACGAACAGCTCAGCTTGGAGTAGCCCGTCGTTTTCATTGCACTCTTTTCCCTCACATTTATATTTGGCGTTGGAACCCAAGTGTCTGGTATCATGGCACTTGGTATCATGATACCAAGTATCATGATACATGGTATCACACTCTTCTCAAAAATGGTATCAATACAGCTGTACTGTTTTATGTTAATGCATTTGACAAGTGAGGTTTTATTCCTCGATAGCCGCTCGCGGCCGCTCGATCAGCCCACCGGGATCGAGGTTTTTTTCTCTCTCTCTTGGCGTTATGGGGGAGCGAGTGAGTGAGTGGGTAGTGCACAAGCAGCAGCAGCGGAGAGCAACATGGGCGGCGTGGACAAGTACCCTTACCCGAAGGCGACGTGGTCCCCAGCAGGCGGCTGGTGGCATGAGACCAAGAACTGGCGCGGCAAGACCGGCACGGCGCTCGTGGTCATGACGCTCGCCATCCTGCCGCTGGCGCTCTACTCGCGCGGCAACCACGTCAAGTTCCCCTCGGAGGAGCGCCGCAAGCTCGCGAGCCACACGCGACCGGAGTAAAATGGACACCAGCTACAGTATATATCGGTCATCGCGGCGGTGGCGGCACGATCCCCATTACAGGAGATGATGCGAACGTCCGGCGCACGCACACACTCTATAATACTACACGACAGATACCAGACGCCCAGCGAGAGGAAGGAGCTACACGCGCGCGAGAGAGAGAGCACAGGAAGACGGAGAAGCACGAGGTAGAGCACCACACCAGCGGACGATGGGAGAAAAAGGAAACAACAGGAAAATATAAAAAAGAGCGAATTGAGAAAAGTGCACGGGGACTGCAGCTGTGTGTTGGCCGATGAAGGAGCTTGCTGCTTTTATTTTGCATTGTCTTGTGTAGAGCGTCGGTGGGGCGTTGGTGCTTGCGTGCTTGTGTAGGTGGGCTTTGCCAGCAGGAAGATGTGTTTTGTATTCCATCTTCAATTGTACAAATGGCTTTTGGGAAAATGCAAGCGCTTCGGCCCATCGCGAAAAGCACAGATCCAACCGGAGCGCGTTCACTACCTCAAACAATCGTCAAACGCTATGGAAAAGTCAAAGGTATGTAGGAAACTTGTTTGCATTTAGGCGCTTACTCTTTGTTTTTAGTTTTCATTTCTGGGACGCTATCGATATGTGGGGCTTCTATTGTACAACAAGGGCGCTGCGTCGTTGAATATCCGCAAGCTCTAAGCCTGGGTCTGCTTAGAACTCGTGGCGTCCGTCTTCGTGCTCGACTGCGATCACTGGCGACGCCGCGTCGTCGTTTGGAGACCCCCCTGCGGCTTTTACAAGTGATTTCTTGGGGAACTTTTTCAAAAAGCCCCATCCTTTCACTTTTTTGGCCGCGGGTTTGCTGCCGTCGTCGCTTTCGGCGGCAGCGTCCTCTTCGGCCTGGAGGGCGGCTTGCGCGGCGGCGGCCAACGATCCCACGGGCTGCGCGGCGTAGAAGTCGCTTTTCTCAAACACCTCCTGACTTGACGTCACCGTCATTTTTCGGTATTTGCTGCTGCTGGTGCCCCCAGATTCGTTGTCGTCATCGATGCCCATGTACGCCATCATGGCCTCCGTTGGCACTTCCCACGTGGTGTAGCCCGACACAGTATGCACATAGTAATAGTCGCCGGGGTGCGTGCGGCTTTCGCGCTTGCTCCACCCGTCCGGCAGCTTTTCACTCTCCACGACGCCCATCGAGTCCGCGGACCCGCGATCGGTGGAAATGGAGATCGTGTCGTCCGATCGTCGTGGAGACGATTGAGGCGACTTGGGGGAGCTTGGTGCTTGCGCTGGCACTGGCGTGGTGGCCGTAGAGCTCGTGGTCGTGGTCTTTGTCACGCGCTTCTTGAGCGCATTCACAAACCCTGGTTTCTTGGCTGGTGCTGCCACCACTGCCTCGTCCCCGGATTCTTCGTCTTCCTCACGAAACGTTTCGAGGACCTTTGGAGACATTGCAGCGACTGCGTTGGTGGTGCTGGTACTGTTCTCAGTGGTTTTCTTGCCCGAGAGGAACCCCGTTGTCTTCTTGAACAACTCGCGCACATCCGATGTACTTCGTCCCTTTGCCATACCTGCTCGCTCCATGCGGCTAAATTCGTCGGAATCAATGATATTTGACGTATCCATGGCACCAGCCTGCTGCTGTGCGTCGGCGACCGGTTCAGGTTTTCGCACAGGGGCAACGAATTTGGTCACTTCGCGCAGCTTCTTCTCCTGTTGCGCTTCGCGTTGGCGCAAAGTCTCGATCACCTTGGCTTGCTGCGTGGCTTCGGCGCTGAAATCCTCGACGAGCAGCTCAATCGCTTCAAGCGTGGAGAACAGATCATCATGATTCGCATCGACATCGAGCGACCCGTGGGCCAGCTCATCGACAGTCGAGCCCGAAGGATTGGCTTCAATGCCACGCAGTGTGTTCAACAGCGTTCGTCCTTTTTGGCGAATGGTATTCGCGATGGCTGCTGCGCGCTGGGCGTCTTCGGTCAATTGCGCGAGGGTGTCTTCAGCCTCCTTGATCTTCTTGCGCATCGAGTGATAGCCATTGGCATGCTCTGCGTTGAAGCGATGGTTCTCGAACGCCTCCATCCACTGCTGCGCTTCCTTTCGATTCTCTGGATCCAAGAACAGCGGCCGTAACCTCGCTTTATCCGAGTCGACACCGTTGTGGGTGCCCTTGGGCATCTGGCCCGTCACGCGGAAACAGTGCTCACTGCCGCCGACACACCGCTGCAGGCAGTCGACGTTCCATCGGATATCCTTGAGGAACTCCATGTCGATAATGCCGCGCGGTCGGTCGTCCGTGGGCGTGTTGTAGTAATATAAATACGTCGCGGGGCGGACGCAAAAGTAATATTTGTTCCACGCGCCTTCCTCGTTGTCGGCCTGTTTGCGCAGGAACCCCGAGATTGACGCGAACCGCGAGAGGCCCTCGGCGTCTTCGGGCACCGAGAACCGCGCGCGGGACCGCTTGGACGACGACGAAGCCGACTTCGTCGACGACGACGACGATTTGAACGCCGACTTGGAACTCTGGTTGCTGCTTGTGCTCGCGGTGCTCACGCTCGACTGCACCGACGCGCTGCGGTTCTTGCCCATGTGCTCCGTCGCGTTCTTGTGGCGGCGCTCGTCCCCGCTGCGGGGGTAGCTGTCCGTCGGCATCTTTTCAGCGAGACGCGCACACAGAGAGAGACAAAGGGGGGAAGATGATGTGAGCTGCTATCCTGCGTTGCCGGTATAGAGCTCTTCGCGAAATGGGACGCCGCTGCACCCCTCTGCGCGCACAGCCAAATGACGTTCGCGCGACCTTCGCGCGACAGCACGAGTTCCGGAGCACCAGCTGGTCGACAGTGGAGAAGAGGAAGTCAGACATTTTTGTATAAAAAAGGGTACTTTAATAATATTTTACAACTCAACAGGTACCTTTTGAATGGATAAGGGCCGGCATTAAGTTTATGCACCGCTGGCTATAACGGAGAATTTGGTTCGTTGAAACCGGTAGCTGAGCTTACCAATGCAGACAAGATCTGCTCTGTTTTCCTTCTTTCTAGGTGCGCTTGTGGTCTTGTCGCCCTGTAGCTTGTTTGCCACAATCTGCTCTCATTTGCAAGGGCGGACCTACGGCAATGCTTCAGCATCCTCTTTTGTATTTGTTTGAACTTTACGGCCTTCTATGAAAAGAACTCTGAAGGACAGCAAAACAGTCAGTCAGTCTTCGAGCCAGAGATCAGCAGCGATCGAGATGGGACGAGGGCGGACGACTCCGCATGAGATCGCGCCAGTGCTTTTTTCCGTTAAGGAGTCGCAGGAAGTGACCGCTACTTGATCTCTTCTGATAATTAGTGCGAACCAAAAACATGATTTGACATTTTTTCTATTTTACTGCAAAATGCAGCTGATTGCCTGTATGATGCGATACATTGAACTATCGTGAAAAGGCACTGTGTAGAGGTAAAAACCAGTGATTGCTAGTCACCGTGAAGAGGCACTCTAGACGAATCCGAACCACGTAATGCGATGCACCCTCTATTAAAACACAGACGAGAAGGGTTTTTTCGTGTTCGTCCATGCGCCGCTCTGCGTAGAGGAGGCACGCGTACCTTCACGCCACAACATAGAAGGAATAAAAAACATGGAAGCAGCACGCTCGCATCTACGGACGAAGAAGCGATTACGGTCGATGGGGTTTACAGTGGGGGTCGCATGCATACATGCGCTCCGTCTCGATCAGTGAACCATGCGCACGTCCGCACATACAGTCGCTCTATACTGCACTGTGCATGCATGCTATGCATCCATACTGAGCCATGCGCTTCGTCCACGCATACGTCAATGCGGCGCTAATATGCGCATGCTATATATAGATCTCTTTGATGCGCATCGGCAAGATATAGATAGCCTTGTTGGCTGCGCCATGCAGATTTCCAGTCTCGCCATTATTCCTTCTCTATCTCTCTGTGCGTGGAGCGGTCGCAGTGCATCGCAAAAGAAACATGGAGGGTAGTAATAATGCCACCTTCTACATTGCGCCGGCGCAGACGGCCCCGCGCTCGCCGTTCGCGAAGAGTCACGCGCGCGATGCCGTATGCTGGAGCAACGCGAATCTCTCCGACAAGTCTCTGGTCAAGGGCGACAACGATCCTGCGCAGGAGTGTGAGGCAAAGCCTCATCATGCGACCAGCGCCGCTGCGACACCATTTGCGGCGGCGCTCCGATCCCGCTCGGGCCGGTTTCGCCAGAGCTTCCGCCGCACCAAGCGCCGCGTGGTGCAGCAGCTGCTCGTCAAGATGCACAGCACGGAGCCGTCCGACGACGCCGAGTACGCCGCGCTACGCGACCGGCAGCTCGACCTGCACGAGCATCTTACAGCCGTGGCCATGCACATTAAGAGCTTTGCGACGAACCTGGTTGCGCTCGGCCACGGCGCCTCGCTCATTGGCAGCGCGAGTCTGCAGATCGCGTCCACGGGCCACGCTGTGACCGCGCGCGTGCCGCTCCATCCATCGGGTCCAAAAGCCGTGATGCCCACGGCGTATGACGCCGAGTTCCCCAAGAGCATGGCGAACGTCGAGAGCCACGCGCGATCTCTCGCTGTACGCCGCACGCGTGTGTCTCTCTTGTTGGCGTGCTACAGTAGAATGCATTGTCTGATGCGATTTGCTGTTGTTTGGTCCGTTTTCCTGCAGGGCGTCGTGCTCACGACGATCGTCGCCTCGCTCGATAAGAAAATGGACACCATGCACGCGATCAAGGTATCGACCAAGAGCGAGGATTTCATTTCGTGATTTGATGGTGCAGGCTCCATTTCAACTGGGGCTGGAAGCCACGCAATGCTCGTGGATAGTGCGGTAACTGGATCTTGCTGTTGTGGTTGTGGACCCATGCTGCTATAGCGCGAAATGGATGTGCGCGCCAACTGCAAGCTCGATTATGACTCGGCTGTCCGCAAGGTACGCCCCTCAATCCGTCCATTCCGATTGTATCAAGCCACTGACCATTGTGCCGCTGCTTGCCCCTGCTTCGTTTGTATCAATGCGCAGCTTCGTGCCGCAAAGCAACGCGGCAAAGCGGATGCCATCGTGCGACGCGATGTAAAAGTACGTGGTGCCTTCGCGTCCTTTGGTCGGCTTGTGTTCCTCATTCAATGTTGCATTATTATGTGTTTTCTTGTGCATTTTAGCTTCAAGCCGCTCGGGGTGCTCTCGTGAGCACGACCGACGCGTTGGTCAAGAAATTTGTCTACTACGAAAACGCGCGCAGCGTGTTCATTTACCACGAGCTGCGGCAATTCCGCGAGCTCCAGACGCAGTTCTTCCGCGACTGCGCGTCGTTTTTCGAGACGCATGAACATCACGAGGGCGGGCAACGTGAAGATGGCGATTGCGAGCCAACCGAGCAGCTCCGCACGCAGCTGCAAAAGAAATTGTCGCTTACGAATCAAGGATCGTGAGGAGCGGGCTCGTCCAAACGTGCGATCTTGCTCGCACTCATATATTTACCGATATCACAGCTACACTTCACAAACCACACACATCTGGGTATTAATCAACATACTCGGAGCTTTCATACCATCCATGCGATCTTCTTCTTCCAGACAGCTTATAGCCGCAACCCGAGGTAGAACATCTGCAGGTGGTGGCGCTTTTCAAAGTCCATGACAATGGCTTTCACGCAGTCCTCGGTCAAGTCTCCGGGGCTCTTTGTGGTGGTGTTCTTTCCCGTGGCCACGTCGTCGATCTCTTGGCAGAGCGAGAGCGCAATCTGGCCGCCGTGCGCTGCGTCGTCGGGCGTGTCCTCCACGTCCAAACAGATCACATGTAGGCGCTTCTTCTTAAAGCTTATGCGAATGCGCATACTCAGGTCTGTAGACACATAGAGCACAATGGTCACCAACACGCATACACACCAGCGCAAGAGAGAACCATTTTTTTCTCGTACCTTCCAATACGGTCAGGAACATGCGGTAGTCGAGGCACAAGACGACGTCGATCTGCTGGAGCTGCTTGTTGCTGAGACTCTGCCAGCGCTCGGGGCACGGCTTGGTCGCGATGTCACGCTCGAGCATCTGCAGCACACCGTTGCGCGTAAAGAGCTCGTGGTTCTCTTTCTGCAGCGTCGCGTGCATGCGCTCATAGGGCGTGGCGAACTCAAACACGCGCGGACTCGTGCTCGTGGCGCCCGGGAGGGCCACACACTTGCCCGCGCCGTAGGAGCGCACGCGCAGCCCCGCGGCGTGCAGGTGGTCGTGCGCGGCCGTGCTGCGATTCACGTTGTTGACGCAGATCATGGCGAACATAGGCCGCCACCTCGGCGCTTCCGTCTCGCTGGCGTCTTGCTGCTTGGCCATCTTCTTTCGCTTTGCCAGCAACTGGAACATCTTCAAGTGGCGGGGTGTGGCGGGGCGTGGGGGTCGCTGGGACACAACAGTGTTTACTTCTGCGACTAGCATGGGAGACGGCGCATCAGCACGCATTGTTGTTATCAGGAGGGAAGGGAGGCGCGTAATAAAGAGCTACAGTGCTGTATGGGTTGACGACTTACTTGCAGGAGCGCGCGTTGCAAAGTGCGAAGCGGCCGTTCGTTGCGCTTCGTGGCGCCCATTGCAGCGGTGGTGCCGCATAGCGAGCGCATCCCTCCGGTGGTTCTTCCTCGCGTTCTTCGTGCGCATACAGAGCTGGAGCCACATTCTGCGTACGCTTTTTCCTCAACCTCAACGTTCGCTATGATGGGTGGTTCCATAAATAAGGCCTATTTTAAAGATCTGCATACAAATGAGGTCCCTTTGTGGATGAGCAACCGCCATATGACAGATGGCGTTGCAATCTTCAAAAGCACGTGGGTTGAATTGCAGATACGACTCGTAGCTGTAGGTAGATGCTTTTGCAGGTTTGAGCACTGAAACCAGCTTATAAGCTTACAATTTCGGCATTAAACGGCTGTGTTCATGTCAATTCTACCTCAAATGATCTTAGGTCGTCATCAATGCATTGGTACCTCATCAGAGTAATACTCATAAATCCTCCTCATTAGAAGCACTTTGGCAGCTGCCATTAAAGTGTGTGGCGGAGTGGGAAAAAACGAAACCTTGCAAAATAACTATTCACAGTTTCCATAGTAGAAGCTCTTCGCTTTGATTGCCTGTTTTGGTATACACATATGAATACATCAGAATGCAATGCACACAAAGTATACTTTTGGTGGAAACTGCTAATAACCAACGTTGGCTCCCACAACTGTCACTGAAGCCAATCTGCTCCCTTGCCGAAAAGTGACTCATCGCTGTCACCAGCAGTGGATCATCTACGGCGTCCGTGAGACGGAGAGCCAAATTGGATTAACACGTTGCGTGTCGTATGCACCCGACTCCTTGAAGGACGAACGATTACCATTAGCTGCTGCTCGTGCAGTTCGTAGGGTAACTGTTTACGATGACATGGGGACACTCGATTGTCGCATTATCTGTTCCTCACTTCAACAGGAGTTCTCTTTTCTCCTGTGGTAGCGCGGTTCTTCGTAGTTTAACTTAGCTTTTCTCTATTCGTCGTCGTCGCTGGCATCTTCGTACTCTTCGTCGTCCTCGTCCTCATCTTCGTCATCGTCACCTGGACGACGTGGCTTGGCATCCACTGCGTAGATTTCACGCAACTGAGCCGCGTTCTGCGGTGGATTCTCCATCAGCTTGCGCAATTTCTCGGTCGGGATGCAGTCTGTGCCACTCACACGACATGCGATCTCGTACGCCTGGGTGTACGCCTGCTTGGCGCCCGCCAAATCGCCCAGGATTACGCGCACCTGCGCCAGGTTGTCGTAGTAAATGGTCTTTTCATGGTGCGCAGCTGGCACCACGACGTTCATGTACTTGATGATCCGCTCCCAGGTCTGCGTCAAGCTTTTGTGGTGCTCTTCATCGGGCAGGAACGCAATCAGCGCAGCTGCCTCGCAACCAATCGCATCGAGTGCCCAGAACAACAAGTAGTGGCGCTCGTGTAGCACACCTTCGCGGACCAATGCGTCCACTTCCTCCAGGCTCTCTGGAAATCCCCCGTCAAGCAAATGCTGCTCAGCGGCGAGGAACTTCGTGACGTGGGCTTTGCTCGCAGTTTTGCTGCAGCCGCTGCAGCGCCACTCAAACTCCAGGTCTTCAGGCGACACGAGCTGCTCGGATTGCGGCTTTGGGTAGGGCCACACGATGCCGGAGCTGCAGCCGCTCTGCTGGCACTGGAAAGAGCGGCACGTGTCGGGGTTTATCAAACACGCATCGCAAGTGCACATGAAGCCGTAGGACTCCAAGAGCGAGCTCATGCGCTCCTCGGTTGGTCGGTAGAAGAAATTGCCGTAATCAATCGAGAGCGCATCACCCTTCGCAATTGGCTTGATCGCCGTCATCCACAATTGCGAGTCGTAGGTCGTGAAACTGCAATTTGGGCTGCAGTTATGCTCCATGCGGCACGCCGACAGGAACAACCCGGAGCCGCCCAGGTTCTCAAGTTCATGCGAGTTCGTGTTGAGCGCGCCGATCAGCGTCGACATTTGGTGGTCTGAGAAGCCTTCGGGGAAGATATCGGATGCCTGTGCGCGCAATTGCGCAGTCGCTTCCATCGAGCGCTCGTAATTGGCGCTTGTGAGCAGCAGCACTTCGTCCAACGCGGAGTTGTCGCGCTCAAACATAGCCAAACAGCGCAAGATGCAGCGAGCGCGGTCCACTTCCGCGATGCCTTCGAGGTCTGCCATCAGGTGCACGACTTGTTCGCGGCGCTTGAGGTTCTCACTCAAGTGCTTCGTATAGAGCTGCGATGCAGCACACTCGTGGGTCTCGTCATTCTTTGGCGCTGTTTCGCATTGCGGGCACACGTCGGTACTCCACGGTGCGAACACGAACGCGTCTTCGCTGAAGATGACGTCACCGACTTGGAATGCGCGCTCGCTGAGCACCACCTTGCCTTTCACGGCGTCATCCGCGACGCGCACGCCGCAGGACGCAAACGGCGGCGCGCTGAAGCCCATTTTCGCTCAAGAAGAATGAATCTGTGAGATGGATGGAGGAGCGCCAGTACTTTTGGTGAATCAGATGGGCTTCTATTTAGAGTGAAAGAAATAGCCTCGATATTCGGTTGTAAGAGTGAGTAAGTTGGGAAGCGCTCTTAGATGCGCATTTTACTGTAGAGGTTTTGTACCCATTTGATGTGAAAATATCAAGAAAAAACGAAAGATCGTATGTGCGCTCTGGACGGGTGTACGAGGCATATGCTTAAGCTCCAGCTATTGCTACTGCGCCCGGCTCTCTAACAGCGATCGAGTGAATGTAATCGGACGTGTAATCCCCTTGCGATTATGAGAAGATTCGTTTGATGGTGGTAAGTCATGGAGTTTGTACAACAAGGCCAGTAGTATGTTAGCTGGACAACTGGATCAAGGCCACATATGCGCTATTGCTCTTAACACTACCAAAAGATCAACCAAATGGCGCACATTAACTTCACTTCCTACACATATACACGACTCCATGCGCTGTTCCTTCCACCTCAGCACCTAATAATATTCTCGTTCTGTTCATCGTCGTCTCGTACATCTTCGCATTGCTCGTCGTCAGTGCCTCGGTCTCTCCTAGCCTACCTCCCGCTTACGGAATCTCGCGTGCAGGAGGAGCGTCCGGGAGTTCCGACTGGTGCTTGGTACCGTGGCTCTTGGCGTGCTGTTCGGCGACCCCGAACGGCGTTTGTTGCCACGCGTCTTCGAACTCGTTCGGGTCACCCTCCGGAGACACCTTGTTGTCGTGCTTGCCCTCGTCGCTTTCTGAGGCACGCGTCCACGTCGACTCCATGCGGCGATCGCCAATACGACGCGCGCGCACCGCCTTGAGGCGACCCGCCGAGTCTTCGTAGCGACGGCGCGTGCTGTTCACCGGCGTGCCCTTGTCATCGAGCGTCGTGCACTTGCTGTACGAGTACGTGTAGTACGAGTACCCATCCTTGGTTTTCTTTTGCGGTGGCTTCAAGGTCGACGGCATTGCGGTGTCGAAGCTGCGCGCTCCGAGCGGCAAGTCTGCGAAGAAGTCGTTGTCATCGTCGGTCTCTCCTTCCATCTTGTCGTCGTCTCCCTGGCCCTCGTCATTGTCCTCCGTCTCCATCGTCTCGTCCTCGGACCGCGACGGCACAAACAGGATCGTCGTCGTGTGGAAATCCAAGTCATCGTCATCTCTACCACCCATGAGCGATTCCTCGCCGGCGAGCGATCCGAACCATGACCGGGGCGTTACAAAATCCCAGTCCATTCGATACATTGCACTTAGGCAGCTTCAGGGCTTTGGTCTTGGTTGTGCTGCTGTTGTTGCTGCTGCTGTTGCTGCTGCTGCTGTTGCTGGTGACTTGGCGACTGGGAGAAAAAAATCGGCAACTCGTATCGTTCGTGGCAGTTGGAGCGCCAACGCCTCCGTTGAAGAAGAAAGAGCGCGCTATTTGCCCAGTCGCACACCCCAAACCGTCAAAGTGCAACTCTGAAGAAGCTGAAGTTTGCGACTAGGACTTGCTTTCCGTCGACGAATCGGTCAATTCACTTTGTACGAAAATGAAGTAGATTTAATTAATTTCCTAGTTGTCTCATGCGCGCGAGCGCCACTCGAACAAACGAGCGCGCGCACCAAAATCTAAATGCAATCCTAAAAGTAAATTCGCCAGTCCACATACATATACACCAAGGCTCGTGGCGCCACGCTGTCCAGTCGTTTGTAGCTCTTCGATGCCAGGAGAGCACGCGCAAGAGTGACGAGCAAAGCACCACGTAGCTTTCTCTTTTTTTCTCTTCTTGTTTTGGCTTTTCGTTTATGAAGAAACAAAATGACACAAACTAAATATACGGCGTCGACGACACGTCCACCTTCGACTGCGACGTGTCTGAGCCAAACGAAAAGTTTGGCGCTTCGTACGTAAAGCCCGTAAACATACTGCGTGGCAGTGCCGATCCGCCGCTCGACTTGCTCAGCGGCGTGCCTGTGACTGGTAATTCCGTGAACTCCTTGTCGAAGTTTGACGTGTCGCCGGCTTCCTTCGACTGCGGGTCTGACGGCTTGAACGGCGGCTCCGACCAGAGCAGGCCGTCCCAGTCCACCGAGCGGAAGAAGCGATGCGCCTTCACCTCGGACGCGCCGCGGCTTCCTAATCGCTTCTCCGGTTCACGGTGCAGCAAGTGCGAGATCAGCGACGCCGCATCCGCACTCAGGTACTTTGGAATCTCGAGCGGCGCTTCTCGGATGCGCGCAAAGAGCTCCTGGCGATTGCGTGTGTACCACGGTGGCAGCCCCGTGAGCATTTCGTACAGCACCATGCCAAGTCCCCACCAATCGACGGCTGTGCCGTGACCTTTCCGTGCGAGTACTTCAGGAGCGAGATACTCGGGCGTTCCACAGAGCGACGTCGCGCCGCTGTCGATCTCTGTGACTTCGTCCTTGGCGAGACCGAAATCGGCGAGCTTGATGTGGCCCATTTCGTCCAGCAGGATGTTCTCTGGCTTCAGATCGCGGTACACGACGCCGAGCGAGTGCAGGTGTTCGAGCGCCACGACGAGCTCAGCGGCGTAAAACTTGGCCATCTTCTCGTCAAACTTGCCCATGCGCGACAAGTGGAAGAACAATTCGCCACCAGGGCAGTAGTCGAGCACAAAGTAGAGCTTGGCTTGGGTCTGGAACGCGTAGTGGAGTCCGACAATGAACGGGTGACTCGCGACGCTGAGCACGCGGCGCTCGGTCTTGGTGTGCTCGACCTGCTTGCGCTTGAGCAGATGTGACTTGGAAAGGATCTTCATGGCAAAGATCTTACTGTTCGTGGTCTTGCGCACGAGCGTCACCTTGCCGAACGAGCCCTTGCCGATAACGCGGATGAGCGTGAAGTCCTCGAGACACACCTTGTCGTCGAACGTGGCCGCGTCCACGAGCGACTCGAGCTCGAGCATGGACGACGCATCGTCCGTGGCCGACGACGTCGATGGCGGGCCGGACGAGGTCATTCTCGATTCTTCGACTGCGTGTGGCACGTGGGTCCCTTCCTGAGAAGATGCGCGGGTGGAGACTCACACACCTGCACACACACACCGACACAGAGAGAGAGTCGCTGGAGCCCCTGCCTGCTGCTGCCTTGTCTCTTTCTCTGGCTTGCACAGAGAGAGAGGGGATCGGAAATGGTGGCAACTCAAGGTGCATGCAGCGGGTTTGTTCTTTTCCGCACAAAGCGCAGGACGCGTTGACTGACTCCCTTAGGCCGAACCCACGGGTTTTGTTGGGTGCGAACCCCTCTCTCGAGCAGTATCACATACGGAAAACACTTGTCATACTCAATTCGTTTTCACATATATATTGTATTAATACTGGTACATTTGTTTTAAAAAACATAGGTTCTATTTATATATATGAATGCATTTCAACAGGTAATCGAGTAGAAAGGGAAAAGTGACCGTTCTGGCCAAAACAGATATCAGGAAAACCGGTAGTTGTACCGGTATTATACCAGTACTGTGTGTATTTTATTTGTGTGTCCCGTAAATAACAATTGCGGATTCGCACCGGTCCAATCGCCCCAACTCCCTCTCATAGCACTCCAGCAGCTCAAGATGGACGTCGCCGACGAAGACGTCGACATGCAGGACGCCGGCGCCGTCCCCTACGCCAGGATGTCATGGGACCAGCGCCGCCGCCTCGCGATGGACATCGCCAACCTGTCGCCACCCGACCAGCCGGGCGTGCTGCTGCTCATCCACAACTTTCACCACACACACGCTGCGCACAACGGCAACAGCAGCAGTAGCTTCACAGAGCGAGAGTTTCCGCCGCCGTCGATCACACAATGGGACGTGCAAGCTCACACGGCAAGACAAGTAAGCAGCCATGATGACAGCAGTTTGGTGCCGTTGAGTGCGCAGATTGCCGCAAATCCGATCCAGTTGGAATGCGAGTGCGATTTGGATACGGCGATGCCCGAGTTGCTGTTGCAATTGCGCCAGTACGTCGACAACTGCTACATCCCGCACTACGTATCGAAGGAGAACTGCTGCATCTGCGAGGGCCTCTGGTCAAGTGGCCGCTTGATCGTGTGCGGTAACGACGCGTGTGACACCAAGATCCACGAAGAGTGCTTTGGCGTCGTGCTGCGCGAGCTCAACGACGGTCCATGGAAGTGTCCGTCGTGTCTCTTTGGGCGGCAGCTCATGTGCGCCGTGTGCATGCAGTACGGCGGCGCGCTGAAACCTGTCACGATGAACAGCATTGGTAGTAGTGTGGACGAGCAGAAGTGGGTGCACACACTGTGCGCCATGGCGATCCCGGAGCTCGTGATGCGCGACGTGCCGTCGATGGAACCCGTGGACGGCTTTGAGGAGATCGAGAACGGTCGCTTCCGGTACCTGTGCGGTATCTGCCGCAAGCGCGGTGGCGCGTCGATCATCTGTGAGCAGGAGGGCTGCAACGTTGGCATGCATCCGCTGTGTGCAGGCAACGCCGGCTTCATGATCGGCTCGGACATGAATCCGCTCGCCGTGTACTGCGAGAAGCACTTGCCGGTGTCGCGCATACCTGGTGCGAAGCGGCTAATCAGCGACGAAGACCTGGTTGAAGAGATCATGAGCGAGAACAGTGCGCTCGACGAGGACATTGACGAAAAGTACCCCGCAGTCAACGAGACGCAGCGGTATGCGTTCATTACCGAATCGACGCCGTATCTGTACCAGAAATCCAAGTTACTCGGCGATCGAGCTACGCTCAAGTGGGGCACTAGCACCACTGGCAGCAGCAGTACCCTGACAAAGAGACTCGATCTGCGCGCGAAGACGTTTGCGATGGTGCGCATGAACCAGAGCGCGACGCTCGGTGTGAAAACGCAGCGACCGAGTGTGTACCCGCCAGCGCGAGTGGATGACGCCACTGGCACACGGCTCCTTGGGATCCCTGCGTTCCCAGAACCCGAGGATCTTGTCGGCGCGATCGTGGACTTTCTCGTCAAGGAAAAAGACGAATGGGTGCGCGCGATCGTGCTCGAGTGGGATGAGGAGCGCAAGCTGCACCTCGTGCAGCTCATCCACGCCAACCAGAAGCTCTGGGCCTCGCTGTCGACGAGCAACACGCTCGTGTTGTATCTAGTCGGCGAAGCAAACATTCTTGACGGACCGCGCGTAAAGTTGTATCGCCCCGTGAAGCAGGGCGAGGCCGATTGGCGCCCCAAGCCGCGCACATTCGCGAGCAGCGCGTCCTGATTGTGACAGGAACGCGAGTGAAAAAATAATGATACGAATGGTTTGCCATATATGATGCTGCGTCTGGACGAGATCAATAGAACTACATGGCGAGGGACTACACAAGGGGAAGGAGAACGCGACGAGATGCTGCGCTTTTGCTAAAATGGAGTGATTATTTATGCCACTTGTGTCCATTCATTGAAACATTGAAACATTGCGCAGAGCGCTCGCGAACATGCCCAGATTTATTAGGGTGGATTATTCATGCACGTTTTGCCCTACTGCATCTCATGATTACGGACGATGGTAACACAGTACCAAATCAAGCACCGCCACCCTGCTTTTGCCCATTTCGCTTCATTTCAGTATTGCCGAATCAAGAAGGAGAAAAAAATTCCAAGCGGTATGATTACGTGGTCAGCGTCGAGACCCAAACGCTGAACATTCAAAGGCAACTGTGGAATTGCATATTCGCTTCAAGCTTCGCGCTCAAGACGAACTGGAGCGCGAGAACGAGCGGCAGCGCATGCACGAACGAACGGCTGCATGTTTATACAGAATTCTCTCCTCTCACTCCTCTCCTCATCGCCTGCCACGTTCCCGTTATCAGTCAGTCGCACTTGCCGATTGGTCTCCAGAATAGACTCGTACCTCTGTAGTTGAATAACCTGCCTCGAGGAGACTTTATGGTAAAGGAGAGGCTATGCTGCTGCTGCACATCCAAGTCTCGCATCGCTGCGACCGTGATGCGAGAGGAGAGGTGTATGCGATTTTAGAGGTTCGACAACGTCATGACCTGCACTCACCCGAGAGCAGACCCCCCACTCTGTTTAGTTCGTGGCCAAAGAAAAAGAAGGAAAACTGAATAACTAACTGCAGCATTGGAAGGCTCGAAGACAAGCAAGCCGCTCGCTACCCCCTCCTCAGCCAGCCTCCACGATGACGCCCGATGAGCAGGACCACCAGCTGCTGCTCACGCACTGCTTCCTCTCCTACCGCATGCTCAAGGAGGTGCTCGAGTCGTCCAACATTACGGACAACGAAGAGGTAACGCGCCAGCGTCGCTGCACAAGAAGACAATAGTAGTAGACCCACCCTCGCGTTTTCTTCTTGTTTCTTTTCGTTCCGCTGTGGCAGGCTGTGATGGTGACACGCATGCGCGTGGACCCGCGCCATGTGGATGAGTTCGAGCGCCTGTTGCGTTTGATCCTGAAGAACACGCACACGATTGGTCATGTGTCCACCTGCGTTGTCAAGCCCCCACCGGGCGAATTCACGTACACGTCCATTGTACGTGTGTCTTGTATTTGTCAAAGCATCGATGGCTTGTTTTTCTTTAAAGTTGCCTTTGCTTCCCAGTATGGGATGTATGTGCGCGCACAACACGAAGCTGATACTAAGTGTACCTTTTTGTTCAGGTTAAATACTCGAGTCTCCAGGCGATGCGGCAGATTTATCCGTCAACGGTGGAGAGTGGCGTGGATTTCTACAAACTGCTTGCAGCGCGCGATTCGCTGCTGCTCGAGCCTCCAACATATCAAATTGAAGCCGGGTACGTGGCTATTTGGTTTGCCATTTCAATGTGGCTTTCTCTCGTTTTCTTTCTATTCCTATGTGTGGAGAAATGGCTGACCACTCATTTACCAACTATGCAGGTTTGGTACGTGGATTGAATCTGATGGCAACACAAAGCCGATGCGTGGCGACGACCCCGAGGAAGACGACAATATGGTGTACCAGAACGTGCCTGGTCCGTGCTGCAACGACAGTTGCGAGAATCCGCACGGCCTGAACGTGCGCGCGTCGTTTGTCGTACCTACAAAGAATTTCCAGCTTTTCCAGACCAGGTACCAGCGCAACAACAAGAAAGGGGGCCAGAAGAACCTGCGCTGCTTCCCGTCGTGTCGGAACGGCCGCCACGTGAGCTCGGGCTTTTGTGGCGATTCGATCCGCGTCCACGTCGGAATTTCGCGAGTTACCGAGTCTGGCGGCGTCAAGTTTTGCCCGATCCAGCAGTCGAACCAGCCGATAGTGCTCACGTTTGCGCGGTTCATCAATCTGGACGGCGCATTTGACCAGACTGTGTCGGGGCCGGACGTGTTTCCAGGACAGACCATTGATAAATCTGAGGTTCTCGCGTGGGTACGAGACAAGGAGCACCCAATGAATCCGTTGTTCCCCGGTATTTTGCGCGGTGCTGCCATGGAGACGGCGTCGCAATCGGCGATCTTTGAGTTCAACTCGGAATGCAAAGCGTGGCATTATGGATGGACGGCGCCGCGCGGCCAGGGCCTCTCGGGAAGCGATGCACAGCATGTGTTAGAAATTTTGTTTATGAAGCCCATGGGCGCGTATATGTATTGCCTCGAGCGTTTGCGCTCCGACGGGTTTTCGATTTATTCAAGTCGCCGTGCGAGCCATGCGGCGATCAAGCCTGAAGCCGAGCCTTTCGAGAATGGGGAACACGACGATCGATCTGTGAAGCGCAAGCGAACACAGGTGCCGCCGTCTCCAGCCGGCACGATCTCGTCGATTGCGTCCGATTCGCCTCTGGCATCGCCAGAAAAGGAAGACTCGTGGAACCGGGCAGCTTCGACGACAACCTCTGAAGCGTTAATCAAGGATGTGACGACGTCGCTCGAGCACCAAACGTTCAAGAGCGAACCTACAATCGCGCAAGCGCCTCCATCTTCTTCGTTCACAAACGTGAACTGTCCACTGCCGTCGGATTTCGATACTCCGTCGAATTTCAGTATGCTCCTGAACAACGCGAATGGCATGCAGGCTCAACAACAGAGCCAACTCCATCAGCAGCTGCAGAGCCAAATGAACTCGTTACCGGAAGGAGGAATGCACAACTATCTGCCTCCGCATTACCCGTCGGGGGATCTGATGAGCCACACGCTGTTCAACGACATGCAGCCGCCGCGCCGCGTGGTCGCGTCCGAAGAGCTCCCGTGGTCGGAGCTGTACAACCTGTTCGATTCCGTGGCGCCGCTGGCGATGGTCACGAGTGACGAGGATCCGGACCGCGACTACGACAGCCCTGGCAGCACGCCGACGCCGAGCTCGGGGGGATACGGCGACGACGACGACATTGCGCTGCAAACGAACGCGTTCACGCAGGCTCCGCTTCCGTCGTCCTCGCAAGCGGTCTTGAATTATTTATAAGAAAGCGCCCACATATTGATCGAGCCCCCCCGCATATCGCTGGAGTTTAACAGAGAGAAAATGAGAATAAGTACGAGACGGAAAAGGTTGGAGGTGGTCATGTTACGTCGATGATATATGAAACATCATGGAAACGAATGGATGGAGAACGAAAAAACCATGAATAACGCTTGGGTCGGAGTCCATTGTGTTGGTAAAGACTGTAAAAGCAAAAGCGTATATGCCCTTTGATGCCACACCTACGATGTCTACACATTGAGGTCGCCTTTGTGATAAATAAATAGATCATAGCCGCCATGTTATTGACACGACTCAAAAGAAAATGGAGGAATGCGTACGTGAGAAATCAATAAAATAATAAAAAAAATATTCCAAATGCATCGCGTGAAAGGACCATGGTACATGCTTCTCTTCTTAAAAATACTATGGGTTCTGTGGAGTTTTGTTTGCGGGGCGGATGCCTTCTTCCTCTTGTGTTTGCTTTCTTCTCGCTTCTCCACCCCTCGTTTTCTTGTTGGATGACGCCTTGGTTATGAGCCGAGAATCTCCTTTGCGTGCGCCATACACCAACCTTTGCGTTGCGCCCATTTCGCGCATTTCGCGTTCTTGCAGCGTACGCCGCCGCCGTGGTTTCGGCACAGATGCTTCAAGTGCGCTTTCTTCCGACAGCCTTCCACGGCGCAAAATTCACCACCACCGTGTGATTTGCACAAGCCCTTCGACTGCGCGGCACGCACACAGCCTTCGACCTTACATCGTGAGCCACCGCCGTGGGCGATACACAACCCACGACTTTGACTGTTCTTCGTACACCCTTCGTACACACACTGATGGGCACCGCCGTGCTTCTTGCATTTCTGGTGGGAGCGAGCACGGTTCAAGCATCCTGGGAAGTCGCATTGACGACTTCGAGGACGCTTTTCCACAACCACGTCGTCGCCAATCTCTCCAGATATTGGTTGAGCGGTTGGAGTCAACCGAGTGGAGAATGGGACTGGCAACACCGGTGGACTTATATTCAGTGCTGTGTTTGCTGCTGCTGATGGTGTTGACCGAGCAAAATTTGGCGCCGAGCTTGTCGGAAGTTGCGAAAGCGGTTGCTGTTGATGATTATGCAGCGGCCGCTTCGTCTCGATAGTCGCATTTCTCGCCATACTTCGAAAACCGCTATTTGAGGTGCCTTCGTTGGGTTTGTCCGAATTGTTTATTCGCATCGTCGGTGTAACCGTAGTCACATTGGTCGCACTGCTCACTGCTGTCGAACGTGGTTCATCCTGCACGCGTGTCTTCCTCTTCCGATAGCTCGATGTGGGGACCGGTCGCTCTGGTACTTGTGGTTCGCGATGCCGTCGTTCCGCCAAATCGGTCAGTTCTTGCTTCGCGAGCGCAGTTCCCAGATTGCCCAACGATGGCGTTGTCGGTGTCTGGTTACCAGATTCCATCGGGCCGTACAAGTAGTCAAAGTCGCCTTGGTTCAATTCGGACAGTTGTGGGTAGTCAATCTTCAGCTCGTCTTCAGGCAAGTAGATCTGAGACGACGGTGTCGTCGTGCCTGGGCCGCTGTTGCGTGGTTCCGAGTCATTGTCGTACCCCATAATGTTGGCACCATTTGATCCATTCCACAACGAGTAGAAACCAGATTCATACTCTGGAATCAGCTCGACACCACCAAGCAAGGAGCTGTTTGGAGACCCAAGACCCAGTGGTGGGAATAACCGGTTATTAGCTCCACTCGCGGACGAGATGTCGAGGCCTCCCGAGCCATTTCCATTGTTTCCGGGTGTCGAGTTGAGATTTCCGTTCCCTCCAAAGTTGGAACTCGTCACTGGTGACAATCTGCTGAGGAACCAGTCCTGGTTAAAATCTGGTAGCGGGTTGTCGCGCTCGTATCCTGTAGTGTTAGTTTGGATGGACAACGGAGCCTGGTGGTAGCCTACATAAGGGTTGTTATCCATGGGTCGCAGGTAACTGGAGTTGTTGTTGTTGTTGGCGTTGCTGCTTGTGCTGTTGTTATTGCTGGTCGATCCTGCGGTTGGTGTCGTGCCATGACTCGACGACATCGGCGAGCCGCGTCCGTACGTGCTCGTGCTTCCTCCACTGCTGCTTGTTGTGCTGCTCAGCCGCGGTCGTTTCCCCGCGGACGGCGACTCGGTCGCTGGATGGAAGTACCCAAAATTGCTGGCCCCTGTGCCTGCTGAGCCGCTGTTGCTGTTGCTGTAGACGCCCTGCATGGCGTTCACCAAGTGTCGTCGCTCGCTGTCATTGAGCTGCGACGGGTAGTACGGACCCCCCGTCGTCGTGTGCTGGTTCCCATTGCCCGTCATGATGGAACCGGATGGGATCGCTCCGTGGACCTGGTGGTGGAGCCGCATCGGCTGCTGGTTACTCGACGGTTGGTGCTGTTGCTGGTTCTGCTGCATGATCCGCCACTGGGCTTCGCGGTCGTAGTTGCCCATCGAACTGCTGCTGTGTCTCGCGCCTGTTGCGGCCGCCGTAGGGCCGCTGCTCGTCGTCCACGCAGCCGTCGTGTCCTCTCGCTTGCTACCGTAATAGTCGCTCGCGTCGTCGACAAATAGCGAAGAAGGCGACGCCAGCAGGTGCGGGTACGTGTCGCCGTCGCTCAGTCCTGTGACTCCGGAGCCTGCTGCTCCTCCCGCCAGTACAAACGCGGATGCTGCGGTGGCTACAGACGTCGTCGTTGCCAGCCTTCCTTCCGTCCAGGATCTTCCTGCTCTCTGTATATGGATGATAACGTCAAGAGCAGCGTCTCGTCGCTCCTCGTCGTTGTGTGTGTGTGTGCTCGTCTGCCGCTGCTTTGTGTGTGAATGCGCGCAGAGGAGGCGTGGATGCGTCCTGTTGCTTTCTTCCTGGTGCTGCTTTCTTTCCTCTTCCGCTGTGAGTGGTGTTTATTTGAATGTCAGGGGAGCGCCGCGAGGTTTTTTATACAAGATTATAATAAAAAAGCAAGCGGAGACTGTTTCAACACAACTCAGGTGGGCGATTGTTTTTGTTTTTTTTCCCTTCTTCTCGCTCCTTTTTCTTTCTGGTTCATGGAGGAAGAATTGCTAACGGGGTGACCTACCCGCACCCCTCAAATTGGAGGTTGTGTAGTGACAAACTTGGCGTTTGTATGCGTGGCGCAGCTTTTGTAACCAACAAAAACACGTGGAGACATGAGTGATGGGTGGCTAAAACGAGGCGTTTTAGCGCACACTGCACAAAGGATTAGAATATAGGAAAAGTTCCACCAAACTCACAAGGATCGAGAACAAGTACGAACCTTCCAAGAGGAAACGCTCCTCCTGTATAATCTTATACACATGACGGAGCGCAGTGGTCGTCGTACCTGTTCCAATATCTCGTATGTTGGATAAATCACTGTGTAATTGTATCCTCTGTCTCTTCTTATGCGCAACACAAGTCGGATTTTAATGGGCGGCTGCCTCCGCTTTATTTTTATGAAGTGTGTACGCAGAGTGTTGGTTTGCGTATTCCGCGACTGACTGACTGTCCCACGACACGTAAACCGTGTTTTGCGTATGAAAAATTGGAACAAGTGTGGCACCAAGTTCTGTTTCTTAAATGCATGGAGACTGAAGAGACGTTTCAGATCAGGAACGGTTGGTACTGGGGGCCGCCCGAAAGAAAATAAATAAAAGCCACACGCCACGACCATTCGTTTGCTTGTCGAGTGGTGGCAATATGACATTGGATTACGCGTTGGATATGTCTCCTGACGTGGCGCAACGTGCCTAGAAATCAACGGGGCTATCTCATTCTCCATAAAGGTAGGATCTTCTCTCTTTTATTTTTTTCCTTCTTATCTATGCGCGTTGGGTAAGTGAATTAATTTACGAACTTTGGAAAAGTAAACTGGGTGCGTGCGCCCCCATTCGTTTGCCATTTATGCCTGCTCCCTCTATATTTTAATACTGCTGCATGCTGGCTGGTGCCAACATGCATGCATGATCAGCAGCTGCCATGTTGCGCCACAGGTACAGTACATGCCTTGGTGTATCGCCAGTCAGCAACCCGCTTCTATGTGACTACGAAATAAAGCCGCGTGTCCTCATATTTATGAAAAAGCGGAGCCGTTACACTAACGTTGGGTTATAAGGAATGAGCTGAGTTTATATGAAATATTGCGCATGTTGATGATGGTGATGGCTTCCGCAGACACCCACAAGCAAGATTACATTTTGCATATGGAGACAGCGATCCCACCTTCACCTTTACGAAAAACGAGTTCATATATCGCTCGTGTACCGTAATTTGTTACCAGTGCAACACTCCAGTTTTGTTAAAGAGTAGTGCAGCGGATCATATGCGTGTGCTTGTCGCATAAAGCGCGGCGTTTTCTACGCAGAAAGGTTGTCTGAAGGTACCAGATTGCAAGTGACGTGACGTTTGATTGCGAAACCTATCTTCGCAACAGGATACCACTCTCAATACCGGTATTCTAAGGTAGTCTGACTGACTGGTTACGAACACTATGATGTTAAAAACAATATATTCAGCAACGAAACAAATTCTACAACACACACAATTTTGTTGCAATTCTAATGCGCAGCAGCCGAAAAAAAAGCTTAAGAAGAGGGTGAAAGTGACAATGAACCGGACCCCTTCATCTCCAGCGCGTGAGCGATTCCAGGTGCTGCACCAGTGGAACCCCCTGGACTTCAAAGCGCGCCACGTACGCGCGGTTCTTGATTCGCTGCTCTGTCGTCCATCTGCAAGCGACATAGAAATCGTTTTGTTCCAAGTCAGAAGCTGCGGTGGGCAATAGTTGTGCGTTGAAAGGTTCATTGCTGTGCACGATGCGATGTACCTTCGACGAACTCGACGGAAACGGGATCGATGCTCTTGGAGCAATTCTGAGTGCGACACATCGCATCGAGAGTTTAAAATATCCTGCATGCATGGCCAATTGCAAGAAAATAATAAAAAAAACAATAGCTTAGCTCGAGTTCGATTTTTATGCCCCAATGCCGGTAAGACAAGGTAACAAGAGCACACGTACGGTAGGTCGGGTTGCTGGTTCCTGTGCTTGTACCACGTGGCCCGAGGTGCCGTTTGCTTTGTGCTGTTTTGTGCTTGCATTCTACAGTTTGCATCGGATCCAAAAACCACACACGTTCGTGAGCATCATTGATCTTCAAGACATATGATATAGCATTTGTACCTGGACGTGGTCGAAAATCGTGCTCAGCGCTTTCTGGCGTTTGCTAAACAAAAATAATAATTTGGATGCCACAAACGAAGTTAGAGCTTGAGCTCGTTGAGATCCGTGCAAGTGATTATCTCCTCCTTTCTTGATTCTAATCTTACCGAGTGGCCGATGTTCGCTGCGGCTCGCGCTTGATGATGTTCTTGACAGAATTCTATCGATGCAAACTCGCGACTTTAGTGACTTTTCAACCCGCTTCCAAGCGCACATATCCACACATCCACATTTTAACACGATTGCTCCCACTCACCTTTTCCATGCGTCCAGAGAACTCCTGCAGCTTGTCGAGATGCGGCTCCGTCGGTGACGCGCTCACACTGCTCGTGACCACGCAGTTACTGAGCATCATGAGCTCTTCGGCCACGCGGAACGTCTCGGCGTCGTGGCGCATACACCGCGGCGGCTGCTCCAGCATGTTGCCTGTCTCTATATGAAGGCCCTCGTGCAGTGCGCGCGCAGTCCCTCGTTCGGCTTCCAGAGCGTAGCGTCCAGCGATGCGGTGCGGTCGCTCGTCGCTCCAATGCCCCAAATGCGAATTTGAATTTGGAAATGAGCGAGCGGTTGACTTGGAAAATGTATCGCCCCCTCTCTTTGCATACAAACTTCAAGTGCTCCACAACCTCTTGGGCCCGCGACCGAAATTTCAAACTTGGAAAAATACCTTTGAATACGGACACAGACAGCTAATTCGTTCCATAGATACCGGTACAATAGAGCGCCAAAAAAGCTTATATCAGATTGCGCACGGACCTTAAAGCCAAGTTGGCGGGTAAAACTTTGCAGCCCGCCAAATTTTACCCGCGTTTTTCTTTTTCATTCGCCAAAACTCGGCGCTTCTAAAAATACGGAAACGTCGTCACACATGCGCGCCAATAAACAAAGCCAATATGGAAATGGTGGGTGGACGTGTGTATGTATCTGCACTCCATGGCAGACCTGCATGCGCGCGCCAATATGCACATACGAGCGCGTATCATCTGCAGACCGCTTGCGCTACAGTCCATCACAACAGCGTGCAAATAGGAATCAACACATGCGTCCGTAGCTGCTCAAACGCGAGCTTTTTTTTGTGGCTTTCATAAGTCAAAAATGCTAGTAAAGGCTAAATAGAACGCGTGATAATATATATGGGAAAATAGGGAGGAACTGCCGAAAAACCACACGCTGCAAGCAGGAAAGGTGCTAGAGTTGGGTCATCATCTCCATGGTGTCCGTCGTCGAGGCAGCCGCGCTGGTGTCTTTCTTCGTGCGCAGCGACGCGCCGCGGCTCGTCGTCGTGGGGCTTGCGTGCTTCGAGTGCGCCATGCACATGCCCTGGCGCTGGGCCCACTTGTCGCAGTCCTCCAGATAGCACTTGGCACCGCCGCCGTGTTTCCGGCACAGCCGCTTCAGATGCGCCTTCTTCTCGCAGCCAGCGACGATGCATGGACGCCCGCCGCCGTGCATCTTACAGCGGCCATGGCTCTGAGCGGCACGCGTGCAGCCACTCTCCTGACACCGCGAGCCGCCGCCGTGACGAATGCACAGCCCGCGACTCTGCACGCTCTTCGTGCACCCGGGATGCGAGCAGCGCTTGGATCCGCCGTGGCGCTTGCAGCGGTTGAACGCGCGTGCTTGGCTCTTGCAGCCTTCAATGCAGCACAATTTCCGCCGATCGGGCGAAAACTTGGGGCTTGTCTCGACCGTCATGCTGCTGTCATCGATGCCTTCGCGCATCATGGTCATCGCGCCGTTGTTCGCGGCGCAAGGTGCAATTGCATTGTTCCCTGCACCAATAGCAGCGCTCCGTGGCGGGAGGAACCCGCCATTCATCGGCGATACGATCGACGTCCGCGGCGTGATAGTCGACATCGGCGGCGTCATAAGCGACGCATTTCCAAACAGATTCGACACTTCGTGCATTTCCGGCATCACCATTTCGTCGCGATCGTCAAACATGGACGACGACGGCTGCTGCGTCTGGTTATTCGACGAAAACGAGAATGGCGGCAGCCCACCTTGAGACGGATCAGCGTGGAACGGAGACTGGAAATCTAGCATCCATACGCGCAGCAAAGCAGGAAAACAGCGCAAGCCCGTGAGAAAATACACAACTCTAACAGTAGGAAAGTGCAACAAATTCAAACGCCCGAAAGAAATGACGTACTTTCGCTGAAGAACTCGGTCGACGGTGTCTGGTGGTGGCCTTGCGCGGCGGCTGCTGTCGCGTAGTACGGAGCGAGCTGCTGGCTCTGGTGCAGCGCCTGCAAGGTGCTGTTCGTCGACATCATGGCGGCGCCGACTGGTGGTTGCGGAAACAGTTGCTGCAGGTCCACGCTCGCCGAGTCGTCGAAATTCTGGAGATCCAGCACATGCGCGCTCGTGAAATGGGCATTGCTATTGTTGCAGCCGTGGAGCCCTTCCATTGCCGCCATCGACGCCGTCGATCCCTGCATAGATTGGTAGTGGGGAAGCGCTGTGGCGCTGGATGGAAACCCAAACGGCGGTGCGTCTGTCAAATGGCGCGAATGGCCGCTCACAAAGCCACTGCCACCGCCATCGGCCCCTGGATATCGGTCCGCGAAGTATGCATTGCCGTTGCTGTTAGGTCGAGTCAGCACGATGGAGTCCTGTGGATCGTCTTCTTCGTGTTCTACCTTGCACAGACGCGCCTGCTCGTCGTCGTCGTCAAACTGGTGCGAACAGTACTGCGACTGCTGCTGACGTTGCGGCGTGAGGTTGAGCAGAGATGGGACTTGATACGAGGACGATTTGTTGCCCCACTCCATCACTTCTCTCGTCGTCGGCGCGTGTTTGCACTTCCCAGATGCCTGACCCCCTTTCTGGGTTCGAGACTGGCGTCGATGATGGCTCGCAAACTTGCGCGACCGAGGTGAGCGAAATGTGACCTGCTTGCTCCTGTCTCCACCACTCTTTTCTCGCTTTGCAGAGCGCGAAGCCTCGTCTCGCGGCTTTTCTCGCCGAGTGAGTTTGCTTTCAATTCAGGGCGGCCCCGGGTCCCATACGCAACTAACACCCGTCATCCACGTCGTTCGCGGTCGCGGCGCCAGCGATTCGGGAGTGACCGCTTTTGATGCGTTTGGACTCGAAGCTCAGTGAGGAGAGGTTCGCCAATTAACTGAACGATGTCGAGCAGAAGGAGTAATAGCACTCACCGGGCGCTGTTTGATTGTGTCGAGTGCCTTGATTTTTGGTTTTGTCTGACGCGGAGATACTAGGATGTACAGCATCTCAGTGCAGCCGTTGGTGCCACGAGTGCACCCGTGCGCGTCAGTATCTGCGCAGCAGCACGCGACTGACGAGCAGCGTTCCGTTCGCGAGCACGTGGTTCGCTTCAGCTGGTGTAACGCAGCACTAGGCCCCGGCAAGACGCCCGTCGCTGCTGATGGTCCGCATGTTGGCGCTCTGGCTGTTCATGCGGTCAGTAGATCGCGCATCCACCATTTCGAACTTACTCGTTAAGTACGTTCGTCCACTCGTCCACTCGTCCACCGTGTCCGTGTATAAAGAGGTAGGGGTACGCTCCTCTTGGATGGCAATCAACCGTATCGACAAAACTGGGGAGTCACGTGTGAATTTTCACAAGGAAGGGAGCATAATGAACATGCTGATGGGGCTGCGCGTCGTGCGCGGCGGCGGCGCTCGCACCGCGTCGGCGCTTTCCCTGAGCGCACGTCCACCACTTCGTCTCTCTACTGTGGTCACAAACGCACCGCGCGTGCTCAGTATGCAGCAGCAGACGCTGTGGACGACGCAGTCGACTTTACTTAGTCGAGTGGCCATGGCTCCTGGGCAACGCGCGTGGTTCAGTGTGGCGTCGACTCCGAACGACTCGGGGCGTCAACCGCTTCCGCCTGCAGCTCCAATCCCTTCACTGACGCTCAAAGCAGACGATGACAGGGAGAAGGCCGATGCCGGTACCTTCAAACTCGAGAAGGATACGTGGGCCGAGCGCCATGCGCCAGCGTGGATGGTGCCGTACATCCAACTCTCGCGCATCAATCGACCAGCAGGTTCGTAAAATGCGTCTATATGCTCGCTTGTTCGTATGTACAATCCTTATTGATTGAACGATCGTCTTGTAGCCGCGCACATGCTGCTGTGGCCGTGCTTTTGGAGCATCTCGCTCGCTGCGCCTGCTGGGAGCCTCCCGGACTTGGGGCTCTTGATGCTCTTTGGCACCGGCGCGCTCATCATGCGTAGCGCCGGCTGCACAATCAACGACATGTGGGACAAAGACTTTGACAAGCAGGTGGAGCGCACGAACAAGCGGCCGCTGGCCTCGGGTACCATCACGTACCCGCAGGCGTGGGGGTTCCTTGCGGCCCAGCTGTCTGCTGGTCTCGGCATCTTGCTACAGTTGAACTGGTACAGTGTTGCGCTGGGCGCGTCGTCGCTCGGACTCGTTGCAGCGTATCCGTTAATGAAGCGTGTGACGTACTGGCCGCAAGCGTTTCTGGGCTTGACGTTCAACTACGGCGCCATCCTCGGCTGGGCGGCCGTGCACGGATCGTGTGCGTGGCCAGTAGTGCTGCCGCTCTACGCCGGCGGCGTCGCGTGGACCATCGTGTACGACACGCTGTACGCGCACCAGGACAAGAAGGACGACGCGCAGATCGGCGTGCGCTCGACGGCGCTTCTGTTTGGCGACAACACGAAGCCGATCCTGAACGCGTTTGCTGTCGCGACGATCGCGGGCATTGGGTCCGCGGGGTACGCCGCAGGTCTCGACTGGCCGTTCTACGCCGGTCTACTCGGCGGCGCGGGCCACTTGGCGTGGCAGGTCAACACTGCGAACGTGGACGACCCGATCAACCTGCAACAGCGCTTCGGCTCGAACAAGTGGTTCGGCGCGCTCATGTTTGCGTCCATCGTCGCGGGCAAAGTCGTGTAGTACGACAGCAACAACAACCATTTTCAATAAGAAACTTTCAACGCAATTTAGGGCAACAAATTGTGCGTGTGTATGTATTGTTTGGTGGACAGCAAGAGAGAAGAAAATACATGATAAAGGTGGATGTATCACGGCAATGCAAACAGGTATCTTCTTTTTGTGGGATCGCGGCGTCTTTCTCTAGGATTTTTTGGGTCGGATCGTGAACACGCCGATGTCGAGCACGTTCTTGACTTCCCACACGACGGTGATCACAATGTGCACGTACGAGACCAGCGAGAGGAAGAAAAACTCTCGGACGATGAGTCCCTCGTTGATGGCGTCGTAGATGCCCTCGAGCATGCAGAAACCGCAGTGCGCCGCGACGTAGAAAATTGGCACGAGCGTCTTGCGGAACGGATGGTACTCTTCGCCGCACAAGTGCGCCAGCATGAGGTGCAGCTACGCAGAACCAAACGGTGACGCCTTGTTAGTTGCTTGCGCACAGAAGAACGCATGTGGTGCAGTATCTTACAAAGCAGGCACGTACCACAAGCTTGCTGTTGAGAAGACCGATCATCCAGAGAAACATGCGCGGGTACTGCGAGAAGATGTCAGACGGCGAGAACACAACCCAGAGCGCGGCCAACGAGTTCAGGATGAAGAACGGCGTGAGGCGCGTGAGCGCGACGAGGATCGAGTCGTTGGCCAGGCGAACGGCGTGGAGGACGTTCACGCCACTGCATACATGCGCAATTTACAGTTATTGGTTAGAAGCAGTGTTTCCGCACAAGATACTTTCATTTGGTACGTACTTGACAGCAATCGTGAAGAACGAGCTGATGGCGGTGACAATCACGAACACGCTGTTGTTCTGGAAGCCCGGGATGATCTCCTGGGTCCAAAATTGCGAGCCTACCCACGCAGTGAACAGCTTCAAAGCGCAGCCGATGAGGATGCCCTCCGTTGGTCCATTGATCAGTGGCAGCTGCAGCGAGCCCGAATAATATCTATTCCAATCGGGCAATTTCACAATGCATCAGTACCCAAAGGCAAAGGGTTTCCACGGAAAATAAGACACCATCAAGCGCTCACTCACTCTTCCCACGTCGCGCAGATGAACACAACATGCGCGCTCATGCTGAAAGCGAGAGTCTTCCACGTCGTGCCCATTTGCATCACGCATGCCATCGTCATGGTTCCGACGGAAACGTTCAATGCGTCGCAGCCGTGATCAAAGAGTAAGCCCAAAGGCGACGAGCTGCCCGTGCGGCGCGCTTGCTTCCCATCCAAGTTGTCCAATGTCTAATGCAAGCACAGTAACAACAGCAAGAAAGAGTCAGCAACATAGTCTTGCTTCGGTAGGAAGGTCTCCATGAGATCCGTCTACCTGATACGAGAAGAGCGCAATGGCCGCGACGACAAACAACCACGCAGGGGCGTCTCCATCCAAGAACGGACAGTAAATCGCAAACAACAAGTGCGAGATCCCGACCAGAAGTAGTCCAATGAGCGTGATCTAACGAGCAAAACGAACAATACAAGAATGTTAGCGCGCTTGCATAAACATGCTGGGCTGTGAGCAGCAGCATCACAAGGCTTACCAAGTTTGGGGCCAGCCACATTGGCAGGAACTCGACGAGAAAGTTGTTCATCGGCGTGAGCACGTGCTGATAGATGAGCGAGTTGTCCGAGCCGTGGTATTGGTACGTGAGCAGCTTCTCAGAGCCCTCCTGGGAGACGTACTTGCCAAAGTACATGGACTTGCCGTCGGCGACCGATCGATGGCGCACGCGCTTCTTGAGTGCGTGCAATTGCGCCGCCGCCTGCTGCTCCTGCACCGTCGACGCGACGGGCTCGGCCGCGGGTTCGTCGGCGGCGCTGGCCATGCTGCGAGCGAGTTGTTGGGGCGGAATGATGGCGGGTGCGCACGCGCGGTGCAGAGAGAGAGACGAAGCGGACGACGACGGGAGGGAGCGAAGCCAAACGCGGAATGCGCGGTCCGCTATGCAACCAGCGGGAAAGGCTGCCGGCTTGGCCGTGTCAAACTTGGCGTGTACCCCCTCGTCGAACCCTGCCCGCCCACCACCAGCCTCGGCGAATCAGGATGCGCTGATTGGTGCGTGTTTGAATTTGTTGTGGTTTGATTGGCTGAAAAGGGATCTTTGTGGCTCTCTCCCAGCAAAAACGTGAAGCGGGTACAGACCGTAATGGTTACCCTGTGACAGTGATCCAAACCAGCTGCTGTGCTTCTTTATTTTCTTCATACTTTTTTATAATTTACGAATTAAACATAGTGTATTTTGTAAATCGAAACCTAAAGAAGACAGTTATCTTCAATTATTATACCAAAAGAGCTATATCTGTAATAAATACAGCGCCAATATTTGAACCGTTTGAACTGATTTACAGGTCTCGGTGGTGTGCTCTCTTGATTCAAGTAAGAGGCTAGATGTGTAGTTATTTCCACCGAGTTGAACATTGAACACCTGTTCAGTCGCACAGAAAACGCGGGTTCGCACTCTCATTTGGCGGCAAGGAAGCGCATCCAACGGCGCTCGCTGCTCTCTGTCTGCGGCCGCGAGGATGCAGCTCCGCGCGAGACCCGCTCTGCGGCCGCTCCCCTTGCACACGATCATGGCAACTACGTCACCGCCTCCCTCTTCGCCACCACTGCCGTCCGCTTCAACGCAGCGTCAGATGCCACGCTCGACTTCCCACTGCAACGATGGCTCATCGTTGCGTGGATTGCGGAAAAGCCGCCGTCGCCCTGTGGAAACGCAAGCGGGTGCACCACCGCAGTATACTGCGAATGCTGCTTCGGTAGGATCAGCGCCTTCGCCCGGCAGAAAAGATGGTAGGAAACGCAGCACAACATGCTCCCCAAGAAAGGCGACACGAAGACAGAAAAAATTATCTAGGTACGCAACTTTTTTTCTGCATGGACACCAGTGAAGCTGTGGTGCTCATGCTGATGTGTTTTTCTCAACCGTTTAGCGCAAGTGTGCCAAAGGTGCTCACTAGATCGAAGGTCGCTCCATCTAACCGCCGTGTGTCCTTGACTGGCGATGAGCGCAAACGGATGCAGTTTTACTTACTGCAATCAGCGTTCAGCAGCGAAGATGATAAGATTGATGAAACCAGTTGGCTGACAAGTACGTTGATGGACTTGATCCTGTGGAGATTGGCCAATCTGTACCCCAACGTGCACTTCCTGCCGACGGATTTCTTCCATTGCCACTTGGAGGGTGTCAGTCGGAACTATCATCATCACTATCCACGTCACCACGCGCCATACATGGTGAATCGGGCAAATGAGGAAAGTGATTTCCACGTGCGAGACGTGCTGGGTCGAGCCGTTGATTACAAGAGTAACCAGCCCATCCTGTTTGCTGTGAATATTGGATTGATCCACTGGAACTTGTTCCGCGTGCAGCTTACACCGCACCCTGAGCTCCAACTGTTTGAGCCAATGGGGTATGTACATAGCGTCACTTTGCTGAATTCAGTCTGCGCTGAATACTCACTGAATGTTTGTACGTCTTTGTTGTACAGTCGGCTGGCTTCCCGAACTGGTATTTCCTACCGTTCCATCCCTCGAAGTGTCATTGAATGGCTTGAAACGTGCTACCCTCAGCACAAGAACTGGATATCGAAAGCAGTGAGTGCGATCACAAAGCCTCAGCAGGTCAGTGGCTTTGACTGTGGTGTCGCATGCTTGTTGTATGCCGACAAATGCGGACAGGGCCAAACCCACCAGCAAATCAATGAGCGCACAGATCAGCATGCGATCACATCGTTCCGGCATACGCTCCAAAGTCAGTTGCGATCGATGCAGAGCAATATGAACTCGGTGTCGAGTGGTGACGCAAGTGCTCACAGCGACTTTTCGCTGCCGATATAGCATTAACAACTACAGAAGATGATGTGATTTACCGCGATTGTTCTCTTGCAAGAAAAGATCCTCAATATCGTGATTTTCTACAGGAAGAAGGTAAACTCGAGTCTGCGATCAAAGCGCGACAAGGATCTGGTGTACGTCCCGTCTCCGATGAAAAGAACGTTTCTTCGTCTCCATGAGCAAGACTCAAACATTATAAGCACGAGAGTGAAGATCGCGCGTGCCATCTCCTTGTCAGCATGCCGTTATCCATACGTAATTGAAGTCTTTTTGACAACTGCTGACACGAACGCTAAGGTATGTAGGATATGTGCGACCTGGCGCGTCTACGCCACACCAATGGTTGCTTGCATGCCTGCACGATGATCCACAGTGTTTTTGTTGTTGGCTGTGGTTTCAAAAAGGTTCTTTTTCTCGTTTTGTGTTGTTGTTTTTGGAAGTGCAATCGTTTGTTTCACGTTGCCAAAGAAAGCGCATCTCAAAACGCGCATTCGCAAAAGAAGAGATAGGGGCGAAGAAGTACGCGTGTGTAAATAAAGTGACGAGAATGAGAAAAGGAGTAGCCAAGTGCATGAAGTCGCATCCTGGGCGTTTCTTGTTGCCGTTTTTTCTTGATATTATTTTGGGGAAACGGAGTGAATCGCTTTGGCGTGTTTGGCGATTGACCCTGCGAGAGACGAAGTATTTGTGACGAGAGAGCGAGAGCATTCGAGTCTTTTTTGGTTTCCGGAAGAGTGCAAAGGAGAAAGTAATTAAAAAATCCAAGCAGCTACAAGCGGTGGTTGCGTTATTGTGTCGGCCTCTCGGTTCCATCCCATTCAGTCCATTTCTGGGTTTCGGCCGAGATTGTACAAGTGCTGGTTGTGAAGCACGAGGCATCATTCATTGTGAAACTGGTCAAGCGCACCAGCATACAGGAATTAGCCGTTCACAAGCCAATGGGGAAAGCGCCATTGATCATGCCACGCGCCGACGTTCATCCGCTTCATCATCAATATGAGGTAAGAAGACTATTTGTGACTCTACCTTGGAAACGAACATAGCGAGGATAACGAGGCTGTGCTCTTTGTTGTCGTGAACAGTCTAGATTGTCCTCATTCAGTGACGAAAACTCACACAGTAAAGCTCTTCCACATCGCACTCTTAAAAGGTACGTAAAGTCTGCCCGCTTTACTTTATCAAATTTTGTCGGTGTTTCATGGATCAAGCAAATTCACTTGCTTACGTGTTTTAGGTCGAAGCACATTTATAGCGATCGCTTTATTCCATCGCGATTGTCAACGAAGCTCGATGCTGGATTTGGTCTCACGTCGGATCCACCCAGAAGGCATGGGTAAGAAGCAAAAGGGACATTGCACATGAGTAAGCGTTTACTGATGGTTTGTCGAATTTTGTAGACACAACCAACGATCGCAAAACAACCAGAACACAGACACGACAGGTTCTGCGCCTGGCAGCAGCTCAACCGGCAGTACGCAAGGCCACGATGTAAATCCAAAGGATTCTTCAGCGATGCCAACGTCATGTGCATCGTCATCTTTCTCAATGCTGCTGAAGAGCGAGCTCTTAGGGATAGATTCTCCCTCGCATCGACCGGAATTTACCAACTACACGGACTACAGCAGCAGCGCCTACTCCTCCTCGATGGGCACGTCATCATCTATGACAGGTAATGGTTGCGGTATCTACAACTACAGCGCTAGTTCTGCTCGAGGAGGATCCTTCGGTAGCACCAGCAATGGCAGCAGTGGCATCTTTGGATTTCCAGGACGAACTACTGGCAGTGGATCCAGCAATATCTTGCGGTTTAAAGCTCCTCGGCAATCCATTCATGATGAAATCAAGACATCGATCTCGTTTAATGGCATCGGCTGCTCTTCGCAAAGGTATGCTCCTATCCTATTGTTAAGACAGAAAAACTATGCACTTATCACGATCACTGATACCAACTTTGTATGCAGGTTGCTGGCAAATACCATGAACGAAAGTCGACGTAAGATCTCGAAAACGCCTTTCAAGATCCTCGACGCGCCTGCATTACAGGATGACTTCTACCTCAACCTGGTTGATTGGTCCTCGACAAATGTGCTTGCCGTTGGACTCGGATCATGCGTGTACTTGTGGAGCGCATGCACAAGCAAAGTCACGAAGCTGTGCGACCTCGGGGCGTCTGACTGTGTCACTTCAGTCGCTTGGAGTCCTCGAGTGAGTTCGTCTGATCAGTTGTTTATAGTGGTGAATGCATAAATGCTAACTACTTCTGCTTTGTTATTTAGGGGACGAATATTTCCGTTGGAACGAACAGCGGCGAAGTTCAGATTTGGGAAGTCGCTACATGCAAGAAAGTTCGCACCATGAAGTAAGGAGCTGCTTTCTGCGCACTCGGTATTATTCCAAGCGAATGTCTGGTACTGACGGTTTTCTGATCTCTTGTCTTTTTATTTCCCTTGTTATAGCGGCCATATCGCTCGTGTGGGGACGCTAGCGTGGGGGTCGGATCTCATCGCGTCGGGGAGCCGAGATCACAATATTTATTTGCGCGATATGCGTGCTGCAGAGCCTTTCCAGCACAAGCTAGCTGGCCACAAACAGGAAGTATGCGGTCTCAAATGGTCCTTCGATGACCACCAACTTGCTTCTGGAGGAAACGACAACAAATTGTTCGTGTGGAACATGCATGGGGTTTCTTCGTCGGTATCCGCATCCAATTCTTCCTCTACCTCCGGAACGATCCCTATGGTGCGCTTCAACGACCATACCGCCGCTGTGAAAGCAATTGCATGGTCTCCACATCAGCACGGCCTTCTGGCGTCAGGCGGAGGTACCGCTGATCGATGCATTCGCTTTTGGAACACCCAGACCCAGACTCCAATCAATGCGATCGATACGGGATCGCAGGTGTGCAACTTGATGTGGTCGAAGAACGTCAACGAAGTTGTGAGCACCCACGGCTACTCGCTGAACCAGATTATCGTGTGGAAGTACCCATCGATGACGAAACTCGCTACCTTGACAGGTCACACGTTCCGAGTGCTGTACCTTGCGATGTCTCCTGACGGACAAACGATCGTCACAGGCGCTGGTGATGAAACACTCCGTTTCTGGAACGCATTCCCAAGTTCCAAGTCCAAGGGAGGTAGTCGTCTCGGCGCGGATTTGATGTTGCCCATTGGAATGAGCAACGAAATTCGGTAAGCGGAGTAGAGATTTTAGAGCAAAGGCATCAAGCAATTCAACTAACATTAGAAGCAAAATCGTGCTTCATAACAAGTGATCACCACCACCACCACCACAACAAAATGATTTTAAAGGAGCAAACACAAGTTTGCGGTTTAATTTAGGGATGTCTATAGGGGAAAACAAACAAATGCATCAAGCAAAACGCACGGCACCAGCGGCAGGAACCATGCAGGTGGGCTCCAAGAGTCGATCAAGTCCGTTGTGCTGGCTTACTTGCGCTTACCACCTCGGCCACCACCTCGGCCACCACCTCGGCCACCACCACCGCGACCGCCTCGTCCGCCAGATTTACCTCCGCCGCGGCTACTGCGTCCTGCGGACTTGTACTTCTTCTGAGCACCTCCGTTGTTGTCGCCATCGTCGCCTTCGTCATCGTCAGCGCCGCCGCGAGTGTAGCGGCCACGCTTGCCTCCGGTGTCCGACTCCTTCATTTCAATGGTTGCCATGCGTTGCGCCTCGTTCACGCGCTCCGACATCACGAGCACGGTGTCTTCTTCGCAAGGGTACGTATCCAACTTCTTCCCGAGCAGGTGCTCGATGCGCTGGTAGAGCTCCACATCGTACTGTGTTACGAAGGACACGGCGGTACCCGCGCGACCGGCACGCGCAGTACGACCAACACGATGGATGTAGTCCTTGCCATGCGTCGGGATGTCGTAGTTGATCACCACATCGACGCTCGGGATATCGAGACCACGACTCGCGACATCGGTACACACGAGGATGTTGCGGCTCTTAGCCTTGAACTTGTTGAGCGCGCCGAGACGGTTCGGTTGCGTCATTTGGCCGTGCAGACAGATCGCCTGGAAGCCCAGGTTGCGCAACATCAGCGTCACCTTTTGCGTGCCGTTGCACGTACTGGCGAAGATGAGCACAGACTGACCCGCGACTTCGTTCAGGACGTACGCCAGGTAGCAGTCCTTGAACTTGGCGGGAATGAATAGATAGTGCTGCTTGAGCGTCTCTGGCGTCGCGAACTTGTGCGTGATCTCGACCTTGACAGGGTTCTTAAGCGACGCGCGCTGGAGCTTGGCGACCTTCGACGTCATCGTCGCACTGAACAAGTATGTGTTGCGTTCCGCTGGCATGAGCTGCACGATCTGATTGATCTCCTCTTCAAAATCCATACTCAGCATACGATCGGCTTCATCGAGCACGAGGTATCGCATCGTACGCAGACTGAACCCCTTGGTGTTCTCCAAGTGATCCACCAGACGACCTGGCGTCGCGATCACGATATGCGGCTTGCGCGCCAACGCGACCTGCTGGCTCATCATGTCGATACCACCGACCACACATGCGCATTTCAGTCCGATAGACGCGCCGAGGGCCTCAAACTGTTCGCTGATCTGGTACGCGAGCTCACGCGTTGGCGCCAACACGAGCGCATACAACCGCTGCGGGTTCTTCAGCAGTGTCTGAAGGATCGGGATCACGAATGCGCCAGTCTTACCGGACCCAGTCTCGGCCAAACCGATGATATCGCGGCCTTCCAGCCCATGCGGGATCGTCTGTTGCTGGATCTTGCTCGGCTTGGTCCATCCGATCGCCTGGATGGACTCGCAAATGGCCGAGTCGACGCCGAGCTCCTCGAATGTCTTGTCGCCGCTGAAACCCTGGTCCTCCTCCTCGGCGCCGCTGTCCACCGGTTTCTCCTCCACTTCCTTCACTGCTTTCGTCATGGCTGCTGTGTCTCTGTCTCGTCTCGTGGTGCGTGTGTGTGAACGAATGCTCCTGCCAAGTGACTCACTCACTCACTCGCACGTGAGGCGCTTGATGATCCAGAAAATTGACTGGAAGCCAACCCTCAGAGCCATTCACCAGTCGGTGACATCCAGTGTACCTCACCTCTACTAGTGGCACAATCCAACAACTATACGCCACACAATACGGTACCACTAGCCAGCTTAGTAATGCACCTGATTCTGTGAAATCAAAACATCATCTCACCTTCTTTTGTGATACATCTAGCGATAAACCGAAACGGTCTACCGTCATCATCCGGATAGAGCTCCCACTATCCGGACAGTCCATCCCTTTGGAAATTCAGTATACATTGTATACAGTACGAATCCTACAGTACCGGTGGCGGCGTTTGGTTTTGCCAATCACTCGGGAACAACAGTGTGACGTGACGAAAAGCGCGCCACAAGCGCGTAGCTCCCTCCGCCGCCTCATCGCGTTCACTCGCGCCCCCCTCCCCACCCTCCAGCTCCCCACAGAAGCGTCGCCATGTTCTCACCTGCGGTCTCGGGCGCGGCGCGCAGCCGCCTGAGCATCACGCCGCGTCAGCAGCTGCGCTCGCGGCGCCGCAGCTGGAACGAGGACCAGACGCCCGTGCTGCCGACGCGCAACGGCAGCAAAGGCGAGCGCTTGCACCTGCTGCTGCCGGACGAGACGAGCAACACGACGCGTAGACGCAAGTTTGACTTGGAGAACTTCACGAACGCCGTGCTCTATGGCGTCATCAACTCGATCCTGACCATCCCGTGCATGTACGGCTACGCGGCTATCATCTTCAGCCACCCAGACTTTGCGAGCTTCATGCCGTCGCTCTCGAAGCTCGTCATGTTCTCGAGCGTTGTGCACCAAGTCATGTTCACGCTGCTGAGCTCGCTGCCCTTTGCGATTGGTCAAGTGCAGGACGCTGGGCTCATCTTCCTGAGCGCGATCGCGACGTCCATTTGCACGTCGTTGGGTGCCGACGTGTCCGTGGAAGCGAAAGTGGCGACTGTCGTCGTCACGATCGGTATCGCGACTGCGACGCTCGGCATCTGCCTCGTTCTCATCGGCCGCTTCAAGCTCGCCGGACTGGTCTCATATCTGCCGATGCCCGTGGTCGGAGGCTACCTGGCGTACATTGGGCTCTTCTGTTTGTACGCAGGGCTCTCACTGAGCACGGGGCTCGTGATCAACGACTTCACGTCGCTTCTGCAGATCCTCGACGTCCAGAACATCGTGCTGTGCATCCCAGGTGTTCTCGGTGGCCTGCTGCTGCTCGTGGTCTCGCAGCGATGCGAGAGTTCGTTTGCACTGCCAGCGTGCATCCTGGGGCTCCCGCTTGCGTTTTACGTCATGCTGCCGCTGTTTGGCGCTGACATGGACGATGCGCGTGACTACGGCTGGGTCTCGCCATCGTCACCGCCAGCGAACTTCCTGCAAATGTGGGACTTGTTTGACTTTGCGCAAGTGTACTGGTCGCAGATCCCGAAGCAGATCACGACGTGGCTCGGCATGGTCTTTGTCGTGTCCTTCTCATCGTGCCTGGATGTTGCTGCGATCGAGATGGACATGGGTAGTCAGCTCGCGATCAACCACGAGCTGGCGTCGGTCGGCTGGTCCAACGTCGTGAGCGGTCTCTTTGGCGGCTACACCGGGTCCTACATCTTCTCGCAAACGATCTTCACGTATCGGTCCAAGACCAACTCGCGCGTCGTCGGCGTCTGCGTGATCATCTCGGAGTTCGCGATCGTGCTGCTGCCTCTCTCGGTCATGAGCTACGTGCCACGGTTCTTCTTCGCCGCGACGCTCATCTTCATCGCCATCGACCTCATGGTCGAGTGGCTCGTGCACGTGTACCACAAGATCCTGCCACGCGAGTACGTCGTGCTCTGGATGTCGTTCATCGCGATCAACTGGGTATCGCTCGAGCTCGGCATGCTGCTCGGCATCTTCTTTGCGATCCTCAACTTCATGATCGGGTACGCGCAGGTGCGCGTTGTGAATCGCAAGTCGCGCAAGTCGGCGGCCGTGCGCAAGTACGCGGCGCGCACGATCATTTCCCAGAAGCGCGAGTCGATCGTGTACCTGGAGCTCTACGGCTACCTCTTCTTTGGCTCATCGGTTCAGATCTTGGAGGACGTGCAGAAGGAAGTACACGTGCGCGCGCAGAACGTACCGTCGAATGCGGCTGCAACGGCGTTCAAGCGCATCTCGTCGTCGTCGCGACGCGGCAGCCATGCGAACGGCTACTACAACGTACCGATGACGCCCGTGGCGCACTTGGACGTCCCGATCGAGTGTCTAGATGGCAGTCCTGCGGCCAACGCGCAGGGTCTGCCGACCGAGTACCTCGTCATGGACTTTGGCCGTGTCTCGGGCATGGACGCCACGGCCGCGCGCAGTTCGTTCATGATCCTGCAGCAAATGTGCAAGCGCAACGGCATCACGGTGCTGTTTGCCGACGTGCTGCCGGAGATCCGCAAACTGCTACTCGGGAACGACATCGTGGACGCCGCGAGCTTCTACCCAACAGCGGACTCGGCCATCGAGTGGTGCGAGAACCAGTTGCTCGCGTCGACCAACCACGCGATCGCCAAGGACGAGAAGCGCCACGTGTCCATGAGCGTGTTGCTGCATCGGTTCATGGGCGAGCCAGACGACTCGAGCTACTTTAACGGTGTGGATCTGTTCTTCAAGAAGCACACGGTGGCTGCGGGCCACGAATTCTACCGAGTCGCAGATTTCCCCGAACATTTTTACTTTTTGGCCACGGGCCGCGTGGCGCTGTACATGAACAGCGATGGCAGCGGCAGCGAGGAGAAATCGCTCGTGCTGCTCGAGCATGTGCTTCCGGGCGCGATGTTTGGCGAAGTCGACTTTTTCGGCCGCCAGTACAGATACATGTGCGCCCGCGCGACGGAGCCCTGCGTCGTGTTCGAGATGAGCCGCGCGACCTACGACGCCATGGACCAGCAAGCCCCAGAGCTCTGGAACCGCCTGCGCGACGTCGTGATGCAGTCCATGGCGCTCGCGATCACCAACACGACGTCCATCAACAGCTTCAACTACTTCCTCGACAACCACCACGCATAGCTTCGACTTTGACTTTGCTCTGTTTTTGCAAGCGCATCCACAGTATTTTTCATTCACATTCGGATGTTTGTATTGCCTTCTTTGTCTCTACCTGCTTTGTGTCTTTGTCACGTTTGGCTCTTGAACGTAGCTCTTCAATCTCTTTTTCTGCGCTTTGTGAATAAATTACATAAGGGTGAGTATGCGATCATGGTGTGATCTTAGAAGCGGAAATTGCGCGCGAGCTCGCGAATCGTGTTCTGCTCGCCCCATTGGCACACCAGATTCAGGCGCTCGGTGCTCGGATCATACACGACATCCTACATATCAACAAACCATAACACTGTGAGTCTCAACCCGCGTCATTTAGATACACCACAAAGCCAAAGTCGTGAGTTCCGTACCATGGGCGCAACGGCGACGATGAAGAAGCCCGTACGCTCTTCATGCGAGAGCGCGTTGCCAAACAGATCCGCGACCTCGTCATGCTCCAAGACACGGTGGATCTGCATGAGCGACTGGTACTCGGAGGATGTGTAGTGGTCGTAGTCGTGCACGAGTCCAAACAACTTCAGGAACGCCAAACGCCGAATGCCTTCGTACATCACCGTCACGGTCTGCGCATTGTCCGTTTTCCCACTCGCGCCACCACCACCGCCACCACCACCGCCCCCACCATTAGTAAGTCCACGCTTCGCAACCTGACGGAATTGCTGCTGGAAATCCACGATAAGCTTCTCACGCACGCGGTGCGCTTCACGCTCGGCCTGTCGGTTCTCCAAGTTGTAGCGTGCCGTGAGCTGCGTGCTACGCTCGGCGTCGATGCGCTTCATGCGATCGAGCTGCGCTTTGCACGCAACGAGGTCCTTGACGAGCGAGTCCGTGCGCGAGACGTTGGGTCCACGGTCATTCAGCCGAAGCTGCGCACGCGCCGCAACGAGCGCCTTCTCGAGCTCCTGGATTTCGCGGCGCGCTTTATCCTTCACGGCCGCGACCTCGGTGCTCGCCTTCACGCGCACTTCATCGCACTCGATCAGCATTTTCTGCAGTCGCTTGCGCAACGCATTGTTTTTATCTTCCAAGTGCACTTTCTCGGCTTTTTCCTTCTTCAGCTCCAGCACAAGCGTGTTCACGACCTGCTTGTGCGTCTTTTCCATCTTCGAGGCTGCGTCGTTGCCATTTCCGCCTTCAACGCCGCCAGCCGAGCTACAGAGACGCAGGAGAAGACAAAGCGGGGGAGAAGATCAGTGCACTCACAAAGATAAAAAGAAATAAATGACACGAGGAGCTACGTACGGCCGTGCGCGCTTTCGCTGCGGCTCTCCGGCTGAGATCCTCACGGAAGACGACATCTCCATGGACGGTCGATTCGATCCGACGGCTGCTGAGTGGGGAGAGAGCTGCCGTGGTGGTCCAGGGACGCCATTCATGCCTGCCAGTCGACCACCATTTGTGGCTGCATAGGCCGCGGCTTCACCAAGGAATTCGTCGCCTCCACCGCCATCCAACATATCGTTCGGTGCAAACTCGTACTTGTAATCTGGCGACGTATTCATGTCGCGCTCAATGTCGAACACGAGCTCACCTGGTTTCGTCGCCTTGAGGTGCTGAATCACTTCCAGGAACCCGAGGTCGTTCAGGTTGATGCCGTTCACGGAAAGCAGGATATCTCCGAGGCGCAACGGCGACTTCGCTGCCGCCGAGCTGCCCTGTAGCGTCGACACGCGCAGCTTCCGCTGCGAGTCGTGGCGGATCCCAAAGCCCAGCTTGTTGCCTTCCTTCATGACGCGGATCTTCATGCGCAGCACTGGCTCATTGCTATTCCGACGCGCATCCAGATGTCCTGACCCGTTCCCTAACGGTTGATGCGCATTTTCAGCGCCACGCTGCTGCTGCTGTGAAGCACCGGATCGGCTAGTCGGAGACGTCGATGCGACTGCGTCTTGCAATAAATGGGTGAACGACGTGTCGTGGCTACCGCGCTCGGCACCACGGTCTCCTCCGTTCACATACGAATCGACTGCTGCCGCATCAGTACGATGCCCATCCCTTGACTGGGATTGCGGAGCGTCTGTGGATGGTACACGGCGAGGACCACTCGGCGATCCATTGCGTGGCGGTTTCTCTCGATCACCGCCGTTGCGGTAGAAATATCGCTCATCAGCTGTACTCGGCTGCATGCGTTGGTGCTCTTCATGCTCGTCACGGTAATCACGGTATCCTGCGCTTTGCTTGCTGGTCGCTGGCGGCGCACCCGAGGACGACGACCATGCATTCGAATACGCCGCCGGCGATGCGTCGGTTCGAGGCATCGGGAGGCCTTCAGTACGAGATCCGTTCGTGCGCGCTGCTGCTACGGCCGCGCTACCACCGCCCTGTTGGCGCGACGGCAGCTTGGCGTGCTGGAACACGACTGTGTCACTCTGCAGCGTAGGCGCGTGCAGCGTCTGGCGGCTCGTTCGCGATCCGCTGTGCGCCGCATGGTGGAGCGCCGAGACCGCGCGCCGCTCCGATTCGGACGAGAGATGTGGCACGCCGTGCGGGGACGACATGGGGCGGTGTGTATACAGTATATATGTGCGCGTGTGGTCAATGCGGCGGATGGACGCGTCGCGCAAGCACACCGAGCGCTTGTGCTCTTGCGCGCTTTGCACTTTGAAGCGAACAAATGGAGGGGGAGGTTTTTACCCGCCAAAAACAAGGGTTTTCTTCTATGGAATACCGGTAGGTGTACCGGTAAATGAACGCAGACTCAGATTTTGTTAAGTTCGTATTATTGTCCACCCCACCCTAATAATGCAACAGCAGTGTACCCATATGTTTGCACTGAATCGTTTTTCCTGGAAACGAGTGCAACCGACTGCCCACAAGTCCAGTTGGAGAACGGTGTCCGCATACGATATGTTTCTTGTTCCTTTGCGCTACACGGACGGTCCTTATCTGCACGTCAGCAGCAACGTAGCGCATAGTGATGAAGGTACACTCTACTTCAATTCTCGCTGAATACAACGAGCTGCTCGTTCGTCAACAAGTCCTGGGCAAAGTGCGGTATAGTGTGGGCTCCGCAAAGCGGACTTGCTCAAGAGGACAACCAACGCCACGACATTTGGTCAGCAATCAGGAAAGAATGGTGGTGGTAGCCGTCAAAGCAGTTTACAGTGTTCACCACCTTCAACGATCGCGTTTGCATCATTTCCGCCAAGTCGGTCCTTGTGAGCAGCCACACATGGCGTAGCATCCTCCGCATCACGAATAGTATCTGCAATCTACGTCACGCAGTGTGTTGCATGCCATCGGGAGGCGTACTGAGAGTATAGAGTCAACACACCGTCTTCCACAGCACTCGCCACAGAATTGTCTTTGAAGTGTGGCACGCACGCTGTTGATCTTTTTGTAGTCTTACATACAGTAGTCACAACAAAACGTATAAATCATTTTGCGAAAATCCCGATGAATGAGTTGAAGTGTGCGTACACACGTGGAAACCACTCTGTTCGAAGTTGTTGCTAGAGCGCTCCCGTTTCTAAAGGTGAGAAGGCTGACACTTGTCCATTTACCTCGGAGCCTTCTCTCAAGATCGAATCTTGGTCCAGAACTACAACGGCTTGATCTGTCGGCCCTTCTTGTGCTCCATGTTCATATACGCGACTCCATGGCTGTTTTGGGGTTCAGTGAATGCATTATACATCGCAATCGGCGTACACGCTGGCGGTTCCTTCTTCTTCATCATCATCGCAATGCCCACCACGAAGGTGGGACAGCCAAAACCGAGGCAGCGACAACGGGACGAGGTAACCGACGTCAGCGACATCGTGGGCGCGGTCGTAGAGCTCGAAGTGCAAGTCGAAGAAGCCTATAAGCAGCAAGATGCCGAGTGACAGTCAGCAACCCAAGACGGTCAAAGCAAGTTAACCGGATCAAGTACACGCGCCACATGGGATTTGAGGCAGGGACCCAAGGTGTAGCCATTACGAATGACTTGCGAGTCGGAAGGGATCTCGTCAAGCAGAACAGCAAACCGCTAGCTCTTTATTTCCTTGATTTGTTGCAAACGAGTTAAAGCAAAACAGAACGCGCTTTAAAGAACAGTAATTTCTCTCCTGTCTCTCCTTGTTTAACAAAAATAAGCTGAGCTTATGACGACCGACGTCCGCGACATTCGCGTGCTGCCAATAGTTCAACAATATGAAGCTACCGTTCCTCGTATCCTTGAAAGTGAGGGCGTGGCAAGGAAATAAACGGGGCTCGCTGCACTGGCATGTGTTTAAAACAAAAAAGCTTACAGCGTACTCGCGACAGCACGATGAACTGCCGCACGTCCACAACCGAGCAAGATCTTGGCAATTCCACAGTCTCCCATCGGCGAAGTGGCGTGTCATTATCATTATCACCCTGTACACGTCACGTGGTTTGTTCCATTTATTTCGGAGCTTCTCTCCAGACTGAAGCATGATCCACTACAACTACGTCGTCTTCTGCTGTGTCTGCCAGCTCGCTTTAGTTCACAATGTCGGAAGACACAGTATCCGGACCGCAAGTAGAACGTGGTGGTAGCGACAAGAGAACGAGGCCACCAATGCTGGGGACAACATGAACGCGGTTGAAGAGGTCAGAGAGCGAGTCGAAAAGCCGATAAGTAGTAGGAAGATGCTGTGTTAAGCTAGAAACACGGTATGTAAAGCAATTTAACCTAATCAAGTACATGTACTGTATGTACTGTTCGTACTGACAGCTGAGACAGGGAGGGATCTATTGGAAACGTATAGCCATTACTAATGCCGAATTAGTCAAAACGGATCCAAGCAGAAAACCGTTCGCTTTTACTCGGAGTACTTCTTTAATCATTGTAAACGACTTTAATCAAAGCACACAAACACTTTTTCGTGTAGTACTTCAGTTTATCTTTCACTCGTGCTCATGACGACCGACGTTCATGTCTTGCGGCATCGACGCCGCCAATAGATCAGCAACAAGAGGTGGGGGTAGAGGGCTCGCGGAATGCTTACATGAAGCTGCCACTCCTCGGGTCTTTGAACGAGGGCGTGGCGGGGAAATACACCGGGCTGTCGCTGAACTGGTATGCGTCTCGAAAGAGACTTACCGCGTGCGCGCGACGACGCAAAATGAACTGACGTACGTCCACAAACACGCTCAACAGCACCGGCAAAAGCACCATCCCGTTAAGCACGCCGCACAGCACGACCGTCATGTACATGCGGAAATAGTACTTTTGGAAAATCCGCGAGTCTGCCAACATCAAGGCGCTCAGTCCCACGATCTTCGTGATCGTGATCCCGAAGAGCACCGAAACGAGCACCTTGCGTAGCGCATCGCGTGCGCGTTCGTCGCCCGTTTTCCCTTCCGCCTTCGCAAACATGCGAATGTAGTGGCCACAAAACTCGACCGAGATGCCTGCCGCGATGATCAGATTGACCACAGAGAGACCATTCAGCAGAATGTCGTTTGGCGCCATCAAACCCATGACTTGCACCACGATGCTGGCCGCACTCAGCGTCACGAGAAGCGGGTAGAGGATGGTGCCGAAATAGATCGCATGCACGACGAAAAGCGCCGCGAGCGCGAGACCCACCAGTTTGTACGTGTCGTTGACGATCGCCAGGTACTGGTCGAAGTAGACGTACGTGATCGAGTACGCCCAAACGTCGACGCCCGTTTTCTCGCTGATCCATTCTGCCGCACGCCGCGCTTGCTTGTACCCGTCGATGAAGTGCTGCTGCGTCGGGTTCGCAGTCGACACCAGCATGTACGAAAACGCCGTGACGTTGCGGCCGTAGCCCGTGCTGTTGAGCACAACTTGCGGCGTCGCGCGCGTGACCACTGGAATCGGGTTGCTGTCGACACTAAATTGGCCGCGATAGATCGATCCACCGCCGTACGAGCACAACGAGCCGGCACTCGCCGTCGCAAACATGCTGAAGAGCGACATGAACGATTCCTGAGCCACGGGTGGAGCCGACGACGTTGCCGGCAAGCACAATGGGTTTTGCGTGCGTTCCGCAACGTAGGTCGTGTTATCCGAGAAAATCGGCAAGTACGCGTTCGTGGTCGCGTTCACGCGGCAGCATTCGCTGTCAGGATTCACGAATCCCCAAAAGTCATCCATCCACGAGTACACTACACCGTTGCTGAGATGCGTCACGGATTGATCGCCCTCGTTCGCGAGCACGTCGAGGATCTTGGGGATCGAGAACTCGTCGCAGAAATCCTTCGAGGTACAGAACTTGGCCTCGACGCTCTGGTCCGTGAGGTCAAACACCGTCGGGTTGCGCTTGTAGCCGCCCTCTACGACGAAGAACACGGGCGCACCCGTCGCCAGGTACTTGTCGAGCGCGTTAAAGTACGAGATCAGGTACGATTGCGATGGCATCGACTCGGCCTGCGGGAGTCCGTGATGAAGCGACTCGATTGAGACAATCGAGAGCAGCGTCCACATCAAAAACACGAGCAGCACGAGCAACTTGACGATCCGGAGCGACAAGAAGTGCGCGTACGCGTCGACGCAACGATCAAAGAAATGCCCCGATTTGAGCATCGCAGCCTCAATGGATTCGCGACGCGATTCGTTCGAGAGTTGACGAGCCATCATCTTGGCATGTCGAGAGCTTTCATAAAAGTCGTCATCATCGATACTGCGTTCTTCGCCACTTGAATCAAATTCCTCGTCTTCTTTTAGCCATTCGGGGACGGCGGCTTTGCGCCAGCAAAAAAGGTCATACTTACCACTGAGTTCTCGGCGCTTGTCGAGCGTCATAATCGCGATCAGCAGCGTCATCTGGATGCAGAAGTTGATCGCGACGGCTGTCGCGGAAAACGCAGCGAACCAAAGCACCGCGGGCATAGGCGAGATGCAGCCAAACGCAAACGCGACAGCCTCAGCGGTTGAGGCCATCATAATGCTCGGACCAATGTACCCGAGTCCCTCGGAAACGAGCACACTCGCGATATCCTGCACGGCGCCGGGCTTTCCGTCGAGTCCGACAAACACGATGGCTTCTTCATGAACCAGGTCTTCCTGCATGTGGCTCATCGCGTGCACGATGAGGAAAATGTTGTCGACACCGATCGCGAGCGTGAGGAACGGCACAACCTCCATGATCACGAGCTGCAACTTGACGCCGAACCACATGAACAGCCCGATCGTGCTCGAGACGGCGAGCATGATGCACACGATCCCTAGAAACCCGACCGTGATCTTCGACGTCTGGAAGAAATGCTTGCTCATGGACCACCGATTGATGCCCAACGAGACGTACACGATCATCAGCGTGTAGCTCAGCACCACGGGGAGCATGTCGCCCGAGGACTCGGCCTCAATCTCATCCTGCACCGACGTCTCGGCCATAAAGAAGACATCAAAGAGCGCATTCTGTGGTGCCTCGAGTTTCATGCGCTCGATGAACGCACGCTCCCACGCGATCGCCGGCTTGTTACTCTCATCATCGTAGTAATTGTACACCAACGCAGTCGACACGATCGCCGTCGACTCCAGGTACAGCGTCGTGTTCGTCTCGGCCTTGGCTGGGAAGCCGCCCAGATACGCGTTGTACAGGTTCATGGGAGCGCCAAACGCCGACAGGCACGGGCAGTCGCTCATACCCGTCGGGAACGACGCATTCTTTGCACGCAGAGCATTGCACGTTTGCACGTCGGCGTTAGACGGCGAGTAGATGCACGCAGCAAAGTGGTCCATGGCCAAACCATACGCCTCGTACAGCTCAAAATGGTCCATGCGGTTCTGGAAATACTGTGTGATCGAGTTCACGGTGCACGTTGTTCCCGTGACCTTCCAGCAAATGTCGTTGAACGTAACGTGGTCTGGGAACGCGGCGTCTTCCGGGCCAGATGTGACGCTGGCGACAATCAGCTGAAGTCGAATCGCTTCTTTCAGGTACTCGACGCGTCCAATGACGCCGCCATCCTTTGGCACCAAGATGATCTGCTGCGAGCGGTAGAATGGCATAAACAGCTCGCCGTAGCGGTCGCGCTCCTGATATGGCCGACTCGACTCGGCGACCCAGAGCTTGACCGGGTTCGTTTCCACTTCGATCTTCGTCAGTCCCAAGCTGCAGATAACCACGAGCGTGAGTACGATGAGGATCGTGTAGTAGGGGCGCTTACCGGTCGAAATAAACACCCCCCAGCGTTTCATCTGCGCAGACATATACTGGTCCATGAAACTCAGTCGGCGAGGATGCTGTTGCGCTCCCGATTGCGTCCGTCTCCTTCGCGCTGCAGCAGCGGGTTCGTAGCTTTCGTCGTCGTCTTCGCTCTTTCGGATCACGTACACAAATCCGAAGATCAATGCGCACACAAACAAGGTACCAAACACGGCCAAGAACCCATTCAGCGCCGTAAAGTCACGCTTAGCGAGATTCTCAGCCATGTACGTCATCAATGGTTCCCATTTACTGCCAGCACTTCCATTGGAGCTGCTGCTGCCACTCGCAGCCGCATTGGCATCCGCAAAGTTGGTCCCGTAACATGCTGAATGGTACGTGCGGTTGTCGTCGGCGCTCACCGCACACACCGAGCCACAGACGCCAACACAGGACTTGAGTCGTGCGTCCAAGGGAGCGAAACACCCGGTCGTATTGGTCGCACCACAGGCACAAAACTTGGCTTCTTGCTCTTGTTGCGAGAACTGCGGCATTGTCTTAACGTTGACCTGCAGCGGCGACCCGAGCGAGTTGAACTTGTACGAGCCCATGAAGCCCAACAACCCGAACCCATCGGTACAGTTCTCCTTGGCGCTGCACAACAACGGAAAATTTGAATCCTTCTCGCAGAAATCGTAGATATCACGCACAACATCGCTCCCGAGGTAGTATGTCGCCTCTTCAATGGCGGGGAAGACCGCGTCAGTGTGGTTGTCATCGCCGGGCATCAGTCGCACCTGCTCGACGCCGATAAACATGCTGTTGTTCGGATTGCACGCGAATTGGCACCAGACGTTGCGCAGGTTTTCCTTGCACGCCGTGCACTGGCCTGGGATCTGGCGCACCTGAGTTTTCAGACTCTCGTACTGGTTCTCCGTGCAGCAGAGCAAATCCTGGCCCTGCGCGACTGTGTCATTGTACAGCAAGGGACAATCCACTTGGAACTGCTCCTGGTTCGTGCTCGACCACCGCGAGAACCGATTCTGGAACCCCTGTTCGTTGCCTTCCTCCACCGAGATGGGCAAATACCTGTTCGGCAGCGCCGCTAGCGGGTACGTGACATTCACGTAGGACGTATCGAAGGCGACACACATGCCGGGACCTTGTCGGTAGACGCCAAACTCGGGGAGGGACGTGACATCGTCCACACACTCTCTCCCCTTCGAGTACTTGCAAGTCGTGAGCTTGGAGCGGATGACTGCCAGCGCCGCTGGGTCATCTGCCAACGTGTACGGTACCGTCGTGTTCGATAAGCGGCGAGAGATTGCCTTGACTGCTGGAGAAAGTGAAAGGCGCTCGTTATCGCCACCAACAGCAGCAGCAACGTGCGTGAAAAATCCTGTTGGAAGTATCATCGACGAGAAAAGCAACGTCTTCCAAAGCTGCTCAACAACAAACCACAAGAATCCACGCATACGTCACACAAATGAGCTTGACTCTACTTGACAACTCACTAACTGACTCCAAAAGCATACTGATGACCTAAAAACGCGTACCATATTTCCAGACGACATGATCTTGTCGACGCGCTTGATGCCAGCGTTTCTTCCACTGCTTCGCTGCCCTGTAAGCACCACCGTAATCCTTCCAATGGCAGCCTTTGTTCTCGTATCCCTTATCTTCTTTTTGTGCGCAATAGTAATCTCGTATCCATTTTCTTCTCCATCTTCACACTCACATTCTTCTTCAGTCTCCAAGCCAGCTGGTTCGTCCTGGCTGCTGACGCGCGCAAACGCCTGCGTGTGGAGCAACACGAGCGCCACAACAAACGAAGCGAGCGTCGCCATGGCGACCAGCGCCAACTGATTGAAGAAGATAATCGTGAGTTCCGCAAAGAGCGCCTCGAGCGCGGCGCGGAAGCACGGCGTGCAGATCGCCAGACTCACGCCAACAAAGAGCCACATGCCGGCGCGCTTTCCCACGTGACGCTATGCTGCGCAATTCCGAAATGGCGAGAGACACCCGCATGGCTGTCTAGGGCGGCTATCCCCCGCCTTCCCGTGCTGCCCTTTTCCCCATTGCGATGCCCTCTAAACAGCGCGAGCGCATTGCTTCGGCGCGTCATAACATCCGCATTCTGTCGGTCAGAGCGTTGCTGTTGCGTTGTGTGGGCAGTGAGCAGTGTTCTCAGGAGCTCCGTACCCTTGCTTTAATTTATCTCTATAATACTTATAGTGCGTAGCTTGCTCTGCAAAACTATTTTGTATTTCTGTAATAAGACATTCTAGGCGTTATAAAAGGCGAATGTCAACACGGCAACGGCCGCCCGCAATCATCGCGTTTGTTGGTTTACGCACATGTCGCATATGAGATGAAGCGGCTGTTTCACAGAACGAAAAGATACCGGAGACCCCAAACTTCAGGCTGAAGAGCTAGCTACACAAAAGTGATACAATGAGTGCATGCATCTGGATGGCTTCCATTCTCCTGCCATAGACAGGAGCGCGCGCAAATCGTCATGACAGAGACGCGGATGTGGTCCACTTACTATAAGAGAGAGAGAGAGAGAGGGTCCATTTGCATAGAGCACGCACCTGTTCTCTCCAAAAGCGGATCTTGTGTCATTTTTTTGTTTTTCCCTCAAAGTGCAGGTGCAATTGGTGTCCTTGTGGATTCACTTTCTATTTTTTTTCGAGCACCCACTGCAGTTCAACAAAGGTACAATGCATAGATTCCTGCACATGCATTTGAAGGGAGCGACTGGGATATGGAATTGCTCTTTGTCTACCCATCCGATCACCAGCGCTGGCAGAAAGAACGCGTCAACATACCACGCTGCCAAGAAGCGCATGGTCCGACCGTGCTGCTGCGGGACCTGGCGTTGACAGTTTCGTTGGCAGTTGTCTTTCTCGGTTCGCTCCCACTGTGTCGCACGTTCTAGCAGCGAAACTTGGACGCATGCACTATAATACGCGTCAACATGGCAACTTGCGGTGCTTACGTCCACGGGTTCACTTTTCCTTGCGAGATGCGCTTTTTCCGCGCATTCCACATCCACGCGCGTGCACAAAGTGATGTATAACAAGGTGCTCTTCCAGTGATAGGTCTGTAGCTATTCGTTGACACACATGAGCTCTGTGTTCACTTTGTGTGCAGCCAAATGGTGTTCTGATTCAGATCTGAGTATCGTGGAGTCAGATCTGAGAAATAGCGATAACCAGCCAAAGCAGCTATTCTGTAAGCAAAGCGTGCAACGATGAACATTTGGATGGCAGCGAGTGATGGAGAACTGGAGACCGTGAAGGCGTTTCTCGCAGGAGGCGGTGATGTGAACACCAAGGATGAATATGGATATACTCCACTGTACGTGCTATTCTCGCGTCTGCTGTCTTTGCCGTCCATGTTTGGGGAATCAATGTTGGCACTGATGGCGCTCTGCTATGCTTGAAAATGTGCTACAGGCAGGCGGCGGTGAGCTACAACCACACTGAGCTCGTGGTGCTCTTGTTGCAGAATGGAGCAATCGCTACCCTAGGTGCGGGCTTTATGATGTGTGTTGTAAATGCACATTGCTGGGCTCGCATGAGTGCTGTTGTACCTGTGTTTTTATTGATCTAGGACGCTACTTTTACTTCTTTTTTCTCGCTACAGGCGATAATGACAATGACACCCCACTTCACCGATGCGAAACTGTGGAAATCGCCAAGATCCTGCTCGAGCATGGCGCCGAACTCAATGCCCGCAATGCTGAAGGCCGAACGGTGGGTCTGCTTTTTCTACTTATCGCGGAAGAAGCGATGTGGAACTTATTTTTCATGGATGCTTGTGGTGTGTTAGCCATACGATGCTGCGATTGAAGAAGAACACGAAGAACTCATGCGCATGTACGAATCTATGGGTGCGGAGAAGTCGGACTTGATCGAAGGCAGTGACGAGGACGAAGCAGGCATGGAGGACTAATTTACGCGAAATTTGAAGCAGGTGACGACTGGATTCAAATGTGCTTTGCTTTATTTTTTATCGTGGCCAAAACGTTCGTGTGAATCCATTTTCAATTTCATATGACGTATGCATGGTGGGTATTTTATGTTCTAGCAACACAATGCGTCTACACTTCATGAGGCGTATTGACTGCTCTGCTTAAAGCATGCTGCGCCAATCTACATCTACTTTCACTGAACGCATGGGCCATATTCCTTTTAGTAATATTTGTATTGACGTCATTTCACTCAGCAAGAATTTGTCTACACAATGATTCAGGCTCATTATATCATTTTAGTTATCATCGTGAAACACTCGAGATACATGTAACATGTGCACAAACATAGAAAAATGGATGAATAGAAACATGCAATACCAGGTCAGAAGCAGCGCACACAGCAAGAGACCCACAGCACACAGCGTGCATCCTCGCCTTCTGGCAACCGCGCTCTTTCCTCGACCGACTGAAAAATCCCAAATGACCGCTGCAGCACACAGCTCCAGCTCCCTCCTAAGAAGTCGCCGTGTGTGGTCCATCCGTTCTAGCCGGTGACACTAATGTGCCTTCTACAGAACTAGTGCCACACATTCTCAGAATCGTAACGGCTTTGGGTGAAACGACAACGGTCTCAGATCTTAGCCCAGCAGAATCAGCTCCGGGTCAAATACGGCGCCGTTGTTCAAGTGCTGCTTCTCTGCTGGCTTCGACTGCGATGTCGCGCACGCGTCTTTGAGAATGGACTCGATTTGCGCCACGCTCATGCCGCTTTCACAGAGATCCGTGAGCACGCCCGCATACTTCAAGCTGTAGCCAGTGAAGCCATGGCCGATGTCCGGGTCCCCCATTTGCGGTCGGCATTGCGCTTCAAAGCTGCGAAATACTTGCTCATGACACTCAAAGTCTTCCGGGTGCACGGTTTGCAAAAGTGGCTGCTGCATGCGCGCAAAGTAGATACTGTGAATGTTCTCAAAGAGCACGTCGTCGCGCTCACGAACTTGGATTTGCTTCACGAGGTCGTCCGCGAGACCTCGACGATCAGGACCTGGGGACGCACGGAGGTAGTTGTAGAATGCAATGACCAGCTCTACATCGTGCACATCCACCGCGCTTGACGCCTTTACACTTGATCTGCCTGGCATCTGTGGAAGCGATGGGAATGGTTCCTTGGTAACCTCGCTCGCGTCTTGGGTATTCGAGCTCTCTGCATCGCCCTTGTCGTAATTGGACTGGAAGTTCCCCACGATTTCTTTCTGGATGGGCTTCGATCCAAATTGGTGGACGTGGCTTTTGTTCGTCTCGTGCTTCACACGCTTGAATTGTTCGCTGATGGATTCTGCCGAGAGATCTGTGAGATCGCTGTCTTCCATCCAGTTCACCGAATAGAGATCCCCCAAGCAAGTGCCCACGAATTTGCCGTTCACAGTATCGTGCGGAGGACAATAGGTCCCCCACGAAGACTCCAGCCCATTCGCTGCCGTGGTCGCATACGCATTGATTGAGCTCAGGAATCGGTTCGAGAACATCGATCCCGATTCACATGCTGTCGTGCCAAGAGGGCAACATTTGTGTTAATGCAAGTAGAGAGAATCCAATGCCACTGTACAAACACATACCTTCCATGTAAAACACGAGCTCCTTGTACTTCTTGGCGCCGTGCATTTTCTCGAGCGCGCGCGCAAGTCGCTTGGACGTCAATTCTTGGCCCTCGGGGAACACGATGAACCCACGCGCGCCATGGTCCACAAAGTTCACAAACACACGGTCCTTTTCCGTGCTCTCCAGCACTTTCTTCCCCTTCGTAGCAGTCGAGTTGCCCAGCAGTACATTGATAAACATATCCGGAGTCACGTCGTCGCCGCGGTAGTCGACGTTGCACCCTTTATAGACATCCACGGCGACCTCATCCGTCCCATTCTCAACCGTGGGCTTGTTGAACAGCTTTCCCGGGAACGGGTTGGCTCTGTGGGATGCGACGTCGTCGTACATCATGAGGATCACGTTCTCTGCAGGGATCCCATGGCGACGTACGACGTGGTACGCGTGACAGGCGTCGGATTGGTGGCGGTAGTTCTCGTACCCCTTCGAGCCGGCGACAATCACGGCCCAGTGCTCGGCCGTAGCGGCACTAAGGAGCAGCGTCGCTGCGAGCACGAGACTGAGGAGACGATGCGGCGACACGAGCATGGCAGAAGAGAAGGAGAAGCGCGCAGCAGCGGATGCAAGCGCAAATGGCGGCTGTCTGGAGACGCGAAGAAGAATGGCAAATGCATATCTTGTCGAGCTTCTTTCTCCCCTCACCCTAAGTTGTTCTTCAACCACCCCGTTGGAATCAGAATGATGGATGAAAACGAAGATAAGATTTTTGACGTTATCGACAATGACAATTGTTAATTAAAAAAATGTCGGAAATGTCGAATGCAAACTCAATCGGTCCGCCCTCTCATTTGAAAGAGTCAGATGATTGGGAAAGAGGAGGGTTCGGGATCTCATGGTGGACGGGCACTCACACTCGACCCGACGTCAACTACCTTCGAATATTAATAATCCAAGCTCAACAATTGTTTACCTTCTGAACCTTCCGGCTTGTCTTCTCACTTCACAATCGCATACATCCTGATACTTGATGCGAGTGCGTGACGACAGTGGCTTGTCCAATTAAACGCTCTGAATGTCGGCAAACCCGCCAAAAACTCTCTGCTCCTGATCTTCCGCTCCAAAAACAACAAGGCAAATAAATTCCCATGCGATAATTGCCCAGCCTGCTTCCAAATCTCGACATTTCCAAAATCTACGCGTAACTTACCGTGAAAACTACCGCCAAGTCGGCGCAGAGGTCTGGTCTCGTGAGCGACCGAGTGATTGTCTGTCTGGATGCCAAACACCCCAGCTGGGAGTGTGCGATCGTGAACACCTATTAGAACGCTATTATTAGAACGCGCCAATACACCAACGCCAAATCCAATACTCCGACGCAGAGCTCACGTGCGGCTGCGTATCTATCCATCGCCACCTCCAGCACGCCAGTCGAAGACGCAGAACGGAGCACGCGGTGACGAGCATGCAGGGACGATGGCCGGCGTCGCAGCGGAAGAATAGGACGGCGCCACGCATCGCGCTCCTGCTGGCCGTCATCGTGGGCGTGCTTGCGGTAGTCGCGACGGCACAGGATGGCTCGACGGCGAGCGCGGGCTCAAGCGCCGGAGCTTCGACCGAAGTGGTGGTGCTCGCCGACAACAGCAGCAGCCAGGCGGCGAGCGCAGCAGCAGCAGCAGCATCGACCCCAGTCCCGACGCCGTCGCCGACGTATCTGGCCGACGACTGCTCGGCGTGCTGTTCGAGTTCGTCTGGAAGCGACGCGAGCGCGTCCGAGCTGGAGCTCGCGTGCTGTAACCAGCCGCAGCCTCGGGATCTCTACGGGACGCCACACGGCGAGTGTAGCGGTCTGCCGTGCTGCAAGTACAATGGACGAAACGCGCAGCGTCACCAAGCGTGGTACCCGTGCGTGATGTTCCCGTCGTGCCAGAATGACCAAGCCACGGCGAATACGTTTTGTAGCTCGCAGGCGATGTGGAATTACACGGCCGGCGCCGATTTTACCTGCACCGACAGCTGCTGCTCTGGCCCTGTGCTCGACACGAACGCGTGGACGGGAGTGGCGAACGCGATCCCGGGACAGCTCGACGCGACGTTCTCCGTGACGTTCTCGCCGACATCGTACATCAACGTGTTTTACGACCCTGATAATGTGCACACGCTCGTGCAGATCATGATCGCGAGTCCGCTCGGGTACAACTTTACGGAGAGCTCGACGTGCGAGATTGCGGCCGCGACAACACCAGCAGAAAAGGTGTCGACCAAGTGCGTCATGTCGACGTTCAACGACCGCACCCACTTGACCGTGGATATCCCGACGGCGTACCGCACGAACGACTCGTACACGCTCATCTTTAGCAACATCGTGACGCCAACAGGTATCGATGACAGCACCATCTCGACGGCGTACTCGGCCAACACGAACTTGGCGCCCGTGTACTTCATATTTGACGATACCGACAGTGGCGGCGTGTTCAACACGTTTTACCGCGTGACAGATCTCGGGCACGCGACGCTATCGAGTGGCTCGTTCCTTCCTGAAAATATCTATCCTGGGAATTCTGGGAACGCGAGCTTGGTGTTCTACACGAACGCGCGCGTGCCAAAAGGAAGCACTATTGACATGATGTTCGGGAAGAACTGGAAATTCACATCCGATGCCATCTGGTCGTGGGGTCTCTTCCCACAAACTGAGATCGCAGACGACGACGAGCTCGCGGCGCTTGCTGCGGATTTTAACGACACGGCGACCATTCTGACGAGTACGACGTTGAGTGTCACGGGCGACGAGTGGCGGAACAGCTTCACGCAAGCAGTGTACACTTCGTCAGAGAATGAGTGGATTCTGACCGTGGAAGAAGACATTGAGATCGGGTGGGTGAGCCTCGGCGTGGACCGCGTTCAAAATCCGTCGGTCTCGTACTCTGGATTGAATTTTGCGCGCATCCAGATCCGAGACCCGGAGCAGCGATTGGTCATGAACGGTCAATTCTCAGCGATTTCCGTCGACATGATCTCAGGCGCCACTGCGAGTCCGTACAACTATGTGACCATGGTGATCCTGATCTGCACGCTGCTGTTCTGTACCGTGGTGATTCGCAGCAACGGACTGGCGTTCTCTCTTGGCTCGATCTGGACCGATATCACGGCAATCTGCACAGTGCTCGCGTTGTGCACTGCGCTGCTCAACAACTTGATCTGGGCGTTCGACCGCAGTAGCACCTACTTTTACATCTCCCGATTGTATCTGTGCTTCACGTTCACGATGCTGACGGCGGTGTGCTTTCACTGGGGTACGGTGCTGAACCTTCGCCTCCGGAAACTCCCGAAGACGACAACGTCCATCGCGTTTGCGATCGGCAACATCCTCTTCTACGTGTTCCAGGCGTCGTTTCTCTTCTACCATCGAGATCTAATCTCTCGTGTCTACGAGTCCGAGATCAACGCGATGTCGTACGCGAACCAGCAATGCAAATACGACGACCTTGAGCCTTCAGACAGTGTATTCTCGGACATTCAAGGCTTTCTTTGGAGCTGCTACGCGGAGGATGAAGATCGTTTTTTCATTGTCTCGACGACGGTGACGTACGCGCTTTTCCTGGCACTGACATTGACGGTCATGGCACTCGGATTTATGGTCATGAGACGCGGAAAGCTGCTTTTGATCAATGCCACTGGTCCGCACCAGGTTGTTCTCATGAAAGCGCTTCGACTCTACTACGCGTTGATCGGTGTCGTCACGCTCGTGTACTTACTCTCCTGGGTTGTCCAGATCCTGTCTCGCAGTGAGCGATACATCTCGTACCCATGGTTCTACATCTGCACGGTGTGGCTGCCGTACTCGATCCCGCCATGCTGCTTGATCTTTTTGCAGTGGAACGCGACAGCCAAATCCTTGGGGGATGCGGACAGCGACGGAGGCAATAGTCCACTCTCACTTGGCTATGGTGAGATCCGAACACCCAACTTCTCGTTCAGTGCTGCGGAGCGCTGGAGTGATGATTCAATGGCCGAGTTCGAAGATTTAGACGCCGACGGACATTCGTCTACGGGAGACTCGAGCGACAACTACACGCACGCTAATCCCGACGACTACATTGGTCTCTCGATGGCGTTAGAAACGAACGAAGTTTTTAGCCAAGGCTGTTACATCGCAATCCAGCGATTGGAGGTGGATCCAGATACGAAGGCCAGTGGATGGAGACAGATCAGCAACACGGATACTGTCATGTCGATCAACAAGGATGGCACTCCAGCGAATGGTCGATACTTGTACACCTTCTTAGCAGTGCCTCGAATCCCGGTATCAAACACTGACGAGCGCGTGCGAATGGTGGTGTATGCTCTGAACTCCGAGCCAAGCTCGTCGCGTCGGAACGATCACTCTGAAATCAGTGCTGCTGAGGTGTTGGCTGCTCTTGAGCACCGCAGTACTGATCGCAGTACGGAAGACCGTGACGATTACGATGAGATTGGAAGCAGCCAGCGCACCATCGAATCCTCGTTTGCTGATCTGGAACCAGCTGCATTCCAGAGTTCCCAAGCCATCGACGAACTTTTTGAACTTGAATCCGACGCGGGGTCTTCGGAGGGATCGATCGCAGGCATCCCGAGTTACAACGTTGTTGCAGAATTTAGCGTGTCTACGAATGCTCTGGTGACTGCAGGGGCTCGCATGGAACAGGTGTCGTTGGTGGCTGCGGAAAATTCGTACAAACAGATCGGCCCGAACACGATCCCACCAAAGCTCTCGATTCACACGGTGATCCCGAAGGCTGCAGGTGCTAAATATGGCTTCACTGCGGGCATCAGTGGACTTGCGGCTTCTCACTCCATCAGCAGCCAGTACCACATCCGTGAGCAAGGTCTTCTCGTTGTCGAAGACCTCACCGAGAGTCGATTTAGCAACTTGATTCCACGACAGATCCTGGAAATCATCATTCGTCATCGAACCAAATGCTTTCTCATCGCGCAGAATGACATTGCGCGCCTGGAGGCGTACGATCGACAACGACAAAAGGGATCCGACCGAGGCATTTACGAGAACTTGATCCAGCAAATTCAGGATGATGGGGATCTCAACCGCTGCCGCGAGTGGATGACCCAGCGAGCGAACCGAATGAAGGAATACCTCTCCTTGCTTCGCCGTCTGCGACGATTGTACGTCACGCGCGACCAGCACAAAAATTACTTCAAGCCAAGTACGGAAAAGAAGAATGCGCAATTGCGGTTCTTGCCAATCAACCTTCACTTGCAGGAAATGTGGGTCGGCAAAGAAGACAGTTTTGCCGATTCGCAGCGATCTGCTAAGGCGAGCAGCGAAAGCGACGGCGGGAACACTGCGGCAGTGTACGATATTGTGACTGTCGGTGCCATGGCGGCGCATGTGTATAAGTTCAAGAACGGTGGGATCCTAGGACTCGAAGAACAGCATGCGAAGACAAAGCCACGACCTCGAGAAGAACCCGGATCAACGGCAGCACATCACCAAAATCCAATGTGGACGGAAGAAGAGCAGAAGGCAGACAACCTTGAGTGGGAGATCCAACAACGCATGGACGTCTGTTTCCCTCAAGCGGTTGCTGCCCTTGTAACTGCGTTTACCCGAAAGGTTGACTTGGCGTTGCAAAATACCCAGGCCGAAATCGGCCAGGGCATGCTGGAGCAGCTTGAGAAGCTGGGGTTCCTGTTTAACGTGGAAAGTTTGGTCTCGACCCATGGCAACGAAGCTGGTATGCTGGAAGATATGGCAGGTGCTGTAAATGAACTTCGCAATATTCGTTTTGTGCTGGTGGATGAGTGCGAAGAGAACGAAGACGACGAAGATGTCAAGGTTGTCAATAGAGCGACCTCACTGTCGTTCCACCTCGATGAGGAAGAGAAGGATACCGAGGTGCATGGCGGGGTGAATGACGCATCATCTCACTCGGGGTCATCGGCATCGAGTGCTGGAATCGCTGGCGTCATTGACGTCAACGTGTTCACCAACCTTGACGACGCGTTGTCAGTGGGAGGCACATCTGCGAGATCTGGTGAGACATCTTCCGATTCAGCGAAGGCCCCATCCACACCGACGCGTGCTGGTTCTTTTGCATCCGCATCGTTCAGCGGTGTCGGCCAGCGCCTTATCAGTACGCTCATCAAGGCAAAGAATCACAAACTGCTCGGTGGGATTGGTGGCAACTCAGCATCTTCGTTGGCTCCTCCATCCGTAGACAAGCTGTTCGGGTACACGCACTTGGTTATCCGCATCAAACTGCGCTCAGGCAAGGTCAAGTTGCCTGAGTACATGCGCCAAGGCGGTCCCGTGAAGGTGTGCCCCGTGTTGTTCTCTCAGGGTATCAACGAGAAGCAGACGATCGCGAACAACACGGGCTCCTCAGTGACTCGTCTCCAGGACGTGATTAACGAGAACAGTCTGCGCTCGCTCCGATCCTACTGCGATCGCTACTGCAACTACCAATCCTCTCTCCAGTCTCGCTATTACACGGGTACAGGCGCGAACGCCCGTCCTGCGGTTGCGCGCGATATCCCGTCCCGCGAAGAAATCACGCGCATCCTGAACCAACTGGAAAAGCTCATTTCGCTGTCTCGTCAGACGCGCAAGAAGCGTCCCGAGATCCTGCAGCTGAGTTCGGATCTCTGTCGGCGCGTGTCAGCAGGACGCGTGACAGTGTGCAAGAGCGCCAAAGATCGAACGGGCATGTCGGTGACGTTAGAGCAGGGCCGCATCTTAGTGCAGAACCACGGGCTACCGGAAGCCAAGAAAGCAGGCATCGTGTCGGTCATGCGGTCCGAAGGCGTGCGCATTGAGAACGCGCTCAAGAACACTGGACGACGCGTGTTTGCCTTCAACGCGCTGCAGAGGTCGCTGTTACCGGAAGAGTACCGCTGTCCACCACACACTGGTGGTCGGAATATGTCGTAGAAAAAAGGGCATGTGCTTTGTTTTTTTCTTGCTCTAGTCGCCAGAAGCATGAGAGAGGATCGCATCTCTCTCTGTACATTCTGAGCGGCTATTGTTTTTGTCAACCAATTTTTTATCCTCGTAGTACCACAAGATAAGTGAATGATGATAAAGTATGTGCAAAGGTTTTGTATACGAGCTGCTGCTTGCCTGTGTGTATATGTATGTATCCACGTACGCCCCTATCTCTCTCTCGCGCATTACTACTGATCGAACGCATATGCCGACGTCTCGACCGCTTGCTTGATCGGAAGCAGCCACGTCCAATCAGCCGCTGTCGTTGGGAGCAGCCCCATGCCCGCGCACTTGTACAGCGCCAACGCCACGTTCGCGAGGTTCCCGGCAATGTACACGAGCTTTGGCTGCATGAGGTCGATCACACCGTCGTTCACCGACGTGAAGGCTGCCATATACACAAAATACCAAACGCACGCACTGGTTAGAGATAAAGCGCGCATTTGGTCAAAAGTCAACGAGACAAACCCATATTTTGATTGCACGCACCAGTTTGGATGTTGAAAAACGACTTGAGCGTGTTCATGATGATCATGCCGGTCACCATGATACTGAAGATGTTGACGGACGAGCCACTCATCCACATCATGAAACCCGTCTGCAGCAAACTCTTGAACGGCGCCGTACCGATCTCCATCGCGCGCTGTTCATGATAGCAACAATGACGCTCAGTTTAGCATTTCCGTAACAACGTAGCTGCTCACTGAGGATACGAAACACCCAGCGCCATACCTTCTTCTTGAGCTCTTGGGTGTTGGAAGCCGTCTTCGCCACCGCATTGCTGTTTTCCTGCACATAACAGCACAAACGCAGTTGTCAGCATGTCTCTCGTCACGTGCGTGCTGCTGCGGCCATCGCGGTTGCTCTCGTTGCGCCTCAACACTACCGAACGCACAAAGACATGAACAGATAGAGAGAGAGCGTACCCTATCGGCGACAAAGCCTCTGCAGAAGCCAATTGGCTCGAGGCGCCCAGGGAGATCACTCTCGCGCGCCTCGTTCAGCTCCACGTGCCACTTGCGCTCCATTTTCGCTTCCAGTTCAATTAGTTAAGGCTCGGAAGGGGGGAGCAAGGGACTACAAAAAAGGACAAACATTCCCTTGTGCAGTACATGATGTTGCACAACCGCAACATTAGATGCCAGCATACCAATTATCTCGATATAGACACGATTTATGATATATTTGCTCAAATATACTTTTGTACGATATCGCTTCGTTTATGTACGATTTGCTGAGAAGGGGGGAGGAAAATCCAGCCAGCGTAGGACACCGTTTTTGTCTGGCGTACGGTACAGTACAATACTCGCGTTGTTCGTTTATTTTACTTCTTCTCTTTATTTATCGACTGTCTATTTCCGATTTGGATAACGCCAACTTGCCCAGCTTTTCTCGTTTTCGTCACCGCAATTGCAGCAGGCACCGTAGGATTTGAAGCAGTCGGCAGCAAGGGGAGGCCGCAGACTCTACAGCCAACACAGGACTGCGCCCGTAGTAGTATTGTGACAAGCCCGCCGCCGCTGACAATGACTTGAGGCCTTCAAATGCAGGCATGGGACATGGCCAGCACTCCACCCATCAGCCAGCCCCAAGGGCGGGACCGTGAAGTGTACCTATAATAACCGCAGTAGTTTCCCCGTTTCGCGCATACGTATGGTGCATGCGTCACACCAGCCAAAGACAAGGCAGCAGACTAATCTCTCCAAATGGATAGGTGCATAGGAATTTGTATACTGCCGGCAAAAGGGGCGCAAACAACACAGGTTCACTATGGTTTTTATTTTTTCTTCCTGTTTTGTCCACTCCACACGATCCAACTCACATCGCAGTCACCCGAACCGCAATGAAATAGAAAGAAGCCAAAACGGGTCCTTTTCGTTCGCAGGCTCCAGTTCTTTTGTGTCACTTTTCATTTCACTCCCGGAGCCCAAGCCCGAGCGCCAGCTGTTTTCGCCGCGGTCGACGCCCCCTCGCTTTCCTCTCTGTAGAATATCCGCGTTGCTTCAATCTTCAACCAGCTCCATCCTCCGCACAAGAGTAGAATCAGCACCCGCAGCAGCAAGGGCAAACAGTCCCATTCGTACGCATCGACACGGAACAGCATGGCGCCGCCAGAGGTGACACCCGGCGCACACGCGCCGCTCACGGGCTTCGTGCGCATCGAGGAAGACGGCAGAGGAGGCAGCGACCCGCGCCGCAAACGCAAGCTTCAGGGCGCGTCCAAACCATCGGCAAGCGCGAGCGCAAAGAACAAGCGGTGGCTCTACGGCGTGCTGCTGCCCGGGCGCCTGCAGCTCTACGCGAGAAGGACCGAATACAAGCGCCGCACGCCACCCTGCGGCGAGATCGTGCTGCAGATCAAACCCACGAACCCGAACGAGAGTGTCTTTGGCTTCGACCACGAGTGCGTATACGTGCGCGCGCAGGGTGAGTCGCGCGTGATCACCGTGCGCATCCACCAGAAGAAAGACATCGTCCGGTGGGTCACAGCGCTCTACTACCAGAGCTTCACCCCCAAGAGTCCGCTTAGTGCGAATGTGCAGCCCGAGGGAGAGGAGAAAGAGGACAAGAGAAGGGAGAACGCTCACGTTGACGCGATTGCGCTGCGATCGAAGCGCAAGAGCGTGTCGTTCCAGGACGAGCCCGAGGTGCTCATGCTGCCGCGGCAATCGTACGACCCCGCCGACTTGTTCTACTCCGAGCAAGAGTACGAGCAATTCCAGCAGCACGGCGATCCGAATAGCGATGAACACGAAAGAAGCGCCGCGTCGTCATCGTCATCGAAGACGCTCTCAAGGCTCATGAAGTCGATCTACGAAAAGACGGCGGCGAAGCTCAAGGTGTCGCCGAAGAAGAACATGGCGAGGCTCCGATAACGAAGCGCTATGAGAAAGACGATCGCTTGATAGCACCAACCCGCATGAGTGAGCAGCCTACTGAGAATCCCTATGTGCAAATACAATGATAATAATGAATGAGCTGCTTGACCCCCAAACGCATCCACGTACACGATTATGCGCCTCGGATACGACTGCCCATTTGGTCAGCCTCGCAAGTAATCTGATAATGGCGGTCGTACTTTAGTGAATATTAGACCAACCTGCTAGAACGGCGAAATAGTTATTGACATCTTCGACACACACGCACACATGCCTTAGTTCCTTGATTAGGAAGAATGCACTACTAGTCAGTATTAACTACAAATAAATTAGGAAGCTTGGAATGAAACGACCTCGAAAAGCCGCCAACTTCGCCATGTAGTAGGCAGGCATTTTGCCAAGAGCTACTACAGAAGTAGCAACGCACAGCTCCCGCGGTTCCGGCCCCCACGTAATTCCCACCATTACGGAGTTATGCATATGCACTAAACGCGCCTTCTTCCCTCCCTCCCTCCTTCCTTGCTTCCCGATCAATCACCACGATGTACAAGACGCAGGCCAAGATCGACAACATGAGCACAGCCGATTGGCACCAGTACCACCAGTTGCTCTCCAACGCGCGGCTGGTGCAGTACTTTAGCGACGAAGTGCTGCGCTTCTCGCACACTTCGCTCAAGCCCGACGATGTACTCCGACGGTTCAGTCTCAACGGCGACGGCCAGTTGGACGTCAAGGAATTCCAGCTGGCGCTCAAGCGCCTCGGCATCCTGCAGTTCCCGGCGGCGAGCGACACACCGCAGCAGCAGCAGGAGACCGCGAACACGCTCACCAAGGGCAAAGAGCTCTACTCGGTGTTTTGCCCCACACACACGCGGAAACTAGGTACGTCATTTAGTTCATGCTTTTATTCGCATTAACTCTGACGCTGCGTCTGTGCGACGTAGACATTGATATGTTTTGCCGCATCATGACCGAGTGGTCCTTGCAGCTCATCCGTGCGCGCCACCAGCAGCAACATCAGCAGCAAACTCGCCCAGGACCCTCCAGAGGTAGCAGCAGCAGTCACCATGGTCCGTCCTACCGAAACTACGATGCGAGTCAGTCTGTGGCCGCGCCGTACGCCACAGAGACCCCTCGATCCGCGAGCGGCGGCGCCATCCCGTCGAGTCTCCAAGGCAACGCGAGCGGCAGCAGCAGCGAGAGCGACGTGATCTGGAGACGCATCACGGACGCGATCGCGCACAACGTCGACAAACTGAGCCAGATCTTTTTCAAGATGGACATCACGTGCTCGGGTAGCGTGAGCCAAGAAGAGTTTGAACTCGGTATGAATCACATCGGCGTGTTTCTCACGGCGAGAGAGTACGAGAAAGTGTACGAGTCGCTCTCACCCGAGCTCAAGGACTTTTCGACAAAGAGCAATAGCAATGAGGCTATCAATAGCAGTGCGTCACGAGCTTCGTTTGGCGTCAAGTACGCCGACTTTCTCGCGTTGTTCTACAACAAGTCACCGCTTGTGCTGCCCACGACATCGACCCAGGCGTCCCCGCCTGTTGCTGGGGTCGGCAATGCACGACTCTGGGATTTCCTCGTGGCCTCGATCGATAAACTGCAGCCGCTTTTCCAGCAACTCGAGCGCATCAATCAGCGCTATGTGACCCCAGACACCTTTCGCGATTGCCTACTGCGGTGTGGACTTGCACTGAGCAACGCCGACTACGCTGCACTGCGGGTGCGGCTTTTACCTTTCACGTAAGCCATGCTTGCTGCTTGTCTCTCGAGTCATTATAAGTTTGACTTACCTGTTCATGTGGCATCGTATCCCAGAGATTCGTCTTCGGGTGCGATCGGACTGGCACCGCTCATGCAGGTGCTCAAGGCTTCCGACCACAGCGTGATGAAATCCTCAGCAGCGTCATCTCCGATCGCGATACCGTCAGCGCGAGCAAGTATCGACGTGTCGCCGATCCGCACGGGGCGGCGAACTAATTTCCAATCGGTGCATGAGAGCAGCTACCCACATGGAGGAGCGAGTAAGTTTGCGCAGCCAGCGTCCTACCCAGCAGGCAAATCCAACGAACAGAGGTACGAAGCTATCGTCAGGGCTGGAAGCGAATGCGAGTGATTTAAACAGCGTTTTTGCTGACTTTGTGTGCTTCGCATTTGCCTGCGCTTTAGAAATGTCGAAGCGAATCGAACAATCGTCAAGATCCGTGACGAGAGTCGCTGGAAAAGTGACATTACGCTGAATCCGCATCGTGACCCAGCAAAAACAACGGGGGCCGACGGGGATGGTGGTGATGAAAGCGCAGTAACGCATTACGAGGACCCGATGTTTGGCGGCCACCCACATGCGCCATTGGAGAAGCGCATTTTGGTCAAACTTCAGCAAATGAAAGAACTCGGACAACTCGGCACGTCGTCGCCGCAGACGATCTTCCCAGGCGATCGCTTTGGACGCATCACGCGGGGCCAATTCCGACAAAGTCTGGTGCATTTGAGTGTGCTGGCGCGGTACGCGGAAGTCGAAACCTTGTTCTGGACGCTCGACCCCAGCGGACGTGGATACATTGTCAACCACGACCTGTACGACCATTTCAACTCGTTTCTCACACGACCAGGACCCAACAATGGCGCTGGTGCTGGAGCAGCATGGCTGCCTGCGATCAACACAGAGGGCGGTGGCTCAAATTCTCCAACGCACGGGCAAAAGACCACTGCTGACCGCTTGCCTCGTTCAGCTCAGAAAGTGCTGGAAGGGATGCTGGTCGAGTTGCCACATTTACTCTCGATCTGCCAGCGCAACGACGTCCATCAGACTGGGATGGTCTCTCCTCAGGAATTGCTCACCGTGATCCAGGAGCTTGGGATTCTGGCACCAAAATCGGACCTGCAGTCAGTGCTTTTCACCATTTTCAGTGGATTGGACAATAGTTTGTCCAGCAGTCATGGTGAACCTCCGACGATGCCCTACGCGCGGTTGGAGACACGGCTTGGACATCTCTGCAGTGACTTGCTGTCGCCGAAGAAACGCATGAAGCATTTGTCGACGACCTCGGTGCTGCTCGCGCCGCAGGAACAGTCGTACGACGAAGTGATCGGCGGCAAGCATGAATACGATATGCACACTGTGAGCGAGACCGACGCGCTTTGGAATTGTCCACGGCGGAAGATGAATCAAGGCCATCGTGCTACCAAGACCTCGGTGCGTATCTCCGACCACATTTCTGACGACGTTGGATTAGTCGCAACAAATTTGTCGCAATCCGTGCCAAAGAATATGCAGCAGCAGTCATATCGCGGTGGAAGCAACACTTTGGAAAGCGGATCAGAGCGGAAAACACGCATGAATCGAGTCGCTGTCATTGCGATTCTGCACGACCTCTTGGAACGACGCATTGACCTCAAAACAGCAATGGATCTGCATCGCAATGCCGACGTGCATGGCCAGGTGAGCAAGGACGACCTCACCGAGATCCTGCTCACGTCTCGACTGGGTCTAAATTTCTCGTCCTCGTCGTCGGGCATCTCGGTACGCGACTTTGTCGAAGCGCTGTATCCGTCGTCTTCGTCACCACAACCGGTTGGCATCACATATCTGGACCTGCTGCACCGCGCCAGTGATCTTCTCGCTGAGCTGAAGCAGATAACAACTGCGACTGGGTCTCGTGGCGGCGCTCAAGCCACAGGAACGCAGCAACAACGGCAAACGGCACGTCGCTTGAACTCAAATTTTGACATCGGGCTGCCATCAGCACACAACAACACTCCGCCAACCTCATCAGGGATGCCAATGGTGAGCAACTCTAGCTTCTCGAGCGACGAGATTTCAGTGCGACGGAAACTGCTCCATGAAAGTCGACTGAAAGAGCTGATGCTGAGTGACAGTGGACGTCAAAGCGCCGCGATCTTGATCCGCCACGCATTCAAAGGACTGGCGCCACGGGAGATGGTCGTGCCGATAGAGAACGGCGAGTACGAAGCCATGTGCCGCTCGAATGATATCAAGCACGTCTGCTACCGGCTCGGACTGGATTTCGACATGAGCGAGCAGCAGTTCGTGATTCTTTCGATCGACAAGAACGGCGTCGGCTTCATCTCTTCGCCTCAACTTCTGGAGTTTTTCACCACATTGGCAGAGTCAGAGGCAGACCAAAGTTCACATCATCAGTCATTGCCATCACCGCCACGCGGCGCGACAGGTGGGCATTATCCAGACTTTTTCGACAAACCGAGTCAGTTCGACAAGAGCTCCTCGCTGGGTGAGCGTCAGGAGAGCAGCTACAGTGGGTACTCGCCTGGGGAGCGAGGTCGGCCGTCCCAATCGCGAGAATCATGGAGCCCCGTTCAGGCGAGTTAGCTTCTTGTTTATACACTTTTACAGCATGCATAGTACACACCCAGGCCAAAGAAACGTCAGTTCTAAAATACATAGATGCCAAATGATTCGAGGAGTGTTTGGTACCTTTGCGTGTCGACCTTGAAGCTGATTCCGCATATCGCCTAAATTTAGTGCAATGAACCCAATCTATTCGCGAGCGTATTCAAGCCATTCTCGAGTAGTGACTGTGCTCCCTTCATCTTTCGCGATGGCAGCGTTTGGTGGTGGCACGGGCCTCCCGCGGCTGATCTACCCGCCGCCGAGCTCCAAGCAGCTCATGTCGGCCAAAGATGTGAGCAAGATGAACCGCGCGACGAGCGGCATCGGCGGCGTGCTCGACAACCTCCAGACCAAGATCGACATGCTCGACCGCGAGATCAAGGCCGACGAAAAGGGCAAGCAGGACTACGACGACCAGTTGTTCCGACTGCGCAAGCGACGTGAGGACCTGGAGGCCAAGCTCCGCGAGAGCCAAAACTGGATTGCGCTCTTCGAGAGCAAGATTGCGCCTCTCGAGGGCAAGTACGCCGAGACGACCGAGAACATGCAGTCGCAGTACGAGGACGCCAAGCTGCGCCACGCGCAGGGCATCCGCGTGCTCATGGACAACTTCGAGTACCACCCCGAGTTCAAACGGTTCAGCGACACGTTCTCGGCCGTACCTTTCAAACCGAAATAATATGAATACTATGACAAAACAGACGCATCTTTTTTGTGCTTGACCTTGTTGATGAAGAAAGAAAGAAAGAAGAAAGGAGAGAAATTAAACAATATGTATACTTACTTAAGCGTGTATTCGTGGCCGACGACAATGACGTCTCACGGATTGGGTTCCACGACCATCTCGAGCTCCATGGCGGCAGGGATGCGGCGCTTCTTTTTGTCCTTGGCCACCCAGTCCATGTCGCTCCGTGTAAACACCACGTGTCCAGAGTCTGCGTCTATAACAGCAAATGCATTCATCAAATTGAGCTCTCGGATGATACGGATGATACTCAAACAGCAGCAATACGTATCCAGCCGTCCGTACCTGGCGTAATGAACGCTGTGTTGAACCAGATCTTGAAATGCTTCTGCGTCCGGCAGCCTTCGCATTGCAGGCGCTTGAATTCAATCAGCACGCTGCCGCAGATCTCCTCACGCAACGAGAACTGTTCATAGCCTTCTGCTTTATGTCGTAGCGTCTGCGTAACAAACAAAAAAGTAAACCCATGAGCCCAATTGTCATACGATACGCTGTGCGTAATCCGAAAACTACCTTTGAGTCCGAAGCATTGTCAAGTTGATACACGCGCAGCAGCAGTTTCGGCGGCGCCACCCCAGTGAGCGAGTTGCGGATCACGAGCTCCGTCATCAGGAACCCTGGCTCGTTCGGTGGCCGAACCGTCGGGGAGCTTTGCTGGGGCCTCATGAGCAGCAGCTGCTCGTAGTATCGCACCCACTTCCTCTGGCTTATGACCGTCAACCCGCGCAGATCGCGGACCCGCACGCGATTGTATCGTTCGATGGCAGCGGCCGCCGAGTTTGCGTACTGCATGCGGACGAGCAGCATGCACGCCATCATACCCGCGCGACCCTTACCAGCCTAGAAATAATAACATATTAGTCGTTAGTACATTATTGTCTTGGAGAAAACTATTAGCAATGCAAGCCACTCTAGCATACCTTACAATGAAGAGCAACCACACGGTCTGGGTCCGCGTTGAGCCATGCAGCTGCATGTTCACAGAACGCCGTGCTACAACAGAAGGAGTATCTTGATGCGTCAATCCTGATTTAAATGGAGCTAATTGTAGAGACAACAGGCTCCACGTACAGCTGCTCGAACGTGGGAACATTGTGGTCCTCAATTGGATAACACGCCGCGCGGTCGGAGAATACGCTCACGGGATATCGCCGCTCGCGCTCGGAGCAAAAGTTGTAGACAAAGTACTTGTCCTCGTGACGAGCTTCGAGAAACCGCACCACCTCGGAGCGCGGATTCCGATACACGAACTCCATGCCCACTGCCGGATAGCCTATGACACAAAAATATAGTATCAGATAACGTATCGGGCGCGTCCTCGCTTGCATTGAGGCGCACACCCATGACGATCACGCGCGGGTGCAGGTAGCAGAGGTCGAGGTCGAAGCCGTCCCTGCGGAAGCGCAGCTTGTTCTGCGACACGAGCGCGCGCGGGAGCGCGAACATGCCGTTGGCGCAGGCCATCGATAGTGGCTGTGTGCGAGACTTGGTCACGCTCACGCGTACGCCGCCGCCCTCGTGCACGGACGTCCGCATCGCCGCCGCCATGTGCTGCGGGTCGGCAGGATCCCGCATTGATTGTGCGCAACCTCCAGAAAAAAAGCGGAAAAAAATCACGCCAGATCGGAACGAGGTGGTGTACCACACTATTAAGGGGGAAATCTCAAAAAAGCCGCTTACAAAAACCAAGTGAGTTGGCTGAAGGTATGGTTCAGATGTCCTTGTATAAGGTGTACAAACATAAAATTGGGCACGACTGAATGTAGCTTGAAACGACACACCTGATCCGAAAATGCGCTATTTTAGTGCTTATCGATGATATGCTTCGGACGCGATGGACGCGCGCGTCGTCGGCGCTTGCAAGTCGCTGCGTTCTTTTGGGTCGGCGCCTCTTTTCTCACTCTCTGCCTTCATGGGCGTTGGTTCACTGCCCGAAGATCGTCCCGAGTCGAGCACGCCAGCGACCATGCGGGGGTTACTTTTCCTGCTACAACTCGTGACGCTGTTCAAGGTTGCGCTGCTGACGACGGGCGTGACTGCCGATGTGACTGCCGAGAGAATCGCGACGCGTGATCTGGTGGCCGCGGCGCCAAACTACGACCAGTATGGTGGAGCGACTGGATCCGACGCTGACTTCCTCTTTGGCTCAACTGACAGCGATAATGCCGCAAATGATGCATGCAGCAGCTCTTTTGGGTCGGGTTCAGACTCCAAGGAGGTGCGCAATGGCAATGCGGGGTCTCCCACTCGGGCGGGAGCGCGTCTGAGGCTGGCAGTCTGGCGGCCAGCGGTAGCGACAGTGACGACGAAGAAGATGCGGGCTTTGACAGGCAGAGCAGACCGACAAAAGACGCAACTCGGAGTCCGCAGCAACCGACCGGCAGTGCTGCGTCCCGGCCTAGCTTTCCAGTGGCTTCCACCATTGCGTTGTGCACCGCGGTGGTCGGGATCCTAATGTAGAAAGTGTTCAGTAAAAAGCGAAAGTCCGAAGCGTTAATGACCAGTTAAACGCGCAGTGTGACTGCATGGGAGTCGATTGAGTGTTGATTTTTCTTTCAATTCAAGCGAAAACTCATGATGTTATCGCAACGACATCCTTGGCTTCCTGTAACGCGTATGAAGACACCTTCAGTGACTTCAAATACAAAATTACTCGCTTAGGCATCATAAAAATTGGCGCTGTCGAGCGCATACCGCCATGGTTCGGAGTAGTCGATGTCGCCGCGCGGCTTTCGACTCGACTCGCGTAGTCCTTCGATCTCGAGCGACTGCGCGTACGGCAGTCGTCTGGACGGGTGCAGAGTCTGGAGGTTCGCGACCGGAGACGATGGCGACATGGAGCTGCTCGCGGGCGACGAAAACGAACCATCCAGCAAGGGTAATGGCGACGCCAATGGAGACGGCAACGTGCTCGCTGCTTGCACTGCGCGACGGAGCGATTCAACCTCGGCTTTGCACGATGCCATCTCCGTTTGCATCGCCTCGAGTTGCACCGCGTGCTTCTTGTTCGCTTCCTCCATGCTTTTCGTCCGCGCGGATTCCGCTTTCTCGGTGAGCCGTTGACTCGTCTCCAATTGCTTTCGAAGCGATGCACGGGCCGCATCCGCGCGTTTGACCTCCAGTTTGCGCTCATGCGCGAGTCGATTCGATTCTTCGAGCACCGCATTCAGCTTCTGCTGCCATTGCGCATCTTGACGCTGCAGATCCATCGCGCATTTCTCTTCGAGCGCTCGCATCTCGGATTTCAACTGCACGTTTACAATGTTTGTCTGTTTCTCCACCTGCCGAAGCTGCTGCAATTGGTTGACCAAGCTGGCATTAGCGGTTTCCAGTTTGGCGACGCGCACCTCCAATTCTGACTTCTGGTTTTGGATGTCGTAATAGGACGTGCACATGGACATCACGGGCTTGGTTTGCAGCGCGCTAGACGACGAAGACGAGCCAAGTTCGTTCGGGTGGCCATGCTGTTGATTCATCCGCCAGTGGGTCCACTTGCCCCACATCCCACACGCCGGCACGAAATGCTCAGCCTCGTTCTTGGAGCAAAAAAAGCATTTCCCAGCTTTGAACGACGGCAGCACCGACATCATTCGGCTGCCGCGTTCGTCCTCTTCCTTTGTACCCACGGCAGCAGAAACCACTTCAGATGGCAGCAAATCCATCACGGACGCTCCTTCTTCCGAAGCTCCTCTCAGAAGCTCATTCTCTGTGTTATCATCCTCAATGTATTCACTCATAGTGGTCTCGCTTTTGGCATGCTTGTGAGAGTGAAGATCATCACCAGGAGCCAACAATTTCGCGCGCACCGAGCCGCCCGTTCGTCTGCGAGGCGACATGGACGACAACGTCGGCAAGGCCGTACCCGCAGCATGGTAGTGATAGTCTTCGGATCCAGATCGTAGCGCTCGCACGTCGGCCGATACGCGGTCCATGATTCGATTCGCCGGCATCCGGGACGACAGAATCTCGGGATCAAAGCCTGCAGTGTACTCGGACACGATTTTGACCAGCAGCGGGTACTCGTTCTCGAGTCCCGCCTGCAGCTGAGGATATAGAAAGCATGAGCGCGTCAGGAACGACACGAGCTCCTTCCACGCGCACACGAACCAGCTAAACACGCCCATGGCGACAATCACGGACGCGACGAGGAGCCCATAGCCGACACTGTGTGCCGAGAAAATGATCCACTCCGCGGGCATCGTGAGCGTCATCATCCAGAGGATCACGGCGCCAAGTACCGGGACGACAAAGAGCCACAGCAACTGCCGTGTCATGACCAGCAGAAACACGGTCACACCGGCGCAGTGGCTGAACCATGCCCATCCGGTCTCCTCGTCCACAAACTTGAGCGTATCGGGAAGCGAAGCCCATCCGCCAGTTGTGAACGCGCCCCAGAGCAGGACACCAATACAAAACGTCGGACCGTTCGAGTGCGCGAGCGTCTTGAAGAACCGGTCGGTGCCCTCAGGCGACACCAGCGTGTTGGTACGCGCAACCGCGAGCGTGATTCTCTCTCGGCTCAGCCTTCGCCGCAACACGAAGCGTTCGCGCGAGTTGTACTCCGAGTAGTAGGAGATCGTGTTGAAGATGCCGATGACCGGCGCCGTGTAGAGAAACCCGAGGATGCTCTCGGCCTGCCGCTCAGGTGGACGCACCGCGAACGACAGCACGGCGTACAGGATCGCAGTGACCCAGCTGCCGCCCGTGGACGACACGAAGCCCAGCGGCGTGATCTTGGGGATGGTGTAGAACGAGAGACCAAAGATCACGAACAATGCGTCCTGTGGGCAACCAAACACACAACATAAAAATTATGGAAGTGAGAAAGTGCATGCGCATCAGACGATGCAATTGAAGAGCGCATATGTACCCATTGATGGAGACTCGTGCGCTGGAGCGTGTATAATAATAAACTTGGGATCCCATTGCAGATCGACACCAGGAGCATCGTCGCCTCGTGCGCTTGAAGCAAGCCCTGAGCACATACAATTGCCAGCACATGCATTAGCACTAGGTGGCATTGTCTCCGAGTCATCAGTAATATATGCTTTCTTTACCCATTTGACGAGCACAAACATGGCGATTTGCAGTACCTACGACATCAAAACGAGAATTGCGTCTTGTCAGAAACGAAAGCAATATCATCAGTCTGAACTCGCGCGTTCACGTACCGCTAGGAAGATGCGCGCAGGCAGCGTGACCTGAAGATACGAGTGCGGGTGCTCCATGCAGTCGCCGAGCCCGAACAGGATGTGCGACGCGGCGGCCGGGATCAACGAGCGCAGCCACAGAGCCTTCTTGCGCATGTGGATGCTCGCCTGGTACGCGCTCTCGAGCGCCGCGTCCTCGAACTGAAGCGTGAACTGGTTGAGCCGCACGGTCGAGTGCATGCGGCCGTTTGCCTCCATAGCTGCGCTTAGCGCTGCTGCGACTGTAGTCGTATCTGCTGCACCGGGGCCGTCCTCGTTCGCCTTCTGCGCGCCCGCCACCACGCTCGCGAGTGCCATGTTTACTCGCTTGGGGCTTACCAGCCTCGCGATACTCAGCAGCATTTTGAGCGAGAGGGCACATTCCACGCTTATGTTGCGCGTAAACAGCCAATCCGAGCACAGTTGGACAAATATATGACCAATGATACAGTGCTGAAATGGATGAAAGCATTTCGATTGGCTGAAATACAAACGAGGTGCTCGAGTGATGCCAACAACAAGCAACTCATTCTCGGATCTTCTTGCGGAAGCAAAGGGCAACAGCGAGCACGATGGAGTCGAAGTCATTCGTCATCGACACCGCAGGCAAAGCTTCAAGAGGAGCGTTACGGGCTTCAAAAAGGAGCTATCCTTGAATATTTATGGTGGCTGGGTGTCACACACAGCATTCCCATCGTTTTCATCTAGAGTGTTTTCAAGCAAACAGTTTGACGAGCCAGACGACAATGAGCCAAGGAGGCTGGACCTTAAACTGAGCAAGAATGTCTTTGATCTATCTTGGGGAGCTCCATACGCATCATCGGCTGCAGTGCTGATGCATTTTCGGACCATCGACACAAAACTCTCCAGAAACTTTGCACAGCATCCATCAATTTCTGATTGGACGACGGCTGAGATGATTTCGTTGCAATGATACCTGGGTTCTTCAATGCGTTCAACCACTCTGCCAACTTCATTGTTCTCAATATGAGCAAGAAGTGAGTTATCGGCATGAGTTTGCATGACGTCCGGATCACTAACCCATCACTCATGTTTTAGTTTTCCACTGATGTACGTAACTAGTTTTGTTGAAATCCCTTGACGAGGTTGAGCTCTAGCCAAGCCGAGACAGTGGACAAGAGGAAATCGGCTCCTCGAAACCCTTTATTGAGGGCAAAAAGTAGTCGTTTATCGATTCCTTGAGCGTGCAGAACTTCACGATTACGCTGTTACCGTCATCCCACTTCTGCTGTATAGACTTGAGCTCCTCACAGAGGATTTTATACATTGAGCTGTAAACTTGTTTCAACTGGATTCCAACTACAATACTCTCCTCTGCCTGAAGTAGCATTGCCGTTGCCGTATCAAAGCATCCCAAAACCACTTCATCGCTGTATCACTTCACAGTCGAAATCATCAATTGAACTCGCGTAGCGATGCCAAGATGTATAGACGAAGTTTTTCCTTCATAGGTTTTATTCAGCTGCCTTCATCAGCGGCATCGATTACATGATCTAAGTACTAGCACTTCTCTCCTGCTCGCTCGCGGCATTATTATTTGAGCTTTAGATGCTAGAAAGGAAAGAGTCAAAGATGCGCTATTTCGATTGGCTAAAAAGGGCGATCTGGAAACTAGATCTGAATTTCCAAGTCACGATTTGCTGGGGTTTTTTGTTGTTTCTCAACTTACTCTTTGAGTTTTGTTTGATTTTTGATTCAACGTTATGCATTTCTGAAATGGGGAGTATCACCACCCTACGTTGAGGCTGTTGGTGATACCATCGCGACTCTCGACTCAAAGCGAGTCTTCTGTAGCGCTACACTTTGTTTGAAGATTCTCACTCTTCTCCTTTTGACTCTTCTTGCTCGTAGTGTCCGCCGTCGAGGTCCTGAGTCCAGTCGAAGCGCTCCCAGTCTTTCAGGAACGCCAGCACCTCCTCTTTTTCCTTTTCAAACGACCGGCGATGCCCCGCGTCCCGGCGTCCATACCTTGGTGGATCCACGCCCAACATACCCGCGACGACATTTACGCCGAAATCTGGCGGGAACTTGGTCTCGTCTTCAATCACATGCGCGTACCCGCCGCTTCCATTGCCAGTTTTCAAATCACCTGCCCATTCGATATGGAAATATGCAAATTGCGGTGGCACATGGCGCTTGACGCCACCACTCGCTGTGTCAATGATCTTCTTGTGCGTCGACCACTCTTCGTCGACCTGCATGAGCTCTTGCTTAAAGTACAGAGGCGTATCCAACGCCAACTCGCGATCCACAGGAATGCATTCAATCACGGTATGGCGTTTGCGATGCGGCGCACTCGTTTGCTCGATAAACACCATGCTCGTACCGAATTGCTTGGCGCACATTGCACTCAGTGACTTTTGAAACCGCTTGATCTCGTCCCACACTTGGTCGCTCGCTTGTGTCGACGACGACGTGTGGTCCAGTGGAACGATCAGACAGTGACCCGGATGCAGCCGCGGCTTGTTGGGAATTGCCAAGTACGTGAACTCGCCTAACGACAGCATCAAATGTTTCTTAAACGCTGGACTCTGCATGCAGCGCGCGCATTTCTGGGTCTTCTCGTCCCACTTCTTGGTCTCCCCGATCGCTCGGGCACGTTCACGCTCATGGATCGCGCGCTTCGTCAAATGGGCATCACGGTTCTCGTACATCTTCGTATCGATCTGGTCTTCCTCGTCGAAGCCACTCGATAAGTTCTGCGCATTCACCTCAGTGCCCTTGTACCGCGATCCGAGCCGCAAAATGTTTCGCGCATGAATTGAATCCATATCGCCAGTTCCGATATGAGCGCTCGTCATCCGCTCTTCGCGCACCAGCTCGTCCAACGAGACGTTGTTGTCTCCCTTGCTGTCTCTGCTCTTCTTGCCCTTGCGCGAGCCATAGCGCATATCTTCCTTCTCCAGCGGTGGCAGCGCGCTGTTGATCGCCTCGTAGTGTGGGACCGACGCTGCTGCCGCTTCCTGGTCTCTCTTGGCCTCCAACTCGTTGAGCTGGTGCTTGAGTTTTTGGAACAGCTCAGTTTTGCCCATTATTTGAGCGCGCAGGGCTTTCGCTGCTAGCTTGTTCAGATCCACCGATTCATCATCATCATTCTTCGCCAGAGAGACCTTTTCCTTAGACTCACTCGGATCCGCTTCAGTCTTGCGCTCAGAAAGACTATGATTTTGTTGAGAAGGAACTGCTGCCTCCTTGGGCTTGTTTCCACCATAAAGAAATGCGTTTCGCTTCTCCAAAAGCTCCTTTTCTTCTTGAGCTTTCGCTTCGTCAACTGTAGAAACAGGCTTCTTCTTTGGCACAGGATGAGAAATTGGTCGCGCAGATGTTGGGCTTTCTTTCTCTTTCCGCTGACTTGGTAGCTCGCGCGTTTCAGAACGCTCCTTTGATCTGCCTTCGCTTCGATCACGTCTTCTTTTGTTGGTAGGTGATCTAGAGCGAGACCGACTGCGCGATCGCCGCGGCCGCTTGCTGTAGCTATCAGCACGTCTTTCACGACTACGACTACGACTGACTCGCTTGCGCCGATCGTACATTGGGCCATTATTAGCCCACTCTTTCCGTTCTTCAAAATCTGGCAATTTCGAATAATCGATCGGTTCTTCGTCCTCCTCCTCGTCGTCTTTGTTGCGCCTTCCTCCTTCATGTCTTCTTCTCGATGCATCTTGCTTTTCATCATCACGCATATTTCTCGAGACTGACTGTTGCACTCTTGTTGAGAAGCTCTTCAGAAGCGTCTTGTCCTTTACATCTCTTCCGATAGGAAGCGTTCGCCTGCCCGACCCCGAAGGCTTCACATTGCCTTCCCCATCATACCGCTTGTAGTGAAGATGTGCCGTAGCGCGTGCCGATCCCCTGGCGCTTTCTTTCAAGATGTCAAGCGACCCAAAACGTTCTTGCACAATTTCCTCCAGCGGACGTCCCGTCTCGCGCGCTTTGTCCTTTGCGCGCTGTAGCATCTTGGCGCGCCAACTCGCCCCTCCATCTCCAAAAAGCGGTTGGTCTCTCTCCTGCTCTTGGTCATCCTTTGCATCTCCTTCCGTGTCTTTGGATACAGTTGGTCGTTTGTCGGGATTCTTTGGGTCGTACAAGCCATACAACATCCCCGTCACTGGTTCGCGAATGCCTGCGTCGATCTCGGCTTGGATCTTGTCGGCTTTTTCCTGCTCACACAATTCTTCGACTGTCTTCTCGATTGGTTTCGATGCTGCATTAGACATGAACGGCTACATAGATATACCATACGGACAAAGTCAAGTGAGTATCCTAGGTGCGAACCCATAGAAGCCAAAGCTGGCTGGCTTTTCGTACCGTAGCCATCCACTCGTCTCGATCCAGATCCGCTTTCCGCTGTCGCTCTTCTTCTGCCAACGCTGTGGTACGCTGCTTGTCTTCGTTTCGTGTATCATGGTTGCTACTATCACTTGAGTCGCTGTCGTTATCGCTGGACGACGAATGCGCACTCTTTCTGTGCTTCTTGTGGCGCTTGTGCTTGTGGTGCTTCTTGCTCTTCTTCGAGTGTTTACTGCTTCTCTTCTTTTCGTCCTTCTCGCCGCTCTGCAGACGCTTCTCAAGCGCAGGATTTACCCAATCCTGTGCACAGTACAATAAACCAAGCGCATTTCGTCAGCAAACAACCTGAGCTAACGCAAGAGAACAAGGGCAAGGAAGATCCGCACCGGTTGCCGCCGGTGGTGCTTGGGCTCGTCCTTCTTGTCACCCGCGCGCTTCTTCTGCTTCGCGTCGTCGCCCTTCCCGCCGCCTTCCTTCAAGAATTTGATCCCCGACAGCAGCGACGAACTCATATTTGTGTCTGCCTTCTCGTAAATGCCAATTCGATCCTCCAGTTCAAGGTAATTGCTGTGGTTGGCTAGCTATTAAGTTCGTATATATAAGTTTCACCCATCACCCGTGACTATTTGGGTGAGCATTGAATCATTCTGGGTGATAGGGGATTTGAGTATTGTAATACATAATTCAGTAGGTGCGCTTTATAGGAATCCAGAGTCCGTTTTATGCGATTTGTGTGACTTTTCAGGTCCACTGTATGAACAAAGCCCCGACGCCGTCGGAAAATCCTCAGCAGCATGATCAGCTCCCTCTCGATATGGCTTTGATTGTCCTCTACAATTATTGATATATGCAGTTATTGAAGACGTTAAAATAGATGAGTTTGTACGATGGATGCATATCCAGTAGATAAATCAATTCATTTATAAAGTACTCGTAGACTTCCGCCAGTACTGTTTCTCCGACGACGCCTCGTACGAGCGCTTCGATCAGTCGATTTGGTTGCCCACCACAGATTCTGACGTCCTTATGCTCCAGCCTCCATTGAAAGGAGATTCTGCTATCAGCCAGCTCCTGTTGCATTCTTAAACTTCCGTCCAAGTGCCCAGTACCGAAGGACTTGCCGTCTCCAGTCAGTCTGCCACGTCAACATGAGTCCCAAGTGGACCCTCATTACGCTTGCAGTCCTAGCTGGAGCCGTGACCAATGCCGAAGACCAATGCGCGACCGCAAGCGGCGAAGTGACTAAGCTAGCATCAACCGGGTTGCTTGGGTCGGGCACCAGCTACGCCAAGTGCAGAGCTGCGACGAACAATTCGTTCGGCTTTGTTCCAATCTCGGGCACTCCAGGTCCTGAGCTTCTCGCGACGATGTGTGCTGTATCCGAGTGCTCATTGTCCATGAGCGAACTGCTCGCCAAGTCGCTGACACTCACGGATTGCATCACCGTCAACTCATTGACGAAGAACTCAATCAACATCTACCGATTCTTGCGAGATTACTCGACCGCGTGCAGTCAGTTCACGCCTGCACCAACCCAAGTGACTCCAGCTCCAACCCCAGCGACTCCAACTCCAACTCCAGCTACAACGCCAGCGATCCCAGCTCCAGCTGCTACACCAGGTCCGACCCCAGGAACTCCGGATTCACCAGCTCCAACCGTTACGTCGGCGCCAACTGCATCCCCGGAGCCAACGCTCCCCAAGCCAGCGTGCTAAGCGTTTCGCCAGCTCCTCGTCTGTCTTGTAATTGGTTAAATCGCAGACAAGGAGTTCCTCTTTGTTTCCTAATTGTCCTAGTCGCATCTCCTTTTGTTTCGTCACGGTGCCTTTCAGCTCTGGCAGGTTCACCACGCCCACCCGCTCCATTTGCAACAATCTCAGATCGCTCTTCAAGCAGCACAAGGAGCAAAAGTGTATCTCTTGCCGCAGTCCCTACTGCTTTTCCTACCATTTGTGTGTCATTCATATATATATTACGTACGACCAGCAGCACTGGAAAGTGGTGCGCGCCTTTGCTACCAAACAGGCCGTTATTCGTATATACAGTTGAAGTTAAGCCGGGAGTGGAACGACGCCTTCTTATTCTGAACCCAAGTGACTGACTCCCTGTGACTGGATGGGTCACGCAGGCTTTCTCATCTATCCAGTCGCGCTGACGCCAGCCAGCCAGGTGCACCCATCTCGCTGTTTGTTTACGCGCGGGTTTCCTTGAGGTGGAGATCTGGTCTTTATCTTGGATAATGTACACACCTCCACAATAACAGCAGCTTCAGCATAAACAGGGTATCACATGTAGTTTTGCGTTGTCATGCTTTGGGTGCCGTATTACTGTACACAACTGTTGCTGCATAGTGAAGCGCTCGCTGTCTGGATTAGACGAGGCATTTGGCATCGCTGTCGACCACGTCACGCGTCGTGTCGAGTCTACGTGGTCCATGGAAAGCGGGACGCACGCATTAGGCACAAAGAGTTCGATTCTGCAGCCAGAGTGCGAGTTGTGGTTGGCGCTTAACGTTCGTCCAAGACCTGCGTCCATAGAAGCCCCACGAGTCAGCAGACGACATTTTCGAAAAAAGGTTCAACAAGCGATAACCACCACAAGCTAAGTTTGCATCTAAGGAAACGACCACAGACAAGTCCAAGCTCCAATAGCTCTTCACAGCCCATACGTTCATTACCATTTTGCTGTTTTCTAGACTCGTGTCACTCAAGCTCTTTGCTATTGTTCCCGCGGCCAATTGCCTTCCAAAAGAACGAAAGAAAGAAAAATCGATCTTTTTGATGCCGCGCTGGATCTCTTCAACCCTCTACAAGCCCATACCCTGTCACTTCCGCTTGGTTCAACATTGCATCAAGAAGCGCAACGAATAAATGATTCCCCCTTTCAAAACCAATCGAGTTTCTGTTCGTATATAAGTGAACATGCGCATGATGATGACCGACGGTGCGGAAACCGTTGATGGGGGAGGAAAATGCGCGTGAAAAAAATGGAAAGTTGAAGGGTGTATGTATTGTGTGTGTGTGTGTGTGTGGTTTGCTGGAACGAAAGCGGAGGCGAGGGCTCGCATAGAACAATTGAGAGTGTGGGAGCGGGGGCCGGACACGCGCATGGAGAGAGAGACGCGCCATTCCGCAAAACGCTGCGAGGCGCGCACTCGTCCAGAGAGCGCGAGGAAAAGCGCCGCCACGTACGTGAATCGCTTATATAAGCGCTTGAGGAAGCCGCAGCACCATGGTGAACAAGATCAAAAAGTTCTTCAAGTCGATTGGGAGACCGTCGTCGAGCGGCTCGGCGTCCATGTCGTCGAGCAACACGGGGTACCCGCTGCTCGCGAGCAGCGACAACCAGTTCCACCACCAGTACGAGAGTAGAAGCAACAAGGTGCCGCTCGCGAGCAGCCCGTCGTTTGGTCTCGGGATGGAAACGACGGCCATGCTGCAGGCGACCGAGGCGAGCGGCTCAAATTCATCCGATGGCATGGTGTCGCCGGTTAGGCCGGGCTCCAGCGAAGTGCTCAAGTGGGGCGTCTTGCTCTCAAAGATCCCGAAATTGATCGCGGGCGCGACGACACCCTCGAGCTCTGCTTCGTCCGGAAGCCCGCAAAGTGAATATGCAGGCGGCGATGGTAATGCGGAGATGAACATGTTGCTCGAATTACTCACGCAGATGGCGACGAGAGAGTACCAAGCCCAGATCGCGCAGTTTTACGTGGGAGAAGGAAACGCGGCGTTTGCAGGCAATCCTAGCGCGAGCAGTGGAGCACCAGCAGGTAAGCTTTCTAGAAAGCTTACGAACATTGATATCTATGGTGCGAGTTGATTGACCCCACTCTTGCCGTTGTGGCTGCTTAGCGATGATCTCGAGTTGGGAGCAACGAAGGTTGTTTCGTCAATGCCGCCGAGCGCTTTTGCTGTGCTGGAAGTTCATTATCGCCCAGTTGAACGATGAGAAGGCGTGTCTGACGAGTGAAATGAAGGAAACGCAGTGCCAGCTGGTCGTGCTGATCGCCGAACGGGTCGAATTTCATCTGACTGTTGACATGAGCCCCGCGACGTCGTCCACTAATTCGCGATCAACGCAGCGGCCTACTCGTCGCGAAAACAATTCAGGCCATGGAATGGGATGGACCGTCAATTCACCACCTGCATCCAGCAATTCACGAGCACATAGGCCGACTCGTCGCGAAAACAACTCGGGACACGGCATGGGATGGACCGCTAACTCGCCTGTTGCATCCAACAATTCCGAAACCAGCTCTGCACAGGGGATGGGATGGACTGCTAATTCGCCAACCACGTCGGGAAGCAATGCAAGCGATTACAACAGCGGAGTAGCTGGTGGTGAAGAAGGCTCGGACGGGGAGCGTGACTTGTATTTGTACCGCTGTCTCCTCGTCGCAACGTTCAAGTATGTGATTGAGAACATCGAATCAGCCAAACTGAAGAAACGATCGTGGATTACACTCTCGGAAACGCAATTCTTCGCCAAAGTCCTCGCGGTTTGCTTTTTCCGCATTCCTGTGCTCCAGCGAATGATTATCGACCAGATCTTTTTCACATACAGACAAAAGAAATGGACCAATACCGTAGCTATGGAGCAAGATCAGTCGTCGTCGTCATCTAGCATGCGGCTTCAACCGCCGGGCACACCTAACCATGTTGCTAGTCGTCGGCGGTCTTCTTCAAAGTTTGGAAATGGACTCACATTTGCCAGCTCACTGAATCAATGGAGCGAATTTGAAGGCCACGTGCTTTCTGAACTGGAAAATCCTGATGAAACGGCGTATTCGAGAACTGAATCAAAATCGTCGAGTGAAAATAACCAGAATGGCAACCATTTTCCATCTGCAAGTCGTGCAGCCGTTGATAAATTCAAGTGGCTGAATCCAACGCTGTTTCGATGGACTCGGTATGCGCCATACCTCGCACCGTATGCAGACAATGACGTGTTCCACATGAACGACTCGACCAAAGTGAGTTGGTTGGAGAAACTCAGTCATGATGGCGAGTTTTTCGCCGTCTTCATGGGGTACTACACGCAACACGCTGAAACCTGTTCTGTGGGTGAAATGATCTGGAGTGCGTTACCGGGATACTCTCTGCTCATCCGAGTCTCGCTTTTGTTGTTGAAAGAGGCAAGCTGGGGAAAATGGTTGTACATTCGCGACACGAGTAACTCTGTCGTGTCATCGATGTTGGAGCCACCATCGTCCAATGACGATATGAAGACCCTCTTCGAGCTCAAATCGATCCGAAATATCAAAACGGTCTTGGAGACAGTAGCTCAACTGCTACACAACAAGGAACTGTTGGAGAGTTGCACTCTTGCAATGTATGAGTGTACCAATGTGTTCCATGCACGTAGCGTGGCGAGCACCTTGTCACGGTTTGAAGAATGGTTCAATGCCACAGCGAGTCTTGTTTCGAATGAAACCGCGCAGCTTGTGCATCGACTACCGCCAACCTTCTCAGGGCAGTCATTTGCTATCGGCATCCGTGTCATGCTCGCCAGCGAGAGTTTCGAAATTCTGAATCGAGTGCTCCAGTTTTTGTACAACCAAATGGACTACTTTGACGGCGATCTGCGGCAAAACATTCTGAAGGTTCTCGTGCAGCGACACATGTTTCTGTTTCTGCATTGGAACGTTGACGTACGCAGCAACTATCACCACTTGCTGGTGTACAAGATCATTCGCGTGAACCGATACTTTTTGGATTCGCCCATCGATCACTTGCTCATTGGACGGTACGCTGTCTCTCCATTAGACAGCAACGGCAATACCCCAAATGGATTCGACGAGCAGGACGAGCACATTGGTACAAGCAACGGTAGACAGTATCAGATCACTGCTGCTGAGTTCAATGCGCTGCGTATGGAGCAAGCATTATGGAGAGCATTTGACGCTTGCATTGGTGCGATTTGTGTCCAAGAGCGCAAGCACGCTAAGGAAGGAAACCGCAAGTACCAGAACGAGATTCAGTGCGCGCGAAGTCGTGCGATTGCCTTCCAGAAGCTGAGCCGCAGGACAGTCGACGAGCTGAACTCGTCGTCAAGTGTGAACGAGGGGCTCCCAGGCGGGAAGCCGTGGCATGAATTGGATTTACTAGACGAAGAGCTGCATCGTGAGCCTCCGTACTACCTTCGGTACCTTCCAGCGGAAGAAGTCTCGAGTCTCGATGAATTGAGACGCTTAGCGAATACAGTGAAGCATCCTCCGGAGCTTCAAGTGTACGCAGCACTATCCCTGCGTCATTATTCCGACATGCTGAAGAAATATTACCAAGAGCTCAGCCAAAACAGGTGTGTCGAAGCTCCGCCACTTGGGTACTGCTGAGCAAGCGGTCGAGGTATGTACGCGTCGTCGTCCAGTGTGTTTGTAAACTGTGCAAGTGTTTCGAAGAGTTGACGGTGTCTGTCTTGCTTTAGCACAACAAATAAAGTTTATACGCTTCCGTTCTTCATTTTCAGACACGAGGGATTTTGTGTCACCCGCTGTGTGACATAATAGGCGCCGAGACGCTTTCAACGAACTCATTTGTGCAATCGCAGCGCAATACATTCGTGAAATTGTTGTCCTCTGATGTGAGTTGCCAATCGGGCTTCAAAAATACCCAGATGTGATCGTTCGTTTCACGGGATTTGGGAGGCAAAGACGCAGAGGCAGAGCTCTTGCTCTCTTGAAAGTCTAATAAGGTGAGCACTGCACAGAATCGCTTCACTTCTCATCGTTTTCAATGGAGCGGCCGCAATCGGAGGGCCTCTTCTCATCGAGTTCGCCACGCGATCGGCTTCTTCGTCGCCATCCTCATCGCAGCGAGTCCCACCGGCGACACCGCAAGCACGCGCCACATTTGAGTCAGTCCTGCAACTTGATTTTCAACTCCTCAAATGAAGCGCAAGAAAGTGCCGTTGATGCATTGCAAGTTGTCCAGGCCAAGGACGACAGCTACGATCACCCTCGACGACCAAAGACGACGCCGGTACACTAACATGCTTCCTCTTTTTCAAGTGGCGACTGGTTTGTAATTGATTCATAATTCATCTTCGTGCTGTGGATTTGCTCAGAAACCGCGCATTGAAAGGCTGTTGGTAGGCCCCGGGAAAGCTCACATCATGCACGCAGCACAGCCTTCCCCCATGGCCGCACGCGACAAGTCGACGTCGTTTTTCATGACCCACTTGCCTGATTCACCCCCGCGATATCGCCGCTGTTTCCCTTCGTCGTCGTCGGACGAGGAGAGTGACGCTGCTGAAGATCATGAAGGCGAGGAGCATACACGCAAGGTTCGCTCGCTTTCCGCCGCGAATCCCATTGAAGCGCCTCGCAAACCAAGTACGAATGAGGCAATAGAAACCGCAGGAGCGACGCTTGAACCCCCTCAGCATCACGAGCCCTCGTCGGAGTCTCCAATTGAGTCTTTGAGGGTGAGCAGTGCTCGCGCCTCCTTGATATTAAATGATGATGAAGAAGTGCAACAAGATACTGGCGTCGAGTTCGTTAGCAGTTCATTTCGGAAGGTTGAAGACGAAAACAAGGCCTACGCTCCACATGAAGAAGAAGGTGTGATGCCAGTCGAATCGCATGATCGTGCCCGTGAACACATGGATTCACTTGGCCCACTTTGTGTGGATGTCATCACGCAGCGAAGCACCTCGCCCTCGGCAGCCACTCACCCACAGCGCATCCTCAATGAAGTAGACGAGCAAGCGGCCGACGATGCAAGCCAAGATTGTGGCGGTCCTGCCCTTTCTAGCGACGAGGAGGAGGATACAATGGAGCAAAATGCCAATGCCTCACTGCCTTTCGCTTCTGATAGTGCTGCTCCTTGTGTCGATGACGACGACGACGAGTATATGCGGTCCCTAGAAGTTCGAAAGAAACTGCAGAACGCCGAGGACGAGCGCGAGCGATTACGTGACGAACTGCAAAGTTACGTGACATCACTGACATCGCGGAAGGGAGATGATGGAGCGCAGTGGCTCGAGTTCCCGAAAAATTATGAGCACGTGCTGTCGCTCATGTCGGAACGTGACCTGCGCGACGAAGTTGCAGTGAGCAGTAACTCTGGGCTGACGTCAGTCAGCAACTCTTCCCAACGGAGCTGGTCACATGTTCTGCTCCAAACAGGGCTCGCGAAGCAACAAGCGTTTGTAAGCATTTTTGGTGTGTTTGCGTTCTGTATCCGATGCCTCTAACTTGCTCTTGGTGTTCTCGGATGCTTTTGTTGTTATTTTGTTTTACAGGGCACGTTGACTGATGACGATAATGAGAACGATGCCAAAAGCTCACTTGCAGCAAAAATCGCGCTCAAAATGGCGCGCGTGCGTCAACTGGACGCAATCTTGGAGGAAAAACTTGGTAAGCACCTGTACTCTGCTTCCAGTGGTCGTCAGGGCAGCAAGTTTGGTGCGAAGAAACCAAAGCCAGTCGCCCCACCATCAGTTCAAGTGCGCAATCAGGAACCAGAACCCAGCGCCACGCGTGGCGGGGGGATAGGAAAAACCTTTGCAGCGCAGCCGAATCCAAATTCGTCGGGTGGAGGGCTCCAGCACCAGCAATCTGACATCAGCATTACTTCGGCGTCGAGACAGGAAGAACAACCAGTTATCGGCACAAAGCCTCAGAATGGCAGCAACTTTGTCGAACGCAACAAGAAAGTGATCGCGTGCGGCATGAGACCAGTGCTTTCACAAGACGAGGAAACCCGTCTGAACCGACTGCTATGCGACGTGGACACTGATGCCACGGCGTCTACTTCCTCCATGGAATCGCCTTCTGTCGCAAAGCTCGATCGAACAACAGTGGAGGAACGCAACGAGTTTGCAATGAGTGCAAGCGAGAAGAAGCGAATCGAGGAGCTGATCGTCGAAAAGCGTGGCGCGTATCAATCGAATTTACTTGTTCCGTTTGACGACGATGGGAACGACGATAGCGATATAATTACAGACACACCAGCAGCAGCAGCGTCCAATAGCAATACCGTCAACATCATCCAGGCCACGAAGAAAGAGCGGCTTCGTAAACAGCGACTCGATCATATAGACCAGGAACTCGCGTTCCTCAATCAGAGCGGAGGCTGCCTCACGATTGTCGCCGACGATGACGAGGCCGAGGCATTCATCCTCAATGATGGTGAAACCGACAGCGTGTTTGACGGTACGATGAGCGAGCGCTCGTACCGCACGACGACCTCGACGGCCACATCGGTTTACTCGTTGCGATCTGGAGTGATCTCGAGGCGCCAATTTAACGAGTTCTTGGTCGCAGAGACACGGAAGCTGTCGTCTGCTACCGGTACAAACGACAGTACCCCAAACAAAGCGAGCCCCGAGGAGATTCAGCGTTTGGTGTCGTCGCTGTCGCATTTGATGACTAGTCGGCCAGTGGCCTAATACTCCTCAACAAAATCTATTATTCCGTTCACATACTAAAACTTGCAACCACATTGTCTTAATGAGCACTCTCAGACGTCCATCGCGGTCCAAAAGGGTGGAGCGACACGTAGCGAACGCTGTCGTCGTCGTCGTCGTACGTGATTTGCACGTCGAGACGTTCACTCGGGACGCTTGCTTCGTCCAACCGCTCGGACCATTCCACCAGACTAAGGCCTAATTATCGTATACACACACAATGTACTCGATCTTAAGCATCAACAGCAGCAGCAGTAGCGAAACAAAGCTCCGTACCGTTCGTGAACGCATCTACGAGCCCCAATGCGGCCATGTCTTGCTCGCCGACGCTCTCGAGACGGTAGAGGTCAACATGGTAGATGCAACTAACGAAGCCAAAGGACCAACGCAAGGTGTGAAGTCTGACGCTAACATGCTGGTCGCATCGATACAGAAGAATAGCTCTCAACTTACGTGCTTTCGGATTGTTCGTATGTGTTCACGAGCAGGTACGTTGGTGACGTGACTTGCATGGCGGCGTTTTGTGTCCGTTCCCGGATGAAGCCGCGCGCAAAACACGTTTTGCCACATCCCAAATCCCTGTAAACAATGCATTAGCACAATATATATATATATATAAGCTCCTTACCACAAAAGCGTTGCAGGATTGCGTACATCCACGCAATAGATACCCTTTCAGAAAGATCACATCACCGCGACGGCATTGCCCAGCGACTCGCGCACCGAGCTGCTCCATTTCTTCCTGCGAGCGCGCGACAAGCGGCGCGTCATCGCGACTACGACTCAACAGATCATGAAATCCTCTTCCACTTGCGTATCTTGCACGTGGTGCGAAGACACTTCGCTGTCCGTGGCGCCACGCCGCCGCAACAGCAACCGTCGACCTGCGCAGCATCGCCATTTCCAGTTTGCTGTTGTCACAAATGCCCCAACGGCTTCATCATTCTCTAAATTTGTGTATAGCATTTAAAATCAAAGAGGCAATGCATAAGAACCTCTAATTTGATATACGTTGTATGCGTTTAAAGAGACACGGTCGTATAGTTATTGCGTATGTAGTACCTTCCCCATTGTTCTCTTTTGAGTGGAAGGAATCCAAACCGAAAAGCTCCATTCATCCGAGGGCGACAGCGCACCATCCGCTCCGTTGCTGACTGCGCTCGCGTTCGCTCTCCGCCTCCTCCACTCGCTCCAGCAGTTCCACTCTCTCATCACTGCGCTCGTGGGACTATGTCGAGCTGGGTGAGCTCGTGGCTCCAGGGCCGCAACGACGGCGACGAAGAGATGAAGGGCGACGAGGCCGCGGCCACGCCCGCCGTCGTCCCGTCAGCCGACGAGATCCGACGCAAGCGACTCGAGCGGCTGCAGAAGCTGCAGGAAGATCAGCAGCAACAACAACAGCAGCAGCAGGCTGAGGAGAAGGCTTCAACGCCGCCTGCGTCAGCTCCGGCGTCTTCCGCTCCCCCTGCTACAACCACTGTGCAAGATACGACGGTGGTGGCGCCAACACCATCACCAGCGAGTACTGCGCCTGCGCCTCCAGCAGCAGAGGCGCCGCCAAAGCTCGTAAAGAAGCGATCGGTCGGCAACCCGCGATCGTACGTGAACGACATGATCCAGCGCATACTGCAGCTGACGCTGTCATCGAGCGTTGCGGCGGTGGATGCGTCGTACTTGTACATGACCGATGTCGTCGACCAAAGCGGCGCGACGGAGCTGAACTCGACCAATGTAAGCGAGATCCTGTACGCGCGCATCGTCATGGATCCAGTGCAGCTCTCAGGCTCGTCGCAGCCGCTCGCGGTCGTGGCGTACTTGGAGCAGTGCTTTTACCGCTGCCGTGAAGAGCTCCACAAGTTGCAATCGCCGTACGTTCGCTTGACGCCGGAGGAGAAGCAAGACGCCGAGCAATGCGTCGTGAACATCCGCGAGATGTGCATCAACTACAGCGCAACGGCGCTGACGGAGCCCGATTTCTTCCCCTTTGAGGCCGGTACGATCAATGTGGACGCGTTTGACAAGCTCGTGCGCGCACAGGGGAACGCGCTCACGCCCGAGTATGTTGAAGCGATCACGGCGGAGTTGGAGCAAAGCGGCTCGACTTTCAGCATCTTTGGGCCGATCTTCCAAAAACTCATCTCGGAGCTCTTTTTGATCAACCCACCGTCGCTGATGTCGGACTTCTACCGCAACATGTATGTGATCACGGTGCTATGCCGCACGAAAGCGCTCGCGGCCGTGTTCACGACGATCTCGGGTTTCCTCTTGACGCCGCCGTTCACGGGGCGTCGTCTGCAGGACGCAACAGCGCTCGGGATCTTGCTGCGCTTCAGTCCCGACCAGGATCCGGCGGTGACGCAGATGTTCACCAACATCACGAAGCGCACGAAGACGGACGTGGACAACTCGGTGCAGACGCTGCAAAACAAATTGTCGACGGTGCACAACGCTGCGACCGAGATCCTGAAGCTGCTACTCAAGGCTGGAGGTGCCACACGCGAGCACGTGCTCACGTGGCTCGAGCAGGCGATGCACGTGAACGCCGAGCGCGCAAAGGAAAACCCAGACATGAACATCACGTCGTCCAACGGCATGATCCTGAACCTGACGATGGTGTTGCTTCGCTTGTGCGGTCCGTTCCTGCCGCCTGAATCTAAGAAATCTCACTTGATCAATGCCGATTTCCTTGGTGTGCAGAGCCAAGTGTTCCCGTTTGACGCGACCAAGTTGCTCAGCAACACGTCCGACGCCGATGACCGTCGCGTCACGACTGTCAGCACCGAGTTCAACTTCATCACGCGCTGCTATTTCACGACGGCGCGTGCGATCCACCTGGGTCCAGTGGCTGCGATCGGCCAGTACATGCGATTGCTTCGCCAGCTTCAGTATTTTCAGAGCCGCATGAACAACAATGCGGACCCACGACTGCGGGCGCATTTTGATACCTTGGTGACGTCCAAGATGGTGCTCGACGCCGAGTTGTTGCACCCGGACTTGCTGCACGAACTGATGCGCTTTGTGCTGCTCTCGTCGGCTGTCGTGACATCGATTTGCTGCGGCAAAAGCGACGGTCAGCTCGAGTTGCCGCTGCCCAACCCCGTGCAGAACGCGCTGCTGAAGTACGTGCCAGAGCACATTGTGGACGACGTCTGCACCGTGTTGGTGTTCATTTCGCGCTTGCAACCGAAAGTGCTGCAAACGTTTGCGCTGGACGATCTCTTGAAGATGATCTTGGTGGTACTCTCAAGCCCCGCGTATGTGCGCAGCCCACACTTGCGCGCCAAGATGAGCGAAGTGCTGTTTCGCGTCTTCCTGCCGTCGGAGGAATCCGACGAACGCCAGACTGCGGGCACGCCGTTTGGCATCCAGTTGCTCACATCGAACCCGCTGGCGCACCAGCACTTGGCGCCGTGCCTCCTCGCGCTCTACGGCGACGTCGAGCACACGGGTTTTTACGAGAAGCTCGAGCATCGCTACAACATTGCGTGCTTGCTCAAATATTTATGGAAACAACCCGGCCACAAGGCTGCATTCTTGCGCATCGCCGAGGACAAGGAGGGCTTTGTCAAGTTTGCCCATGGCCTCATGAATCACATTAACGGCCTCGTGACCGATGCGCTGATCAGTCTGCCGGAGATCAAGTTGCTGCAAGAAGAGATGCAGGACGTCGCGCGCTGGATGGCGCTCGAAGAAAGCGTGCGCGAGCAAAAACAAAGTCTGCTCGCGGACAAGGAACGCACGGTCACCTCGAGTCTCCAGCTGGCGAACGAGACGATCCACATGATGTCGTACTTGACGTCGGAGATCCAGGAGCCGTTCGTAAAGATGCCCGAGTTGGAAGAGCGATTGGTGAGCATGTTGAATAGCGTGCTTGTGAAGCTAGCAGGGCCACGCGGTCTCGAGCTCAAGGTGAACAACCCGGAGCAGTACAAATTCCGTCCCAAGGAGATGCTCAAGGAGATCGTCGAGACGTTGTTGCACTTTGCGCACTACGAGAGCTTCCAGCAAGCGGTCGCGACGAACGGGTACTATGATGCGCAAGTATTTAGCAAATGCGCGACCATTCTTGAGCGCACGCAACTGCTTCCACCAGACTCGATTGCTCTCTACACAGTGTTTGTGAGTCAGGTCGCGGAGGCTGCGCAGAGTGTCTCCAACTTGGAAGAAACGTTGGGCGAGATCCCCGAGGAGTATCTGGACCCGTTGGTGTTTACGCTGATGAAAGACCCGGTGACCTTGCCCACAAGCGGATACACGATGGACCGGTCGACGATCACACAACACTTGCTGAACGACCAGAGCGATCCGTTTACGCGCGCGCCGCTCACCGTGGACCAACTGACGCCGAACGTGGCGCTGAAGACGCAAATTGAGCAGTGGATCCACCAGCAGCAGCAGGCCCACAAAGCCGCCACGTCTCCCTAGAGAAAGAACTGAAGGAACCACTGGCATTATATGCGTGGAGACGCTTCTCTTTTTCTTACACAACACACAGCTACGCACCTTTTTGCATGGATATGATTAGGTCACAAAGCCACCCACCCACCCCTCACAATACACGCACGCATTTTCCCTCTCCACAGAGCTCTTTTGGCGCGAAAATGAGACCTTCACTCAGTTGACTGGGTACACTTGTATTGGTGAGTGAAGGTCTATACAGTTATCTCTGCTCGTCCCATTCGGCATTCGGCATTCGGCATTCGGCGCATTGACTGACACACAACACAATCAATGCCACCGACCACGAAAGCAGCCAAGAGCAAAGCAAGAGCAGTAGACAAGCGGACCGCAGGCAACAAGATGACGTCGCTTGAGACGTCGGCGGCAGTGTACTTTTACGGAGCGACAGATTCGAAGTACGGCGCATTGAGCAACTTCCACGTGTGCGAGTTTGTGGATGGAAGCGGCCAGCGTTTCTTCTCGAGCGAGCAGTATTTCATGAAGAAGAAGCAGGAGACGTTCGACCCAGACAACGAGCGCGTCGCAGTCGCTATCTTGAAAGCCAAGTCGCCTCCTGTCGCAAAAAAGTTGGGGCGGCAAGTAAAGAACTACGACGACCAAGTATGGAATGCGAAGCGGTACGACTTCATGGTCGACGCGCTCAAGCTGAAATTCGGCTCGAATGATGCGCTGAAGGAGCTCTTACTATCGACGGAGCAAAAGACTCTGTACGAAGCGTCACGGTCTGATGCGATCTGGGGCATTGGCGTGAGTGTCGAGAAAATCCAAGACGCGTACAAGGAGCAGCGCTACTTTCGTGAACATGGAGACATCGACGAAGAGGCTCGGAGCAACTGGTTTGGCACGAATTTGCTTGGGAAAGCGTTGATGGAGACCCGCACGTGGCTTCTCTCGTCCATTTTGGTCGAAGAAAACAGCCAGGGAGCAACAGGCGAGGAGCAAAAAACGGCAGCATAAGCAGGAAAATGCAACCCTTTACAATTTGATCGACCCTACAATACTTGTTTCACCCTGGCCTTCTTCGTCTTATTGTCATAGCTCCCACCTACGTATGTTTTACTCCAGGTGACACAAGGATGACAGTTGCTCGTCGCACTTGTTTGGCAGCGCTTGCACTGGTTCAGACGCTTTTCTCATTCATTTGAGTGCTTGAGTACTGGTTCAGCAGTCAGCGTCGAAACTGACAAGGGAGCTGTGTCCCTCATTCACTTTGACTCACTGCAAGATAATGCACAGTAGCTCGACACTAGTCGTCGTCAAATGCATGGAGTACGAAGAGGACACTGGCACGATCTCTACAAAGTTATTACTCCACGAGATTCGCATGTGGCATCGCCTAAAACACACACTCTCAAGCTCTATGGCGCATGCCATGTCGACAAGCGCTACTTTGTGTGCGAATATGTCCCGAATGGAGATTTACAGGAGTTTTTGAAGATCGACTCCAACAATCACTTGGCATGGCAAAAGCTGTACGAAGTCGCTCTCGGGCTCGAGTATCTGCACAGCCAGAATATCGCGCATAACGACCTGAAGTGCGACAACGTGTTGATTGGCATGGACGGGAAGGCGAAGTTGATCGACTTTGATTTGAGCTGCTTGCTGGACGTGGTTGAAATCCAAATTGATGTGAAGCGTGCCCTGAACTGGAAGTCGCCCGAGTACTTGGCGGCCGAACGCCCCTCATTCACATCGGATGTGTATTTGTTCGTGATGTGCATCTTGGAGGCCATATCCGGTGATATCCCCTGGGGAAAGCAGATGAGTGCAGTGTTTGTCAAGTTTCAGGTGAAGAAGGGAAAACTCCCGGATCTTCCGGATTTCCTGAACGACAAGTAGCGCAACCTGATCGAGCTCATGACGCAAAAGGACCCTCTGGAGCACGTGAATATGTCGTTTGCTGTGGGCAAGCTGTTTGAGATTGTAGATGACGGTGGCGTTCAAGCTGCTTAGGTCTTTTTGTTGTTGCCTTTTTGCTTGAGTGCGTGCATGTTGAAGAGCTACTGCCACAGTCGGAATTGGGTATGACCCACTCATTAGCCCAACATCTCAATCCATCATCCCAGTCCACTAGGTACGCACTCACCCATTCGTATTTAGTCGACGTCTATAAGTTCGCATCCCCCGCATTCCCAACGGCGATTCCGTACCCCATCAAAGGCAGCGAGCGACTCGGTGCGCGCGCGAAGCCATGAAGGGTACGCTCACCTCTATATATGTGTGCATGCATGCATATGGCCGTGTATATGAGGCGCTTGCGTCGTGCTGCTACGCGTACAAAGCGTACTCTCTGTACACGTCGTGGCGGTGAGCAGACGCCTCTGATGGTGTCGTGACGTTCGAATATTTGAATTGATGGGATTGTACTCAATTTTGCTTGTCCTGGATGTGTGTGCGCATGCGTCTATGTATCTGGCGGCGTATAGTGGACGACGATGGTGTGATTGTGCTGGACAGCAGCAGCAGCAACGAGGACGAGAACGAATACGAGCGCCAGCCAGCGCGCCAGCCAGCGCGCCGTGCAAAGCCCGTGACGGCGCAAGCGGCGCGGAAATCGGTCTTGACATCGACCGCCGCACCAACTGTGCGAGGCGCGTTCTCTTCGGGGAAGAAGATCAAAGCGCCTGTTGCTGCGAGGAAAGCGGCACCGAGAGCAGGATACGAGTCTGAGAACGAGCACATGGAGTACATCATCCGAGAGATCATTAGCAGTGGCGAGGACGAACAGGACGACAACGACGAAGAAGACGCGTACGACGATGGCGACACGTCGTTTGACGAGTCGCTTGCATTCGACTCGAAAAAGCGGCGACGCACGAATAGTAGCAGCGCTGTGCGAACAGGGATGCCGGCAACGAAAGCAAAGAAATCGCCAAAGCACTTGCGGAAGCCGCAGACGCCGACAAAAGCGCCGCCGAGGACAGGAGATGTCATGAAGCCCAGTAGGCGGCCGCGGCATTTTGCGGAGGGCAGTAGTGAAGAAGAAAGCAGTGATGAAGATGAGGACGAGTTTCCTTTTCGTCGGCCACCGAAAGCAGTCGTGGCGATGAAATCAGCAGAGCGACAACAGCAAACGCACAAGAAACAAGGGCACGCTAGACCCCATGGAAGCAGTTCAAGCAAGTATGCAGACGTGCTGTCCAAATCGTCAGTTGAGTCGCCGTCCGAGGATGAAGACGCGTATGCGCGCAAACCGAAGAAGCCAGCTATGCAAAGCTCGACGAAACCCAGCTCTCGCGAAGAAAAAAAGGCTGCCAGGAAGCAAGAAGCGACGCCGGTAATGCAACAGCGTCCAACGACAAATGACCATAGCGTTGCTGCTGCTTCTAGTGCCAGGTCGTCATCTACGGCAACTCGACAGGCGGATCGGGAATCGTATGCGTTTACAGAGCGCATCTCGTTTAGCGAACTCCAAGCGCAGCGACGAGCGCTCGAACAAATCGCGAACCAGCGTCGCCGCGCTACCGCTGCTAGTAGTGGCAGCAGCAGCGCGTTGTTTTCGCCACCAGCTTCGTCTTCGTCGACGACAAAATCTACTGCCGCATCTGCTCGCAAGAGCGAACTGTTCGAGTTCTCGCAGAAAAAGAGCATCAAGCGCTCTCGTGTGGACGAGATCGAAAAGAAAGTGAAAGCAGTGGTATCACCTCCCGCGTCTACTCCTTTGGTGAAGGCTACAAAAGAAATCCCTGACGTCGCACCATCTCCGATTGCCGATGTAACGATGTCGAGCACGACGACCACGTCGATGACGTACACCTCGCAGGTGTCCAGCAGGACGTCCACGTACCAGAGTTTCGGTAACCAGAGCGACGATCATATTCGAGCTCCTGCGATGCACGGAACGACGTGGCGGCGGCTTCTTCTTGCGCGCTCTCCTCCCAATATCTTGTCCCCCGATTCAACGTATCCGCTGCCATTCGCTGACGGTAAGAAAAGCTTGCATTTGTACAGGCTCACTCGCTCGTAGTCGCTAACTGATGATACGTGCTATTTTCTCCATGACGCATGCTCACAAACAGAATTTGACCGACCGCTTTCCGATTTTGATCCCACGGGGACGCTCGAAAAGAAATCACAGGTGTTGAAGTCGCAAGCCTCGTTTAACGCAGATGTACGTGGGCTCAACCCCAGTTTATGGATTGATTGACAAAAGAGCTTTTGATCTAACGTGTGTATCCATCGCTTGCTCTTTTGCTAGGCATTGATTCAAGAAGAAGTCAGTGCTAAAGTGCAAAACCTCATCACCGATGCGTTGCCAATGATCAATGCGTGCCACGAACGACGCGTGAAAACCGTTTTGCAAGGCATGCGAGCGCAGGTCGCAACGTATTTTCAGGAGTATCGACAATTGCGTGACGACTTGCTCCAGTTTGCCAGTACGTGCCTTCATTCAGTCAACTCTGATATGCCATGTGCATTTTGCTCACATTTTGCTTTGCTCACCTCTTCCTTCTCAGTTCCTCACACGACATTCAATCTCGCGTACTGTGAGCGACGCGCAGCCGTGCGGCTCTTTCAGAACCGACAGCTGCAAGCGCCAAAGCTCAACTCGCTGGTAGGAACCGTCAAATATTTTATGTCGGGCGAGGATCCTGAAGATGAGTTCGTTGGCGACTCGTTGGTGTTTCGCGTGCCGAAGGAGCGAGAAGTTTATCCAGAGACAGTGATTCACATAAACGATGAGATCCCTGCGCTTCGCAAGTCTTGGGCGTATGTTGGTGTGAAAAAGAACGTTCGTGTCGCGGACGATCCCATCCTGCGATACATCCCATACCTGGGCGAGAACACACGCGTGAATATTGATCCAAATCGCTATGTCTCGACCACGATGGACAAAAACAAGCGTGTCGAGGTCCTTGGAAGCAAGAGCGGCTCGGTGCTTGAGATCAAATCGCTACCACTTAGTGCATTGGATGATGAAGCGATGGAGTATTTGCTTCGTCTAGTTGTCTTTGAGTGTGGGGATTCGAAAAACGTGTTCAACGCGCTGCAGCAATCTGGAAAGTTTTTCCAACCATACAGCGACTATTGCGAAATCAAAAAGAACGATGATGCTGCGCGCCGCGTGCTGAAACGAGTCACAGGTGTCCAGCGCCTGATGAATGACAAACAACTAGCAGACGACGTGTCAGCAATTCAAACGTATCTGAATGTGCTCGGCCGCTCGTGTTGGTTCTTGCAGCCACGACCAGAACGCCAGAGTGTGACGGACCGCTTGAAGCCTCCGATTCGGTACTTTGAGTCGAACTACGAGCAGTTCCCTCAAGGAGGCGGTCTTCGCAAGACTACCGATTACAACAGCTCGATGGAATGGTATCGCGATCTCTTTTGTCGGCGATGCTATACGTACGACTGTGATGAGCATGGCATCATGCAGCCAACGCCAATGAAGAGAGCAGATCCCATTTACCCAGTCGTGCTCCGCGCAGGTATTGCTCATCGTCGTCAGAAGCTGCCCGAGGCTGGCAATGGAGATGACGGATCAGCAGGCAAGCCAATTGGTCTTGATGAAAGCGCTCAAGCTACAGATGACGTGGCGGATTTGAATATGACAATAACAACGTCAGCAGCTGGAGTGATTGAGCTCGTGGACAGTTCGTCCGAGGACGAGGAACAGGTAGAGAAAGATGATGATGATGACGCGCAGGCACTGGCATCTGTAAGCGCATCCGATGAGGAATCCGCTGTCCGACGTCGCTCGAAGCGGTCGCAAACGCGTATTTCCACGATGGCGAGCGCGAGTCTGAAAGTGCAAGAAGCGATGCAGGAGAAAGAACGCCGACAGCAGCGACGCGCAGATTTGAAGCAGTGGAAGAAGCTCACGCGCGCAATTGACGGTTCCGAGTATATCGACGATTCGTATGTGGATATCGTGACAGAGGCTGTGCGATCGCTTGCGTCGACGGACACGCCGTGCAGTTTTGAGTGTTGGAAGAAGAAGAAGGATATGGACGCAAATGGTAGTGCTACCATCGAGAAGACTCGGTTACTGTTGTCGGATAACATTGAAACTGGACCAGAGCAACTGGAAAACCAGCCTAGTGCTGACAAGCAACTGGCGCCTGTATCACATCCGACACCTCCTGTCTTCAGTGAATCGGAAACTTTGCTGCTGCGGAAATTAGCGTCGACGTTAGACGACAACTCATGTTTAATGGCTGCAATGCTGAAAAGCTCCACGTGTACGTGTACCAAGATCTCGCAGTTTTTGACTACGGAGCAGAAAACGCGCGTTAGTAGTAAGGACAAAGGAGGCAATCAAAACGAGGTGTCACGATCAGCAGACGTGTCGAGTCACCGTCGTCAGAAAAATGATCGCCATGCTGGCACGAACCATTCGCATTCGGGAACCCGCGAGCTCGTGAGGCGCACACGCATGCAGCGACAACTAGACAAGGGCAACTCGCACTGCTACCAGCCATGCAACCACGAGGGTGTTTGCGATGGCTGCGAGTGCATGAAACGCAACCATCGTTGCGACAAAGCGTGTGCATGCTCCAGGGATTGCCCCAACAGGTTTCAAGGCTGCAAATGCAGCATGGGCAACTGCCGCACCAAGTCGTGTCCGTGCTATAGTGCTGGGCGTGAATGCGACCCGGATTACTGCTTTTCGTGTGGTGTGAGCGATGCTGCGGTCATGGGTAGCGAAGAGAACCCTGAGCGGCGGCTGTGCTACGATATCGGGATTTGCTGTAACTCGAACTTGCTACGCAGTGCGCAACGCAAGATCGGCGTGTCGTTCTCGACGACCCACGGCTGGGGTGCGTTTGCGCTCGAGCGCATTCGCCGAGGCGAGTTCCTGTACGAGTACACTGGTGCACTGATCTCAGACGATGAAGCCGAGCGTCGCGGAAATATTTACGATGTCATGGCGATCAGCTTCCTGTTCGATGTCAACACGGACGAAGTCGTCGATGCGACGCGCAAGGGCAACAAGAGCAAATTTGCTAACCACAAGGCGACTGTGTCGGCGAATTGTGAGGCCAAGATCCTGCTCGTGAACGGCGAACACCGCATCGCGCTGTATGCGCGTGACGACATTGAAATCGGCGAAGAGCTCTTCTTCGATTACGGGTACACCCACGAGACTGCACCACAGTGGAGTCAAGTCAAACAGCGTGGCACGCAGCGGCACGAGATCTCGCGCCATGAACGCGACATCACGCAGCAATTTGCCGACGAAGACGACGACGATGGAGACTACTAACGAGTGGAGGTGACGTAGCTCGTGCTTTTTAGGAGAGAGGGACAGAGAAAGAAAGGGGAAAAGAAAAGAAGAGACAACATAGAAATCCGAAGCTGGCAGCGACGAAGGTTCCACAGTCCTGTAAGTATTTAACATGCTGATATGTGGTTTTTCACGATTCCATTCAACCTTGTCGTGTAAAACTTTCCATTCGTTAATTAAATCAAAATTACAGAAAACACATTGCGTGATGCCTTCGCCTCTAGCATTCTGGTGGCATAAGCGAAAAGTCCCAGGACGCATTCCGCAGGCAAGTATCTCCCGACCAAAGGTGGCTTGATGTACAAAGAGGTCTTGCCAGAACCACAAGAGAGACGTGCCCCTTCCTCAATGAGGTGAGCCATCAAACAGCAGACTCACATCGCTCGCTTGTTCGCAAGCTCGTGCAGCCGTTCTTCCAGCATTCAACAGAATGCACCCCAAGCATTCCGTTGAATGGTCTTCTCAGCAGCAAATGAACGGGTTTGACGCGCTCAAAACATTTCGTTTTCCTTGGCGATTCGCAAAAAGTTGAGGGCGCCGGTGCACGCAAAAGGCTGGAACGGGACCTCTTCATCATCGCCCTTGCTTTTCTTCGCCTTTGCCTCCTTGGAAGTTGACTTTTTGCTTGTCTTTGCTTTTTTCTCCTTCTTCTTCTTTGGCTTGGACTCTTCGATCTCTGTCTTTTCCTCCACGACCAGTGGCTTGGCTTGGCGAACGGCTCGGGTACGTCGAGATGGCTTTTTGGCCGTTCCTGATCGGCGAATGGATGCCACCTCCGTGTTTGTTTGTGCCGCTGCGGCCGGAAGATCGTCTTCGCTTTCGTCGCTATCGTAGTCTCCACCGTAGCCAGCGTCGCTGATGACGCTGCGGGCATCCTCATCATCGATATCGTCCTCCTTCATGCCCATCGAGCTCTCATTGTCCTCAGCGTACACAGCTTCCCACTCCTCTGATCCATTCGAGCCGCCTCCACTCAGACTTTGCTCCATCTCGACCTTTTCGTAGCTCTCCAAGTCGTCGTAGCCGTATCCTTGAGCTCCTTCGTCTTCACTTTCGGACATTAATGGAGGCACGTCGTGCTCTTCGTCTGGGGAAACTGCCGCTTCATTATCAACATCGTCAGCTCCATCACTCGTGTACGCCGCCGCATTCGTTCTCGGCGGCAGTCGTCCAAAATCTTTCTTCCACAGGCGGCGGATGTGGATATGGTGGTCAAATAGCATCTGGAAATGCTCTTCGCTCGTCAGCTGCTGACTGAAATCGCGTGGCAAGCGGCTAAATATCATCGCGACGACCATGTCGAGCACGTTCATCTTGCCTGCCGATGGCGATCCATCACCTGCCATTTCAAACATGCCGTAGCACTCAGATTCTCTGAGTTCGGGTTCCTCCAAGTACGTGTTCAGCAGCGTCATAAGTCGCGTCTCAATGTCTTCGAGCTTTCGCAGCAGCAGGTAGTGGGCGGATGACGTCCCAGGTTTCTTTCCATCGGCAGTGGGACCACTCGTCTTGTCTAACTTCGCCTTGAACGAGTCGCGCAGACGTGTGAGCTACAACGAGAGAGAGAGAGAGAGAGAGAGAGACCACAACATCAGTCCTATGCCAAAGCGATTGGATCTCTCAATAGTATACAACAGCCCAACGTACGTCATCGATCTCGACACCGAGTTCTGTCTGTTTGTTGACGTAATGGTCGTGCTCCTGTGCCGCGAGCACCTCGAGCTCCATGGCGACGTCGAGTTTCCATTTGATATCTCGCGAACAGCGACGCAGACACTCTTTCAGGTACTCGATACTTTTCCATCGCGACGGACGCGACAACTGAAATAGGTACTCGTGGAGTGGGATGCCCTGGATCTCGGTCGGATAGTCAATTAGCGCAAAGATGTCCTCTGGGTACGCGGCATGGAGGTTGTCGAGCATGCTGCGTGACGTGCCGTACGTGCAATGGAAGCAGGATTCTACAGGGGTAACGTATACAAACGAGAGATGAGTGGCAATGCACGCAATAGCCTCCATTGTGGTAGACTCAGGACTATTCAAGCACGTACTCTGTTCGAAAAGCACTTCGACCATGTGCGCAAAGTGGCGATGCAGCGTCTGCTTGACCATCGCAAACACCTGCCTCATCTCTTCTTCTGTGGGCGGTAGTGGCGGTCCGCCAGCAACATTGCGAGGGAAATGGTCGCGCTGCAGGCGCGTCAAGTTGACCACGAGCACCGGAAACTCGTCGGGCAAATCGGGCGCATCCTGCTCCTCCCACGCGCTGATCTCCAGCGCCGCCATGGCGCTCGACACAGCAGTAGTATCCATTTCCATGTCTTCCTCTTCCCAAGTGTGCTCCAGTGTCTTTCCTGCTTGTGACGCAAGCGGCGCGCTGAAATCGCGGTCTTCCCACGAGAAATCGACATCCTCGCCACCGTCGTCTCCACTCCCACGTTTGCCGGCCACAGCAGCACCGCTCACGGTCTCTTTGTTCGCAGTCAGCCAATTGGCGGCGAGCTGCGCGTCAAACGCTTTCTTCTTCGCTCCTGCTACTGCTGCTGGTGGTGGCGCGTGGGCGGCGGCGCGTCGCGTGGGCCGCACGAAGTTCGCGGGCAGCTTGAAGGCCATGGACATGGACGCATCGACCGCGACGCGCGGCGATGCCACGACGGCTCCGTCGCGCGACGTCAACACCTCGAGCTTGTGCGCCATTGCTTGCTGCTGCTTGTTACTATGGTCGTCCGGATATTGACACCAACTGTCATGCTCGGCCAATGGCTACGTCAATCAAACGTTTGATTGGAACAACCGGGGAGAGCAATCCAACGTTCGATTGACTAAGTACAGACGGCTTTGGGTAGGTGGGATTGTTGATGGTGTGGACTAAGTGCGTATGTATCATAACGACAAGAAATGAACCCGGCATTTTAATGGATCATGTTGACGCTATTTCTCAATGGATTGATCGTAAGTAGCAGCTACACAAAGCCCTGTGTGTGACAGCTAGAGCGCACACAGAAACATACACGCATACAGAACGCCCGTTTTCACTACCTGCTTAGCCGTAGCAACGAATGTAGTCATTGCATCCCTTGTCGGCGCACTGGCCTCCTTTCTGCAAGTACTTTTGGTGGTACGTCTCAGCTTCCCAGAAGCGCTGCGCAGGTTCGATCTCCGTCACAATCGGATTGCGCAGCGTCTTCTGGTGCTCTTCCTTGGACGCCAGCGCCTCCTTCCGCTGGTCTTCGTCGTGGTAGTAGATGCCCGAGCGGTACTGCGTGCCGACGTCGTTCTTCTGGCGGTTGAGCATCGTCGGGTCATGGACCTTCCAAAACACGTCCAGCAGCTGCGGGTACGTCACCTCGTTCTTGTCGAACACGATCTTGATCGCCTCGGCGTGGCCCGTCTTGCCCGAGCACACTTGCTTGTACGTAGGGTGGTCGATGTGGCCCTGCGCGTAGCCGACCTTCGTGTCGACGACGCCCGGCACGCGCTGAAACGCGAGCTCGACACCCCAAAAGCAACCCGCGGCGAACGTGGCGACGCTCTGGTTCTCTGGGAGCTGCGGCTCGTTGCTGTCGTTGTTGGTAATGGACGCCATCTTGACAGCGGACGCGGTGGTGAAGCTCAGCGGCACGGAGCTCGCAATAATGGTCGTGGGCGAGCGGCAGACGCGGAAGTGGTGGCACACGCGGCGCAGCATCAGCGGCGGTGGCGCAACTTTTCGAAATGCCCACCATCTTCGAGAAGCGCTTCGTCAAACCAAGAACACCATGGGAGAGCCCAAAAGAAATACTTTTGGAGCACCCAAAATTGAATATTTGAGGCTCTACTTAGTATCATCCCAAAACAATATATTGGGGAGTACCCAAACTTGAATGTTTGAGGCCATAGTAGTTAGTTTGGGTATCGTGGCAATGCGCGAAGTGTACTTATATTGTATTTGTTGATGAGCTTCAGCCTACTCAAAGCGCTGTTCCTTTTTCTTTCTCAATTTCTATGCTAACACGACATCGCGCAGCTTAAGGTGTTCGCTTCGAATGAGTTTTTCTAGTTGAGACACGTTTGCATGTGCATTCAGCTCGTAGATGCGCTCGAACGAGTGCTCGTTCTCGTCCAAGATCGTCTTCCACGCTTCGCCGCCGCACGTCTCGAGGTTCGAGCGCATCACGACCTTCTCGCCATTCGGCAAGAGCACACCAACAAGTACGGCACCTTCTTCCAGAACGAGGCCATCGGCTTCGTCCGACGTCACGTTATATACGACGCAGTGCGGCGCTGAGATCGAATGCGCCGTAACGTTAATCAAAATCGAACCTTCGGCGTTCACCTCGCGCGCATACACGCCGCTGAGTACACTGTGCGTGATCTCACCCTGCGCAATGTCGCAATTGAGCACTGTCGCAGCATCGATCTTTACGTCCTCGCCGATGTTGCTGTGTTCGAGACTGTCCTTGATGCCCAAGAACGAACGTAGGCAATCAGCTTCGACGCCAGGCTGGGTCACCAAGCGGTTGTTCTTCAGGTACAGCTTCAATAGACCGTAGTCCCACCAGTAGACATTGCTGCCGACATCGACACATCCAAACAACTCGCGCTTATGCTTTCGGGTAGCTTTAAACGTCTTCATCATGTCTTGCATGCGCGCGTAGTGGGACGACGAGACTGCAACCTCCACGCCCTTCTGTGCCATCACCTCGGTGTACGCGGCTTCTTCGAGCGTCAATGGCATCCAGAAGTGCGGGTCGCTGTCGAACTTGCCTTCTTTCTCGTCCAATTCCTTCTTGAACTCGGTCAACAGCGCCTGGAGCATGTCGGCATCGACACTGAACGAGCCGAGGCTCGTACCCACGGACTTCATTTCGCCAAAGGATGCCAACAAGCGGGTCGCCGTCTCGTGGGTCACCTTGTCCACTTGCGCCGCATCGTCTTGCTGATTTACGACAATGAGACCGTACTTCTCGAGACCCCTCTCCTTCCATTCGTCTTCCGTTGGCATGGGCGCCAACGCCGCAAGGATGTCAATGTGGTGCTTGGCGTTGTACTTCACGTCGGCCGATGGGATGAACACTTGGTCACCCCAGAACACCGACAGGCGACCGCGACGGCTCGACGCGTACACGCCTGTCTGCTTTATGACGGCCTCGAGGATCGTCATGGGGACAAAGAGGTCCTTGACCTTGACCATGGCCGGGAGCTTCACACCCGATTTGTTGTTGTTTTCACTTCCGGGCAATGGTGCAAGGCGCGTGCCTTTGCCAGCCGTGTGGTACAGCGCGACACTGATGGAGCCCGCGGCGAGCAGCGTCGGGATATCCATACCGTAGAACTCCTTGCCAGCGCGCACAGCCTTGGTGTAGGCATAGAGCGTGCCGAGTCCGTTGCCAGCGCCGCCCTCCCAGTCTTCGTTCACGGCGATGACCTTGGCGGATGCAGGCGAGATGGAGCCACGCGTGGCCGTGAGGCGATCCTGCCAGTACGCCGCCTGGTGCGTCGTTGACGTGCACACGATGATGACGTCGTAGCCGTCGAGGCGGTTGATCTCGTCGATATTGCGCTGGTGGGCCGTCATGGTGAAGTGCTGGAGTTGCTGGTGTTGTTGCTGGTGAGGGCAAAAGCGAAAGTGAGCTTTGCGTTGGTAGGAGCGGCAGAACTTCAAACGAGAGCCTCGGGAACAAATGCTGGAGCCTAATGGTAACAACCTTTTATTTTTTACAAACGGGATCGAGCACACACTGAGACACATATCTGAGATTATGGGCGACGGTGGAGATTAATGCTGCGATGTTGTTTTGACGTGCACGGGACCACCGAAAATAGGAAACTAATTCTATTGTTTGTGCCTTTTTGAAAACTGTTGCCTCCCGCAATCCCAACCCATCGGGCGTCTAAGGGCCTGACACGATGCGCGTCATGACATTCGTCGCCTTTGATGCGTGTGCGCTCTGGAGATGGCACTTCAATGACAACGTCACGTAAGAATCTTTTCAAAATGCAATTTCGAGTTAATCAAAGCACACAATACATATTGAGACGCACCGTGTGGCAATATTTATTTATTACGGGCTGTTGATGGTGCACCAGGTCTTCATTTAAGCAACAGCATTCGTGTCGCCATCGTGGAGAGTTCATCGGCAAAGTTGGATTCGTTATGCTGCTCGAGTTGTTGTCTTGATTCGTGAACCAAATCGCGGTACGTGGCGCACATCTCCAGACTTGGTAATACAGACAAAGGCTGTTGCTGGAGTTGTGGAGAGTGGGCGTCAGCTGAAGGTTGCGAGCCATTGCGCTGCTTCTTTGCGTTTGTTGGCGACAGTTTCTGTACACTACGTAGGCGACACGTAACAAGCAAATGGCATTTAGTCAGAGCCCATTGATTCTTCTTAAGTCATGTCTTTACTTGCACAGCTGTGCACTTACGTTTACAAGCATTGCAATTGCTGAGACGAACGAAACATGCGACTTACCTTCTTGCTGGGTATTTGGCTCCTCCCTTGCGATCTGTGCCAACTGACGAGGATCTGGAAGTGGGCGTAACAGAGTCAATGTGGACTGGACACGAGCGCAATGCACGCGGACATTCGGACGAGGCTAATGCACGCAACGACAAGAGCGTGGGGATCGAGTACGCTATCTTGCCTTGAAGTACAACTGGTTGGAGCTGCTCGTCTACGTCTTTGCTCGAAAGTGCCGTCATGTGTGGCGGCGCTTTGTCGCTCATTACTTCAGCTTCAACTTCAGCCGTCATCGAGTCGTCAGACTCACGCTCCTCCACCGTGCCATGAACTTGCTCTACTGCGACAGATTCATGGGCAACCTCCACCAATTCCTCCCGAAGGTGCTCATCAGTATCATGATTTTCTGCGAATGCCTGCGACTTTTCGATATGCTGTTCGCCCTCTGAGATTCTCGCGTCACTCGAGCTCGTACTTCCACCCACCGAGGTAGTCCTGGTCTCCAAAGGGGCTTCCTCGCTCTCGGCCTCGTTGACAACGGCATCCTCCTGCTCTACTGCAGTCGCATAATACTCATCATAGCACCGCTGGCAGTACTCGCATCCGTCATTTTCATCCAACACAAGCTCTCCAAACAGCTCGTCGCAGGTTGTACACGGCTTCTTCTCGATCGGCGGTGGCAGCTTGCGCAGTTTCTCGAGCTTGTGCGTCAGCCATCGCACGCGTGCCTGCAGCTTCCCCGCGCTTATGTTAAGCAGCAAGTGGGCCTTATCACCCAGAACATCCTTCAGCGCGCACGTGTCGATCACATTGAGCGCGTAGTTGTAGTAGTCAACGCCGCGCTGCAGCGCGTCCGTGGCAGTAGACACTCCGGGATTGGACACGCGCTGCGCCTCCTTCGCACACGCGTCTCCCAGGTTCTTGCTGAGCACGAACATCGCCGCGTAGTCCTGCGCCTCGTACGCGCCCTCGAGTGCCTTCTTCCAGATGCGCGCGGCCAAATCCACGTCGCCCGCACTGAACTTGACGCGTCCGACGCGGATTCCATCGCGGATGTGCTCCATGTCCATGTCCACGGTGTGGGTCCAATAAGAAGACTGGGAGCGACTCGAGGGCAGTTCTTATATAGGGATATTCGGTGATAGCAGTTCTTATAAAGAGACATGTTGGTTGAAAAGGTATCTACTCATTTTCCACAATGTAGCCATCTCTTGTCAAAGACTTTTTCCATTTTTATTTTTATGCGTGTTGAACTTATGTTAATCTGGCAGTACACGCAGACTTCTCACTCTTCTGGCACATGGCAAAAAGGATTCTCGTGGCTTACTTGGCGTGCATCTTGACCTTGAAGAAGAAAGCCAGATCGCGAGTCCAACGACAGCCGTGAGACCACCGATGAAGATTGGGAGCTTGTACTCGAGAGACGACGACTCGTAACCCGCGCTTTTCTTCACGATGTAGTGGAGCAACGAGGCAAGAGAATTTGTCGTGTACATCACACCAAGGTACACTCCAATATCCGACTCACTGCTCCCCATCAAGTGCACGATCAATGGCACCACGAGCACAAACACGAGTGTGTGCGAGAGAGTGATGAGCACGACCACGATCTGGGTCACAATCACGGGCTTCGTCACGAACGCCACGATCACCAGCAGCGCCTGTGGCGCGATGGCAGCAGCCACGACCCTCTTGGCTCCAAAGCGCTCGATGGCGAATGGGAACGCCCATGTGAGCAAGTACGCCACGACTTGAAAGACCCAGTGGCTACAGTCGTTTAGCGCGTTGGAAGCCTTCATGAAGTCATCTTGGCTCAGGTCGCAGCCAACACCGATGCAGTCCCCCGCTCCGAACAGTTCCATTTGAAAGAACGAGAAGAGAGACCAATTGTAGACAAGATTGCCATAGTCAAGCACGAATGCCACGAGGCCGTACACGCACAACGGACCCGGGAACGCCACGATCCCTGATACGATCGATTTGAGCTTGGAAGACAGCGTGCGTATGTTCTCCACATCCATCTTGGGCGACTCGTTCGCGGCAACACACGTGACTACAACCGCGGTCAGCACTGCGATCGATGCCATTGCCACGTATCCGTGGGTCGAGCTTAGAGGATACCCGACAATCGAAATGTACCTGGACACATAGAGCGAGCCGAGGATATTCCATCCATGACTAATGGACGCGCCAAGCACTTGGCGTTCTCCGGCGAAATCGGCGACCAGCAGTGACGTCGTGATCTGCATGATCGCGAGTGTAATTGCGAGCCAGATCCAGAAAAAGATGCAGAAGAACTCCGTCCAGTTGTTGCGACTGCCGTTGAAAAAATCGCTGTTGTTGGAGTTGCCTAGTGCTTCCCCGATATCCTTCGTGAACCCCATGAGCGTCAGGCAGGCGATGCAGAGGGTCGAGGCAGCGACCAAGAACGGACGGCGGCGTCCCCACGTCGCTCGACTGGTGTCGCTGAACATTCCCGTCGTAAGTGCAGTGAGGATCGTCGCGATAGGCATGAGTATCTGCGCCAGGGCATAATTCGGAAGTGTCACGGCTATGCTGGTGACCGTCTGAGTGGACCAGGCAATGGGGATTGCCATGCTTGGTAATGAGAGGAGCATGAGCTTGGGGATCGACGCGTCCGGGCGCCGAGGGAGGGCATCGTCGTCAAGCTGGCAGGTAGCTTGTGTGGTGCAGTTCGTCTGGAGCTTTGGTGTAGCAACGGCGTCGTACCCGCTCGTACCAGCTTCAATGTCGGTTGGCGCTATAGCCATTGCCAGTGGGGACTAAAGTTGGTTTCCGGTGCTGGTTTTGTTGTTGTTGTTACTTTGTTGCTTTGAAGGCAAGTTGAAAAGTGAGAGCGGTAAGCGCTGTCGAAATGGTACCGCGTTTATCTTGTGTATGGATGGACAGAGTAGGTCCCTCCATTGTGATGACCAAACCCATTCCAGTGCTGCTATGATACAAGCAAACGAAGTTGAAACCATGTGCCCTAGTGTGTCCGGATAATTACCACCCAGTGTATCAAATAATTGGAGAATGTGGATACATGCGGCACCCTGAATGAATTGCACTCACAATATCCGATAATATGTGGACAGAGAGAGAGATGGGCTCCGTTTCTCCATCAAAGAGGCGGCAAACGAGTGGGCATAGCGTCTATCATACCGCAGCACCGCAGTGCTGTCCGGACATGCAACAAACTTCCTAGTCACTTTGTTACAGATCGGATGATTTTAATTTATAGGATGAATGACCCAGTAATGTCTTTTCGAAGACTTTGAGTCCAACGGCCAAGCAGAGACAGCAGCTCCCATGAAGTTGAAGTACACCGCACGAGGGGGAGAGCCAACAGAGAGCGACTTGCTTTTAGTAATTGGGAACGCGGTGCAATCCTCACTCCAGCTACGCACTTCTCCGCGGCATCACATCCGAGTTGCAGCAAGGTAGCGCATTGAGCTTCTCAATGCGGTATTGAGTTCCTCCAATACGCTGTGCTAATTTTTAAAACCGTACTCTCGGTAAAGTTGTTGCTTCCAGTGGCTACACTTCTTTATCCGCTTCATCAGCTAAATCCGCATAGAACGTATCCATGTTGATACTTGCAAATTTGGACGAGGCGGCGCTTCCCAGCGAGGCGCCTTATTGCGCTCGTTCCTTCGACCTCGCCCACTAGAAAATGCGGACGCTATGCTTTTCCTCCCCTGTTTTGCGCAAGTACTACAGTGGCACGTTCTCTGTGGCGCACATCGTGTCTTGGCTGCTGTTCCTGCTCGCGCTGCTCTTGCCGTTGCTGCTTGCACATGGCTCCCATGGTCAGTGTAACCATATGCATGCTGGCCAGAATCTAGACGAGTACTCACTGGTTTTACTACGCTTGACGCTGTGTTGAATGCGAACAGAGTTTTGGATCCGCGTCAACATGTACCGCGAGCAGCCCCACGTCGCGTTGACGTATCAAGTGATCAGCGTCCTCGAAGGCTTTTCTCAGGATCCCACCATACAAAGCAAGGAGTCTTTGACGATCGTGCAAACCACGCTCCCGTCACGGGTACAAAACTTGTTACAGGAACATACGCGCGCATTCCAGTTTAAGGTGAGTGCATTGTGCGAAAGTTTTTCATCGTTACTCAGCTCTCGAATCATATTGTAACAAAGGACTTTGACGCCAATCTGGGAATAGTCCTTTGAAATTGATTCAGACCGAGATGGCCTCGCAGACTCGCTCCACGTGGAGATCACCACGCCTTTAAATAAGTACGAGCAGATACACCAAGTGACCGTACTTGTCGTTCTCAACTATACGCTCCTGGTGCGTCGCCATTACATTCGTATCATGGCTGAAGTGCCTAACCTTCATTCTTTGTGTGTGTGTGTGTGTTGATAGAGTCACGCTAAGCTGAACATGGACGCTATTGCGATGCACACGTCATCGTCAGCGCTCCCAGTTGAAGCGTTGCAGATCGACGGGAATCTGGTTTTCGAGCAGCGAAAACCGCTTCACCTCACCCAAGGGTACGGCTTGCAGTAGCGTAAAGTGATCTGAGTGCGACCGAGGACGCGTATAGTAAATTGTGGTATGCATGTGACCAGGATGCAATACCCGTACACGTTGACGCCAATCGTCAACGTCTCCAAGATTCAATCGGTCCAAGACCTCAACCTGCCAGCCTTTGTCTCTCAGTACCGACAGCGTGATTGTACGTACAAGCGCAGATGGTTACATGCTCTGTCCTACTATGGATCAACTTGAAATTCTGCAGGTGCTGCGTACTTTCAGAGTCCGTATCCGATCTGGACTACAGACGTGAGTCGACCGGGTGTTGTCACGTCTCGTCCGCGACAGTTCCGCACCAAAATGGTGATTCGGATCCCCACGATCGACATACGGTACGTACTTTATGTGGAGCTCTTGGAGCCATTCCTTGTTGCTGGCTCTTTACTTTCTTTCTTCAGCGGATCACTTGTTCAAAATGTTTGCCATGGCGTCATCGTAGGTACCGTCCGTCGTGGTCCGAAGTCCTAAAGAAAGCGTGGATCCAGGTAAGGAATTGCACTACCTCATTGACTGCCACAACGTTCTCATGTATAGAGTCTGATAGTATATGTTGTGCTGTTGGATGCTCTCGTCATTGCCGTGATGTGTTAGTACTACTGCATCCTCGTGCTTCTCGCGAAAATCGTGGCGGTGTTGAGTGAGTTTTTATTCAAGAACAAGGTACGTGATGCCAGACACCAAATGCAATTTCGCCGGCATAGCATGCGAGCCATTCAAAGCACTAATGTGTGGGTCTCACCATTCCTGGCTTTGGCATAATCGCCCGCAGGTTGTGGACACATTCTCTGTCGTTGACGATCCGACACTTGTGACCTCAGCAAAGAAACATTTCGCCTGAAAAAGTTGACCCCCTCTATACAAGACACTGACAGTTCCCCTATAAAGAGGTTATCCTCCCAATTAGCATATTTCCTCTTGCAACTGAAGAACATGTATGACGTAAGCCAAAAGTACCGACACAAAAAACCTCGCACCCCGACTACTTCAACACTAAGAGCAAAATGCCGGTATCTACCGGTTTAACGTACCGGTTTGCTATCGTGTTGCTTTCCCTTTCAAAGACAAGTTGATCCCTCCCCATTCCACATTTGTCACGACGCCCACAAGAACAGCAGCAGCATGAGCAGCAGCAACGCGGGCGACGACCACAAGCAGGAGGAGGAGATCGACCTTGACGACCTGCTCGACGGTACCGACCGCTTCTCTATGCGACTATAATATGGTGTGCTGTATGATGGGCTGTGTGGTACTGATGTGGTCACTCTGATGTGTAGATGCGTTGGACGATTTCAGTGACGAATTGAGCAATGCCGCAGGTACGTTGAGGGCGTACGCGGGCGTAGAGGCGCCATTCTAATGGCGAACACCAAATTACGTGCTGATGATTCATGCGGAATGCGAATGTGATGAACTCGTAGCGCGCACAGACACGTCGGAAGTCGCGAAAGTGCGGGAGGAAGCTGAGTCGACTTTGAAAGCGTCCGAGGAGAATGAAATGGAGCAGCTCAAGGAGGTTGGTTGATGGTTTTGAGCATGTCGTTTAGGGGTTTGAAGTCTCAAGATGGCTGATATTGTGTGTGTGTTCGTGCTATGCGCTGTGGTATTGCCGTAGAGTATGTCGAAGTTTCTCGAGGACGCACAGAACCCTGAGTTTCAGCAGGTGTTGGAGCAAGCGTTCCGTGAACTGGGCACAAACGGTACGCAGAGTATCTAGTTTATATAGCTGTGCGTATTGCTGCGCTTTTGTGTCTAACAATTTTGCCACTGTATTTGTTTGTGTAGCCGATGGCGAGAATATTGAGTCTTTATTGGGATCGTTGTCCGCGAAAAACGGTGCTGCTGGTGGTGGCGGAAATGAAGACGATGACGACGACGTCAGCATTGGTGTTGCAAAAACGCTTCAGGTTCGTCTCGCAATTGCTTCCCATGGATACGTTTGCGTGCTTTTTTTTGCTCACGTATTGCGTGTTTGCTGGGATGATGTTTAGAACATGGCAAAGGCTGCCGAAGACATGGAGGGCATGGAAAGCGCGAAGTTAGAGGAAATGGGCGAAGAAATGATGGAAGAGATGATGAAAAAGTTTGAATCCATGGGTGAAAAGGTAGGAGTGAACGTATGCAGCTGTCTGGAGGCATGGCTCGCTTGCTGTTATTAACCGCAGTCATACTTTTTGATTGTTGCAGAGCGATTTCCAAGATCTGGTGGATGGCATGATGCAGCAGCTGCTGTCCAAGGATGTGATGTACGACCCAATGAAGCAGATTTGCGAGAGAGTATGTGGCTTTGGCTCCTGTCACTGCAATGCTCATTACGTGACGAATTGAGCTTACTGACTACTATGTGCTCTGTTATTTATTGCGAACAGTATCCAGAATGGTTAGCTGAGAAGGAGTCCCTTCTTTCCAAGGAAGATTATGAAAGGTACGAATCATGATACTGGAGTGACCTGCGTGCAGTGACAGCTAACGAATCGGCATGACACGAACTTGTAGATATGGCAAGCAGTACCAGTACTTCCAGCAGATCATCGCAGTCTACGAGTCGGAACCCGACAACTTTGCACGCTTGTCGGAGCTGATGCAAGAAATGCAGGAGACAGGGCAACCTCCGTCGGAGATCGTGAAGGATCTCGCCCCTGGCCTTCAATTCGATGATGAAGGCATGCCAATTATGCCAAACATGGTAAAGTGTCTAACTTTTGCTCAGCAGGGCGTTATTTGTGTCTTTTTGCTTGTCATGCTGATCTCATGGTGTTTTCGATGACTGCTGTAGGGCCCTGGAATGATCCCCGGAATGGCAGGAATGCCGGGCATGCCACGTACGTTATGATCTATTTCGTAGATGTGACTTTGCAAGAAGGTTCTCACCATTCTGCTGTGGCTTGTTGTGATTGTTTTTGTGAATAGTCGGAGGTATGCCAGGTGGAGAGCAGTGCACACTCATGTAATAAAGCTGTTGATCATTGGTAAGGTTAGATAAATAAGCAGCGCGTATTGCTTGTGTCTACTTTATTGTGATATGGGCGTTGCCTCCCAGTCTCGCAGTTGAAGCGAAGATAGTTTTCTTCCACGGTTGTGCGATCCGATTACGTGGGCTGCGACTGACTGGCATCCATTGGCGGAGCGTCTTGTGACTTTTCAGGTTTCCATTTTGACTCGACCTGTCTGGCCAAAGAGCATTCGATTGCTGTTGACACAGTGCGCAAAATGGATATCCCTGGAACACCAGGGGTGGTACTTTCCCAGGGGATGCAGCACTTGGATGCAATATCCATGGGCGTGCTTTCTTACTTGCAGGCGCACAAGCATGTGTCGCACGTGGAGCCCAAAGAGATGGTCGGCGCCAGCGCGATCCAACTCGCGATCTGGGAGCAAGTAAGCTGACTGCATTGCTTTGGTCAGTTCAGTTGATTTATGTGTAAGCGATAAATCTTACAGTTTCTTCACATGGATAGAAAAACTTCCCGTGCATTCTACCGGACGATTTCAAGCGCTTCTTGACTATCACGAATGGATTGTCCGTCAAGTGGTTTGCTCCATTTCGAGGTATAAATGCTGCATTTTCTTTGGTGTGTGCGAGTTTCGGGCTATAGTACTCAGCTTGGCTACTTTGGTTTGCTCGAAGATCATACGGCACTTGTAGGTCATTTATCACTGAACTCGATCCAGGATGTGCAGAAATCGTGTGTGCGCAAATTTCCAGCATTTTGCCGTGCAGTAGATCAGCATCGGATTGCGACGAAGACGGTGTTGTCATACCAGGTTTTGGTGTTTTGAATATGCTAAACCAGACACCACTAAACTGTTCTCATTTTTTTTGGTCGAGAACGCAGTTTATAAAGGAAGAAATCTCGGCATTTCCGCTCGAATCGTCTCCGCAGTACGGCGACGTCATGCTCGTGTACTTTGAAGGTATTGGCGTGCTGAAGGAACAAACAGCCGAACGCTGTGGCGCTTTCTTGTTCGTACGTCATTGTGGTTTACAAATATCGTCGTGATGTTGTTTTTTTCTGCTTAATGCAGATGGCCCAGAAATTTGGTTTCGCGACTTGAACGGACGGTGGAGCTTCCTCGCCGAGACGTTTACGAATTACTACCGCATGATGCTTTGCCACTTGGGGATTATTTCGTGGCAGGTACGGCGTTCATTTCTGAAATTCACGTACACGATGTTGCACTTACAGAGTGTACTTTGTCGATACACATTTCAAAACGGCAGACCATTTTCTCGGATGCTGGCGTTGACCCTGTTCGAAAAGTACGTACAATTCTCAACTGCATCCAGAGTTCACTATTTCTAAACCTCACCGATGTAATGTTGGCAACCAGCCTTGGTTGTATTTGTTTATTCCTCAACGGATGACTCTAGATGAGAGCGAACGTTAACCAACATATCTGACCTGAAACCAGGCAATATACGTCCACTCGCAGCGATTATAGCAACAGCACAAAACCTTCCGTCCTCGTTCATCGCGGCACGGGGCTCACTTGGCTTTAACATTGTCATCTTGTTCACCTTTCTCTTCGTAGTAGAAGATACTTTCATCTCGATACTCCAGCTGCTGGAAATCCTTCGCCGACACGGCAACCACGCGTCGCTTCACGTGCGAGGTCGGAATTTGCAAAATCTTCGAGTGGGTCCTCGATAAACCGGGCGAGTTTGAGGACCTAGTACAAGTAGCAACCGCATGCATTATTATTTTAGTTGTCAGAAAGCCAAATTCAGGATGAGACAACAGGCAGACGAGCAGCAGGCTAGCGTACCGTTTCAAAACACCGACTTCGAGACTCACGCTCTGTTCCTCCTCACCCCTCGGTCTGTCATCCTCCTCACGGTGGATGATAATGCGCAAAATCTTGCACACATGGAAGAGCAGAAAGTGGTCAGTCCCATTGCCAGAAAGATCGGCAAGCACGAGTTCGCCCGTGTGCAACTTGAGCATCGTGCTACGAACGCAAATACGAGAAATCAAATGAGCCATTTTGTCAACACAATGGCAAGTAGAGCTGGACATTGTCGCACGAACCGGTCGGCATCGCCAATTTCAGCATTCACAGCGAGGACTTCTTCTGATGCCTGGTTTTCGTCGTCGCGTTCATACACTCGAGGTTGAAAGATATCCTCTTTTGATTTTTTTATAAACCGCTACACAAGAAGAGAAGGAGAGAGTCGGCATTTTGCGCAACAATAAAAGCGACTTTCGACTCACATACCTGTAGGATCATGCATTCGGTCACCCACGGAAAGGTTCTCAATGGCGTCTTGTGCTTCTTTCGATAGTATTCGCATGTCTGATGGAGAGAAAGCAAGTCGCATCACCTTAGCCAGTCTTTCAAAAACTTAAAACGATACAAACTGTGACGTACTTTGGTATACTCGTTCGAAAGTACAATATCCACCAGCTTGTCTCTCGACGGCGTCAAGTCCTGAATGCAAGAGAAACAAGCAAACACCCCGTGTCAGACGCTGTTTAGCGAGAACCATGCACCGAACGGACTACGCACCTCAACAACAAGTTTCGCGCCACATGCCTTCAGCACAAAGGATATGAGCGAGCCCATGCTCTTCGTGCTCGTGTTGGACGTGCGCACGACATCGTACGGGATCCCAAACGACAATCCTGCAAAAATATCGAGCTGCTGGACCGAGAGACACTCAAATTTGCGCGTCGTGAAGGAGTACCCCGATGGAATGAAGTAGCCGTCGAACGAAACCACTTTACCCGCTGTCACGCACGCGTGAATCCATTCGGGATGCACCACTGGGATCCCGCATGCGATCGCATAAATAAACTTAAGTTTCCGCCAGGACACTGGCGTTGCAATCACGACGGCTTTCGGGTTATTCTTGTGGAGCACATCCTGGTACCGCTCGGGGATCTTGCCGCCGTGTTCTTCAATGAGCTCCGTCAAGTTCACTTCGCCATCTTTCATGAACCCCGTCAAGCAGAACTCAAACTTGTACTTGAAAATGGTCTTCGTGCGTGACACATACGCACGATTGGAAGGGAGAGGCGAGAGGTACTTCGCCCGCGTACGAACGCTTGAAGCTGAACTGGTTGCTGCTGACGGCGACGAGTTTCGACGAGTGCTACGTCGAAGCGGAGCCCTGTCATCATCACCTGGCGTCGACGTACTTCTCATGCCGGCATCTGGCGACACAAACGCTCGCTTCCGTTTCCGTACGGTCGGCGTAGATTCGACACTGCTCGCTCCTTTAGTTGGTGTTGATTGCTGCTCATTTGACGCCTTACTTTTCTTCTTGATCACAGAAGAAGGCGTTTTCGTTGGGCTTCCTCTCTTGGAAGCTGAAGCTTGTTCCAATTTCCGAATCGTGGTCATCGGAGTCGTAGTAGTTTTTGATAAAGATGGTGGAAGTAGCGGCGTCGACGTCTGCGACACGACCTGTTTCTTACCAGCATCACTTAGCGCATGCAACGCTTTGGACGCCAACTTGCCAGTATCTGGAACGCTAACAACCATTTCTGATTGGGTCTCTTGCGAATCTGGCATCGCAAACGCAAACTCTAAATTTCGCATCGCACTCGACGACTTTGCTGCAGATGCAGCGAACAGGCCACAACGACACACTGGATTACCGCATTTGCACGCCAAATCCATGAATTCGTACGATATTTCTTCCGAATCTGTCAACGTCACCAATGCATCAGGCGCGATCTTTTCACGCTTCTTCAACGCGCTGTGGCTGCTGGGTGGAGTATTCGTGCTTTTGCTCGGTGAAGTCAGACAAGCTCTAGATGTGTCCTTCGAGGCACTGGGCTGAGTAGGTGGCTCGTCTTCTTCGCCACTGTCTTCATCCAGCCTAATAATGTCATTTGGATTCGTCGGCAGCGGTGTAGTGGCTTCACTTCGTTCGGTATGGTGGTTTCTTGCAAGACCCATCTTCTTGCCAATCGTATTGGGTGTATTCACCAAACGAGCCGTAGTTTCTTCCGCAATCTTCGAAATTGGTTGATCTGGAGTTACATTACTCGCACGCGTTGCTGTACTCTGATAAGCTTCTTCAATGTTCCTGTTTGACACACTAATGCCTTCCGACGAGGTTTCCTCAATATCGTGGACATTTACATTGTGCACACTGCCCGCATCCTGCATCTTCACGTTTTCTTCTCCTTCTGCGAAATCGTCAATGTCGTCGTCTCCACCAAGCGATTGCGTATCTGGTAGCGAATCCATAGAGTCCCGACGATGATAAAAGCTCACAGTATCGTCCTCCTCGTTGCTGAAGAAAGGTTCCGTTTCCAAAAGCATCTGCTCCTCTGCACGCCGTTCTTCATCGCCGAGGTTACTTATCGGGGATGACGCAGAAAGAGAATCGTCGAGCGCGTGTTTCGTAATTGCGCAAGTTACTGGAGGCTCGCTCGAGTCACTTTCTATCGCAATCTGCTTCCCCTCACTCGGGACTATGTATATGTTGCTGTTGTTGTTCTGTGCGGGTACATTACTTTCCATCGTCGGTGCTGCGCGCGTCTCTTTGCGCTTTGTCCATTCGCGTTCGATGGACACCAATAATGTAGGAGGAGGCGATGTCCTGCGCTCTGCTTGTTTCGCAGGGTCATCGACCGCAGCAGCATGAGTGTCAGCATCACCATGCAATACAGCAGTATCTGCAATCGGAGGGTTGTGCGGAAGCTGCTGCTCGACGTCGTCCTGTGTGTCGCCGCCAAAAAGCTCGGCAAAGTGCTGCTGACTGTAGCTCGCATTCTGGATCAGCTGCGAAACCGGCACCCCCTGTGGTTGGAAATCGTGCTGCTGCTTGCCACTCGAGCCCAAATCCAGCGTAAGCTTCATGCACTTCCGGTCGCCGTTATCAGCACGTCTCCCATTCACAACAGCCGACTCAGCAAAGCGGCCATCGTCAGTCTTGCGCGCTTGGAACCCAAGAAACGCAGTCGGATTGGTGCTGCACTGCATGCTCATCGAGTCGTCCAGGCCACTCATATCGGCGCTAGTATCGTTAGCGGAATGTCCAGGACCCGTGTCTTCATCCGTTATCACGGCTGCGCCAGCGTGCGATGCGTTCGTATATCCCGTCTTCTTCGTCGCATCACGAGCGTTGTTATCTCGGTACGGCGGCGAAGGCGCCAGCACCGCCAGATCTGCAAACGGGTCCATCTCCGCGTTGCGCTGCAGGCAACAGGCGACGCAGTGAGCACTACAGACGCACAGGCCACTTGTTTAAACGCCGCACAGTCCACAGACGCGGTCTGTTCAACACAGCGCGCGTGAATGCGGCGCTGGTGGCGGAATTGGGGTTTTGCCGCCAAATGTGTGCAGTGGGGAAAGAGTGATGGTCGCCTCCGACTTGATACCGTACTTAGGAAGTGTATATGCGTTATATAGAGGCTTCTTTTTAAGCCAATCAAGACGAAAGGAAAGTTTGCTCTGTTTTTGACCAATGGACGAAGAGCGACAGGCAAAGAAAATCATCTTGCACCATATTTTTCAAGATATAACAAGCATATAGTCAAGATTAGATGTATTATATGTACAAAAAATTAAAACTATCCATTCATGGACTTATATTTTCGCTGTATATGAACACATCGCGTCGTTTCAACCCGTCAACGTGCGGATGCATGCATGCTCAAGATCTAATCCGGGGCATTGCGCAGAACACGAGGCGACAACGACGATGAAGATGATGAAGGCGGTGCTGGCACGATTGCCCAACGCGAAGGACACGAGTGTCTATGACAGCACCCCAGCAGCCGCAACTGGCACTGCTGGTGGCGCCAATGGCTGCAAGGGAGACGACGACGACGGGTACTGGATGAAGCTGACGCCGCGCGACGCCGAGCGGCTCGTCGCTGCAGGTCTTCACGTGAAGAACGCTTCTCAGGGCCAACGCGTCCAGGACTTGTACTGCTACCAGTACATCCACCTGTGGGAGGACGAGCCCGCCCCCGTGCAGGTGCTGCGGCTGATTGATGAGGTGTGTAGCCAATTAGAGAAGCCGCATGTGGAGCATGTAGCGAACGAGGTACGACCGGTATCGCCACGCCAAGCAGCGGATGCTACTGCTCAGGACAACAAGAGGCGCAAGAGTTTGCTTATGGCGCTAGCGTCTGGTATTGAGCAAGCGAATCGAGCTGTGCTGCCTGAACTGACGGATTCAGACTCGGACACGACGTGGCAGCGAGACGTTGTGTGTAAAATGGAAGCCTTGACGTCGCCTTTGTCGGCGCAAAGAGCGCAGCAGCAGCAGTATGATGTCGTGGTTCTAAGTGCGCAAGCGCACCAGGAGAGCTATCCGCACCATACACCGGAGCAGCAGACGCGCAAGCGAGTGCGGACGACGATCTCGCCTCCCGTGACGGCCACCATGTCGCGCGAGATCACCACCAAGCTCCCGATGCGATCGGCGCGGTGGGCGTCTCCAAAACTGGAGAAATGCCTGGAAGAAGAGTTCCAGCAGCCGCCGCGAAAGACGAGAAGAGTCAGCGAAGCAGGCAAAAAGAGCTACTCAGTCGCGTCGGTCCTCACATCCTCGCTGAAAGCGCTACTGCTGCTTTCGGATTCAGAAACGGACGGTGACGACAATGGCAATCAGAGCAAAACACTGCACAATGGCCAGAACGATTCCGATGCGGACACTGATGCCGAGAAGGATGATGCAAGCGGATCGGAAGACGAGGAAGAGCAAACGATCTGCCAGGACATGCAGGACGCGCTTTCCCCGATTTGGAATGCGCTCGAGGCCACCTCCAGTTGCTTCCAGAGCGCGTGGAGCGAACTCCGTGAGTGCTCCTCTTATGCCGTGTCGCCTTTCGTACCACTCAAACACAACCATATTGAACCAAACGAATTACTTCTGCACTACCAGGGCGACGAATTCGACGATGGCGAGGAGAACGAGTGGACAAAGAACAGTGACTCTGGGCAGCTCGCTGTCCGTACAAGACGCCAATGCAAGAAGGACGTGAGACGATTCAGTACCGCGTGGAGACTCTGGTAAGGGCCAATGTGAACGAGTAAGTAGGTGCGTCTTACTAAAGATAGACGCACAGCGCGAAGATGACAAATATATGACACTTGACATGCACAAACCTCGCGCAGCTTGACCCCAGTCACCTATTAGAGATTGTGGAAGTCAACATAACTCTGGGAAGTAGCTCATCGATGGCCGAGAGCACGACGGAAGACCCCCACGCTCTCCAGGAAGCTGCGCTGCTCGCAGAATTCCAGAGCCAATGTCAGCATTCCCATGAGGTCAAGATCACGCTCAAGGGTGACGAGAGTCCGTGCCATCTTTTAGAATGCAATTGTGTGCACTCGGTCAAGAGAGGGCGCTACTATGAGGGAAAATGTAAGGCGCACAAGCTCACACTGCATCACTCGCGGCCGCACCCTGAGCCATTGGGGCCCATGGACTACAGCAGCAGCAATAATGGCAACATTCTCGCGATGGTCTCGCCCATTCGCGTGCTGCCGTTCCCGAGTCGCATGCCATTGACCAATTTCCTGAGCTCGGCATCACCCTCCAGTAGCAGTAGCCCGAAGCTAAAGCTGAAGGAGTCGAAGAGTCTGGCAACACTGCCGCCGCGGAGCAGCAGCAGCAGCAGCAGTGGCATCAAGTCCACATCATCGGAGCTGCTACCGTCTCTGTCCACTGCAATGCTGCATCTGAGCTCCGAGTCGCCATCGACACCGCCATGGAGTCCGAGCCCAAAGGTCAGCACTCAGGTAGGAGGAGGCCACTTTAGTGAGATCAATGGCTGGTTGTTTCGCACAACGTGCTGAACGGGACCGAGTTGATTTGACTTTGTAGACATTCTCGATGAGTTCGATCACCATGGACGCGTTGTCGAGTCTCCCGCGCAAGGCCGTGCTGGCAATGCTCGAGGACTACAACAAGATCATCCGCCTGAAGGCCGAGACACCGCGCAACATGGCAATTCTGTACACGCGGCGGTCGACGCTGCTGGCGGCGCTGGGGCGGTTCGACGACGCGCTTCACGACGCCGATCAGTCGATCCGTTTGGACCCGAAGGCCACAGTGGTAAGCAGCATCTACAAAAGGAATAACTGCAGGCTTTTTTTATGAAAGAGCTCCGCATTTGTGCCTAGGGATACTTTCGCAAGGGCTTTGCGCTGTGTGGCCTCCACCGCTTTGCCGACGCGACAAGCGCCTTCCAGCAGGGCCTCGCGCACGACATCAATTGCCGACAGTTACGGTTTGCGCTGCAGACGGCGCTTCAGTACATTCGCTGCAACAGCGCCGTCACCACCACCACCACCAGCAGCTACAGCGGTGCGAATAACCAACGGTGAAAAATGCAAGCAAGCAAGCAGAAAAGAAAGCGAGTCGCATTCCCGTGAATACAGCGCACCAAGTATGTCAACTGTGTACCTGGACAAGTATCCGAAATAGACACCTGTAGCCATGTTCCTATGAGGCCAAGTGCACGGAAAGCATATGATAAACGACACGATGCTGTAAAGAGAACGAACGGTGTGGTAGGTAAATGGAGTTTATTTTCAAAAGAACAAGCTGCCTTATAATACACGTTAGCAAAATGGTCATCAAGAATCCTGTATCCTTCCGGTCGCTGCTGGAGGGATAAAGGCGCGGCACTTCGTTAACTTTACTTGTACATCGAAGGAAGCTCTTTCTTCCGACTCAGTTACGAAAAAGCGAAGGAGAAGAGAGAACGGCGGGTTCTTTTCAGACTCAGAAGACGCACACACGCACCGCACACGCCTCTCAGGCGTCTACAAAGTCTATATGGGGGAGTGCTGGGGCCACCGGCTTACCACGCACTGTTGTCATCGCTGTAGCCACCGCGAGGCGCACCACGGCTCTGGCCACCGTAGCTGCTGCCACCGCCACCGCCGCCGTAGCCACCACCGTAGCCACCACTTGGAGCGCCTCCGAAGCCGCCACCACGTGGAGGAGCACCGCCGCCACCACGTTCGTCTCTACGGAAATCTCTCGCGCCGAAGCGGGAGCTGCCGCCGCGACCGCCACGACCACGGCCACCACCTCCGCCACGGAAACCGCTGTTGGCCATTTGGTCCAACCACGCTGGGCACTCCTGGCCGTTTTCAACGAGCAATTCGTACAATTCACGCGCAATGTTGCGGTTCTTGTCGTTCATCATCGAGAGCGCAAAACCGACGTTACCCACACGACCGGTACGACCGATACGGTGCACGTAGTCGTCAATGTTGCTTGGCAAATCGTAGTTGATAACCTGGGTCACACCGTTGATATCAAGACCACGGGCAGCCACATCCGTCGCTACAAGCACTGGAGTACGGCCCGATCGGAAGCTCGCCAACGCCTGTTCACGTTCGCGCTGCGTGCGGTCACCGTGAATCGACGTCGCTGGGAAACCTTCACGGCAGAGCAAGTCTTCCAAGAAATCGGCGTTACGCTTGGTTTCAACGAACACCAAGATCAGACCGTCTTGCACTTGGTTCAAGAAACGAATCAAGTAGTCTTCCTTGTCGTACTGCTCAATGTACTCGACGCTCTGCTTGACATCCTTCGACGCCGAACCGACACGGCCAACTGTCAAGAAAATGTAGTCTTGCAAGAAATCCGAAGCAAGTCGCTGGATCTCACGAGGGAACGTGGCACTAAACATGAACGTCTGGCGTTCACGTGGCATGTCTTCTTGCTCGACAATACGACGAATCTGGGGTTCGAAACCCATATCAAGCATGCGATCAGCTTCATCAAGAATCAAGAATCGGATGCCAGCAAGCGAGATGCGGCCACGTTCCATCAAATCGACAAGCCGACCAGGGGTAGCAACCAAGAGATCACAACCACGCTCGAGTTCACGAAGTTGCTTACCAACTTCAGCACCACCGTACACACAGACAGGGGCAATACCCGTGCAGTAGCAGAACTTCTTGGCTTCATCATAAATCTGCGAGGCAAGTTCACGGGTTGGTGCTAACACGAGAGCCGACGGAAAAATCTTGCGAGTACGGCCCATGTTGGCTTCAGGTGGGGTCTGCGCCCCAACACGGAGCATCGCCGCGAGCGTTGGGAACAAAAAACCACCAGTCTTACCGGAACCAGTTTGCGCACACGCCATCATATCACGACCAGCAAGACCAATCGGGATCGAGTACTTTTGCACTGGGGTCGGCTTGTCGTACTTGCAGAGATCCAAGTTGCGCACGACTTCAGGGCCCAACTCTTCCACCTTGAACTCAGTCACTGGGTCTGGCACGTTCTCACCACTGGTCTCGACTGGAATGTCATCGTACTTGTCGAAGTTAATACCCGAGGACTTGGCATCACCAAAAAGCTCGTGTTCCAGACGTTCGTTTGGACGGGTGTCACCGTGGTAGCCAAGCTCGTTCACACGTGGACCACCTCCGTAGCCACCACGGCTACCGCCGCCGTAGCCGCGATCGCCGCCGTAACCGCCACGGTCACCACCGCGCGATCCGCTGGATTCAAAACCAGCCCAACGCGAGTTTGTTGCTGGGCGGCTGTAGCCACCGTCGCTTCCTTCACGCTCGCCGAAGCGTCCACCACGTTCGCGAGATCCGCCACGTGGACCGCCATAGCCACGGTCTCCACCAAAGCCACGGTCTCCGCCACGGTCTCCGCCACGGTAGCCTCCACGGCCACCAAAATCCTCACGCGGCGCACCATGGTCGTCGCCACCGGCACCTCGGTTTCTTAGGTGTGGGGGCACATAAGATGATCTTCCTGCAAATTGTTGAACAACAGACAAAAAAATACCACAAGTCAGCGACTAAAAATATTCACACAAAAAGCACTCCAAATCGCATGCACATGCACACACGCGCCATGACTAAAGACCGCATTGGCCTCCTTTAACATATCAGACGTAAAAAATAAGCGCGCATCAACAGACGCAAAACGCGCGTACACACACACTTACACACATACGCGTGGAATCCCAACGCATCGCATACTGCGGATCCGTTTCAGGACGCACGCGCATGTGCGCGCTGAGCATAGAGGACGCCATCATACACATCCATACAGAGGATGAAAAAAAAGACGTACCTCCTTCCATTGAATAATAGACTTTACTTGCGCTTGTTGCGTTCGGTTATGAAAGAACAACCCGTGCTGCGGTTCGTGGAAGAGGGGGAAAGCGAGGGAAACTCGTACCATCACTCCTACATTGCCCAAATAGTGGCCGCACCCAGCGATAAATAACGCGAGCGAGAGAGGCAACAGCTGAGAATGTATTCTGGTGGGCTGGTTAAATTACGGACGAAAGGGTAGAGAATGGTGTCATTGCTATGAGACATGTCATGAGCTTGCATTTTGTATGCCTTTAATGGAGGGGGTACTGCAGTCAACTCCACGGTACTTGAAATAAATGCTAAGCGATAACGGCCGCCAAGAAGTTATATCGGAAAAAAACATATTTTGCCGAGAAAGGGAGCGATTTTGCGGCAAGTCCGTGTGCACCATTCAATTAGAAGCTACGTACGCGTCATTTCATTGGCGAAAAATTCAAATTCTGAAGCGATATATCAGCGAATCCGCGACAAGTTGCGTCGTGTCACACAAAGAAAATCTGCAGAAAGATCGCTCCCGTCAAAGTGGAAAATGGCTACGTACGCATGTTTGTACGTATTAATACATGCAGAAGTATGTAGGTAGCTGCTCGTCCATGGAGCTAAACTGGCGCTCGCGTTGCTGCTTCATGGCGGCATCTGCAGTGTGTCGCATTGAGCGCATGCGCATGTGGGTGGTGGCGCTCTGTCACATCCTTGTAAAATGCCGTGGAAGAAACAACATCCATGGCCTCTTCTGAAACGATTCGTGTATAAATAGCACGCGTCTCAATCAAATGGAGCTGCGCTGATGAACCCACGCATTGCCTGGTGGTGCCGCTCGCATCACTTAAAGCGAGATGCCGCCTCAGAAGAACGAGAAGAATGAGGATGCGCGCGTGCGGGAGATCAACATCGACGCACTCGTGCACGCGACCAAGCTCAGCGTCGGCAAGCACGAGAACCTGGAGCACTACCTCAAGCGGCTCACACACTTGACGCTGAATGGCGACGCGAAACGCGTGATCCGAAAGATCCAGAATCTGCAGCACTGTCCAGGTCTCAAAGTGCTCTACCTGTACGACAATGAGATCGACGCGATGGAGAATCTCGACGTCGCGCCGCAGCTCACGCATCTGCACTTGCAAAACAACCGCATTGGACGGATGGAGGGTGTCGAAGCACTCGAGAAGCTCGAGAAGCTGTACCTGGAAGGCAACTGCATTGCGCGGTTGGAAGGATTGCAGAATTGCTTCTATATCCAGGAATTGCATCTCTCGAATCAGAGTGTACCACCGTCCATGCCGTTTTCCTTCGATTTGCAGACCATGCAAGCGCTGTCGGTGAGTACAATTTCTTGGATTGCATCTCCACTGAATTGGTCGCGATAGGTACTGACTCAATCTCTGCGTTCAACGGATGCTGCCCATTTGTAGCGGTCATTGCGAATTTTGAACCTCTCGAGCTGTCACGTCACCTCCACGACTGCCCTTGCCATGCTGCGCAACCTCGAGCAGCTCGATTTGTCCAAGAACGCAATCAGCGAGCTCGAAGACGTGTTCCAACTGCTGAGTAGCCTCTCGTCGTTGACGGAATTGGATCTGCGCATGAATCCTGTCACCAACATACCCAAGTACCGCGAAAAAGCTATCACCTTCTCCTCGTCCAGACTGGGTACGACCTTGTTCCTATCGTTTGTCTATGGTATGGAGCTGACGTGGCATCTCATCTCTTCCAATGCCTCTCATAGCTCTTCTCGATAAGAAGGACATTGATGCCAACCAACGCCGCATGATGCAGTCGCACCTCGCACACAAGTACAGGAAGCGCCAAGAATCGGATAACCCCGAGAAGGCAAGCAGCAACAGCGCCGGCGGGGCCACTTTGAGCGAGACGAGGAGAACACTGAAGCATGGCTCAACGGTGCACCAGTTGCGCAGCATGCAAATCACTGCCACGGGCATGAAAAAGAACCCAAAGTTGCAGTGCGAAAAAGACGGACTCGGTGTCGATGGTGCAGCATGTTCATCTGCAGCAATGAGCACAGCTCTCGTGCGGTCTTCCAGCAACAATAATAAGCACCACTAACTTCTATTCTTCATATATAAATGCTGCATGTCTTTTCGTTGTGTGCCTGTTGTTTGTATTTCAAGAGACACTTGCCCTACTTCTTCTGCTTCAATGCGACGAGTGCCACGACCGAGGCGACGGCAGCAACAGCGGACGCCACTGCCACGACTGCGGTCTCTCGGGACACGGCAAACTTGCAGGTACGCTTCTTCGTGAATTGCGGAACCGCGCGCGGGTTCTCCATAAATTCGGCAATAAGCACAGCGTTCAGTGCAGCGCCACGCAGCAACTGGTCACCGGACACGAAGAGCTCCAGACCGTGGTCGCCGAACACGAGACTCTTGCGCAAACGGCCAGCCTCAATGTTAAACTTCTTGGTCGCGTTCATCGGCATTGGGTACTCCAATCGGTCTGGGTTGTCCACCAAATCGACACCATCAGCCTGCGCCAGAAGTTCACGAGCACGCTCAATGTTCACTGGGCGCACGGTCTCCATGGAGATCGCTTCCGAGTGGGCACGCATGATCGGGATACGCGCTGCCGTGCAGCTCACCAGCAACTCTGGCTCGTCAAAGATCTTGCGCGTCTCCCACGTCACCTTCATCTCTTCCTTCGTGTAACCATTGTCCTGGAACTTGTCAATGTGTGGGATCAAGTTGAATGGCAATGGGTGTGCAAACACCTTGTTCACAGCAGTTTTGCCCGCGAGGAACTCATGCGCGCCCTCACGGAGCTCTTCCATGCCCTCAGCGCCAGCGCCACTCGCGGCCTGGTACGTCGACACGATAAGCTTCTTGATCTGGAACTCGCAGTGCAACGGCCACAGTGCCATGACCGCGATCGCGGTCGTGCAGTTCGGGTTCGCAATCAACTTGGACACAAACTTGTCCTCGCCTTCCTTCGAGAGCAGCACGCTGCCGTTGATCTCTGGGATCACCAACGGGATCTCTGGGTCGCGGCGGAACGCCGACGAGTTGTCAATCACGACTGGTCCATTGGGCACGGCCGCGAGCTCCTTGGCGAACTGCAGCGAGAAGTCGCCCGAGACCGCGAGGAAGACGTAGTCGAGCTTGGCGGCCTTCTCAACCGAGAACAAGTCGATCTTGACGTCGCCGAAGGGCGTGGGCACGATCTTGCCCGCTGAGCGCGACGACGCGAAGAGCACAAGCTTCTGGACCGGGAACTTGCGCTCCGCGAGCACCGAGATGATCTCGATGCCGACGGCGCCCGTGGCGCCGCAGATGCCCACCGTCTTCCCGTTTGGCGTCGTCATGGTTTGGTGTGTGGAGGTAGGTGACTCAGGAATGCGCGTGCGTCGGCTCTGCTTGGGAGCTCTTCAACCTATTGCAAAGTGCTGCTGGATGGAGGCGACGCTCCAATTGGGAGTTGCGCAAAAGACTGGACGCACCCTTACGAACGCGAATTTGACAGTTACACAGGCTTATCACTGCGATTTGAGATACTACATAAACACGTGTATGCACTTTTGAAGGATTTCATGCATGTTAAAGGGGTCACTGAAAAAGTGTAGGGTCTTCTATTGAGGTGTCCTGTTCGCTCAAACACACAGACAGCAGTGGGAACACTCTTGTGGCAGGGATCGTGCTGTACATATAGGTCTACTAATGAGAATGTTCTCGGTAGTCCATTGGTGGTCTAATTGCCCTCTTGACACAAAACGATGTCGACCATCAACTGGTGGCAGCAGTCACGTCAGGATCTCCTTTCGAGTGCGAAGAGATCCGACCAAGCTTCAAGCAGGAACACAAAGCTCACATCCCAATCCCTCGAACGCCAACGCACGATGTTCGCGCTGCTCCGCTCCCCTTCCGCCCGCGTGCTGCGATGCGCTGCGCCTTCGACGCGCGTCGCCGCGTTCTCTGCTGCTGCGGCTGAGAAGGAGCCGCTCGTGCTCGTGGAGAAAGTGAACAACTACGCCGTCGTGCGCATGAACCGACCGCCGGTGAACTCGCTGAACACAGCGGTGCGTTGCCAGAGATTCGCCATTTACTTATGCATAACATCTACATGATGCAACGAAAATATCCTTATTTGAATTGTATGGATACATGCGATATGTGCAGCTGATTCAAGAGCTGGACAACACGATCAAGGCTCTGGAACAAGACAAATCCGTGCGGTGAGCCCATCTTTCCGCGTGCAAATTCATCCATGAATGTGGCGTCTTCGGAGAATCGAATGCACTCATACTGAATAATATTGTGTGTGTTGAATGCGTGCAGTGGTATGATTCTCGCATCGTCCAACCAACGAGTGTTTAGCGCTGGTTTGGATATTCTGGAAATGTACCAGCCACAGGTGAGCTCTCGTGCAAATATTCTCTGCCTTATTTAACTAGTATTGATGTATCTTACGAGTTTCATACTCACCATTTTGTGTGCATCATGCATCCTTGTAGCCTGCAAAGCTGGCCAAGTTTTGGACGTCACTGCAGGATCTGTTCCTCCGCTTGTACACCACGCGCCTCGCGTCGGTGGCTGCCATCGAAGGCCACAGTCCTGCGGGCGGGTGCTTGCTCGCGATGTGCTGCGACTACCGTATCATGACGGCGGGCAAGCCGATGATCGGCTTGAACGAAACGCAACTTGGCATTGTCGCGCCAACGTGGTTCCGTGACACGTTTGTCAACACGATTGGCCACCGAGAAGCGGAAAAGATGCTCGGTCTGGGGCTGCAAGTCGATGCCACGAAAGGCAAGGCGATCGGACTCATCGATGAAGCTGTGCCACTTGAGGAAGTGTTCCCGCGCTCACAAGCGGCCATCGAAAAATGGCTCGCGATCCCAGGTCAGTGCTCCTTGCATTGGCGTTTTTATAAATTGAGGTTCATGCATTAATCGATTGTACGCATCTAGACAACGCGCGCGTGAAGACCAAGCTGCTGATGCGTCAGGAGACGGCCGATCGTCTGCGCGCGACCCGTGAGAAGGATCTCGAGGACTTTTCGGACTTTGCGCAGACGGACAAGGTGCAAAAGTCGCTCGAGTGGTACCTCAACTCGCTCAAGAAGAAGAACTAAACAAAGCGGTCGCAAATGATCCGCCCACACGCAACAGGTGTGCTAAAGGCTGCTCACGATAGTGGACTAAGAATGTAAACAAGAAGAAGATTCACTTTGGCCCTTAGTATCGACACGCAAGCGCGTGTAGATCCCTATGCTTCAACTACGCACCAGAGAATTTATGGGTTCACTTTGTAAGGATTCTTTGGGACACGCTGTTGCTGAACCTTGCCTTATTCAATGTGGCAGACCATGATTCCGTTGTTCTTTGTCCCTTAATTTAGGGTCGAATACCCTAGATTAGGACGTTTTTTATTTTATGTTTTTTCTCGCAATTGGGGTGCATGGACGAATTGCGAACCCAAAGAGCCACACACGACGGAAGACGCGGTCGCGGTCGCTGCGCACCACGTGAGGCCGCCCTCCAAAGGTATTCCCACAGAAGTCGAGATGATCACTGCGAGCGTGGGCGTAAACTCGAGTCTGCTGCTGGAGCCGGCGCACCAGCTGACGTTTTGGCTCGACCGCGACAACACGCGCGGCGGCGCGCAGGCGTTGCTCATGCTCACCAACATCTCGTCGACCAAGCACACGGTCTTCAAAGTGCGCACGAATAACGCCAACATGTTCACGGTCAAGCCCGTGCACGGCGTTATCTCGCCCGGCGACGCGCAGACCATCCGCATCACTCTTGTGCCCAGTTCGTGCGAGAAGCTGTTGCAACTTGACCCGAAGGAGCTCGCAGCGCGCGACGCCGAGAAATTTCTCATCCAGAGCGTCGAGCGCGGCGAGGACATGCGCGGCTTTGATGTCTCGGACCTCGTCGCGTTCTGGAAGCGCATCCCGAGAGAAGTGGCTACGAACAACAAGGTCGGCTGCCGATTCACCGCATTGCGTTTAGAGCAACAGACCGCGCAGTTGGACAGAATGTCGTTGACCCAGGAGCAGTGGGTACAACAGCAGCGACAGCAGCAGCAGTGCAAGGAAGAAGATGACGAAGAGCAGCAAGAAGAACTGCAAGAGCAGCTGCACCGTTCGTCGTCTTCTCCGGCAAGCGCGCTCGATCGCACCATCAATATGCGCAACATGTACCGCTGGCGAAGTAACACAGAAATGTCCAAGCCCGAGCAGTTTGAATCCAGCGCAAGCTCCGAGGTATGGCAAAGTTTGATCATGTACACTATTTGCAGTTGGTGGTGCTTAGTACTCATCTATTTATATACATGTAGGGCAACGAAAGTGAAGACAATGCAGAGACGAAACCTCAATTGTTTGCCATCCACCCAAGTGAGACGATCGTGTTCCACTTAAACCCCGACGCAACGTCAACGACGCTTGGCTCGTCGACGTTCTTCGTCACAAACAAGTCGCGCAAGCAGGCGCTCGCGTTTAAAATCAAGACGACCAACCACGAAGGGTACTTTGTGAAGCCCAGTCGCGGTCTCATTGGCCCTGCGAACGCGCAGCAGGTCCACGTAGCCATGGTGAGTCCAAGTAAGCAGCCTGTGGAAGGCACGATGGAGTTGGATGCGAGCCATCAGCAGCGAGAGAAGAAAGACCGCTTCCTGGTCGAGATCGTCCCCGTGGACATCGCGACGTACCAGGAGCTGCTCGTGCTCGACGAAAAAGTGCTCAAGCGCGAGCTTTTGTCCATCTGGGGCAGCGCAGACGCCACGGCGCAATGCGAGAAAGCGATGCTCGGGTGCCGCATTGCGGACAAGTCGCGCGACTCCATGAGCAACCAGAACGTCAGCCACGACGCGTGGTGCTGAGCAAAGCGTTTATGCCTAAGCGCTGATTCTTTATCAACAATGTTGTAGGATGGATGAACCCGATTGTTTCTCCTCTTTTGTTTTTTTTATTTAATCATACAAAAAAATGAGTTTACAGCTAGCAATCCGTTCTTCTCTTCCGAAACACGTCAATCGTTGTGTAAAAAAGTGAAAAAAGGCAACTAATGCGCTGCAGTGTAAAGCGACACTCGCTGTTCCAAAGCCTTGGTGTACCAAGAAACTCGCAAAATCATACCTAGTGGTGGTACACGCAGACAGGAACGACGGCATCCAGATCAGGACCATGCGCCGCTTACGCCTGCACTTCCACGACGGCTTCCAAATTGTCCAGAAGCTTGATAGTCGACGACGTGCCGAGCATGTTGACGATCGTCGCTGGAATGTACCCCGAGAGGTCGACGTGCGCGAGCAGCGTGACGTCGCAGCAAGGCTTGCCATTCGCATCCGTCGTCTCCTGGATGATGTACCCTGTGACAATGTTCTCTCCGCGCACGGCGCCTTCAGGGAGCGGAACGCCTTCCAGTGGGATCGATCGACTCGCGATGACCAATCGTCCATCCGGGAGCGCAGTCGCGTACGTGACGAGCACAAACTCCCGCGCCGCGACAGGGAACACGCCCTTGCTCACGATCTGACGCAGACTCAGCTTGCCTTCTTCATCCACTGCCTTCAGCACATTCACCGCGTCCATCATGTCGTCCAGCTTGAGCAGCAGCACGGGGTCCAGCAGCGAGTTCTGGATCGTGACCTTGTCGGCCGAGATGCGGCGCGACGCGCGGAATGGGCTCCACGAGCTGCCTTCGACGGCGCCCTGCCAAATCTTGACGTCGCCCTCCTCATGCGCGTCAACAAGCTCCCACGTGGTCACCTTGTCATCGCCCGAGTGGCGCGCGAGTAGGATCTGCAGTGTCTCGTCCGCGAACGCGTGGAAGTCGATCTCGTCGACGCTCTTGTACGTCTTCACGTTGGCGGCCGCTGGCGCCGGCGTCGATTCGCCCCAAAAGTAGTTCATCGTGGCCGAGAGAGAGAGAGAGAGGGGAGGAGGGAGGGACGGTGGTTGTGCTTGGGAGTCGAGCGGACGTATGCGGATAGAAGCGCGTGTGCTTGGGCTGGCGCTTGTTTCGAAATGACGACTTTGGGGCGGATGGCGAGGGGGAGGAGAAGAAAAGGACGTCAAGGATGCGGAAAACCTGCGAAACCCAATGAAGCCATTGAGTCTACCCTTTTTGAAAGGTGTCTGCAATAATAATATATTAAAATTTTAGATAAATTGTTATTTGGATAGACATTATAAGAACCATTTTCTGCTACGTGAGTATTATTTACAGTAGTTTTTGACAAAAACAATGATAGACGTTGGTTAGAGGTAATAGATGGTCTGGATGGGGCAGCGGGTGATTATGACATGGAGCCAATCAACTCTGAGAGGCCATTTAAACACTCCGTTCTATGCCATGCTCCCTATACCCAACACATGTGCGCCGCAATCATAAACGCGCAAGGGTTGTTTCGTCCACCAGCTAAAGATTTAAAACTATAAGCACCACCACGCGAATCCCCCCAATGGTGCTTGCTACCACTGCTCCTAGATTCGTGACCACAGACAACGCGGGCAGCGGACTGCTAAGCAAGAGGAATTGGCGTGTTCGTGGTCCTATTGTGCGGGCAGACGCAGTTGTGCCTAGGTGCAAATTGCTCCCAGAACTGATCACAGCCATGGTCGAAGTTGGCACTCAGGAAGAGAATTGCATAGAGAAGACCTGTGCGTCATGCTTGTCGACACCGTAAATTCGGAGGCGTGGTGACTGTACGAGAACTGGGCGTACTCACTCGGTTGTGCTAATCCTATGGTTGATGCTTTTTTTGGCCCGACAGCAGACATACATCAAGCAATTGTCTGTCCACCAGATGATGTTGCTTTCGAGTCCAGAAGGAAGCAAACAGCGTCATTAACCATCTCGCACAGCTTCCCATGGAGCCTTCGATTTTGGGATATTACTCACCCCGGCCCTCTTCCTGCTCCCGTAGTTCCACACTGCCTTATGCGAGGCAATTTGTGGTCCAGGTGCGGATTACCTGAATATTGATGCCTTAGACTATGGAAGCAATTTATGCTACGTCATGTGGGTCTGGTGCGCCACTACCATTGTTGCCTCTCCTCTTAAGATTGAGACCGTAGCAATTTCGCTTCCATTATATGAGCAGTTGAAAGTCAATTGGTAAGAGATGATACTCGCTGAAAGGGCAAATCTCCCAGCTGTATATTTTCTTGCAAGGGTTGCTTCGACCTCCAGCTGCACATGCTGCCAGTAACGTGTTTGATCAACATTCTTTGTAGACAAGATGCTAGAATTTCACGTGGAACAAGCCTGATCACACATAAAATTACGAAGATCTTTACCGAGAACGACAACAAGATGGCTTTGGCTCTTGCGTACGCAAGCTTGACATGGAAATCAGCCTGCTCTACAGGAAGCGATTTTAATGTGTCATCTATTTGGTCTCTATATTGTATACAAAGTGCAATTTGATGCATCTTGAGCAGGTCATTCAAATTCTATCTATCGGCTTGGACTCCTTGGACCGAGTGAGCATATATGATGCATCTGGCCAGAAATACCACAGTCTTGCGCTACTTACAGCTTCTTCACAACTGCTTCCAAGTTTGCCAAAATCTTCACAGTCGCTGACGTGCCGAGCATGTTCACAACCGTCGCTGGAATGTACCCGGATAGATCCGCATGCGCAAGCAGCGTGACATCACAACAAGGTTTGCCATTCGCATCCACGGCTTCCTGAATGATGTATCCGGAGATCAAGTTGGTAGCGCGCACAGTTCCATTCACTGCTTGCACACCTTCCAAAGGAATCGATCGACTCGCAATGATCAATCGTCCATCGGGCAACGTCGTCACGTACGTGATAAATACAAACTCACGTGCTGCAATGGGGAAAGCGCCTTTGCTCACCATATGGCGCAGAGACATCTCGCCGTCCTTACCCACACTTTTGAGCACCTGCATGCTCTCCGTCATATCGTCCAATTTCAGCAAAACTTCGGGATCGAGCAACGCGTTCTGGATCGTGACCTTGTCGGCCGAGATGCGACGCGATGCGCGGAACGGGCTCCACGAACTGCCCTTAACCTCGCCCTTCCAGACCTTGCCGTCGCCCTCGGTCTGCGTGTCTACGAGCTGCCACGTCGTGACTTTGTCTTGTCCTGAGTGGCGGTTCAGCAGGATCTGCACGTTCTCTTCGCCGAATGCGTGGAAGTCGACGTCCGCAATGCTCTTGTACGCCTTCACGTTGGCGGCCGCTGGCGCTGGGGTCGTTTCGCCAAAGAAGAAGGTCATTGTAGCAATGGATGCAGAGGATGGAGCGTGTGCGGGCGTTGGCGCGTCTTGCGGAATGCGTAGCTGCAACGGGTGAGGAGCTCCAGAGAGAGTCTGAACCAGCAAGGTGGTGGTGCGAAAAAAAGATTCGGAAAAACTGCGGTATTTAATATTTAACATGTCAACTAATTGAATCCATCAACTTTAAGAGGTTAAAAAGTAGGTAGACATAACAGACACCTTTTTATAGGTTGACTGGATCCCAACCTATAAAAAGGGGTGGCATGTCTACCTACAGATTTTCGGTCTCTCTGTGTAAGTTGCTTGGCAGAAGTAGTATGTGACGTGCAAGATAAAAGGAAACTTATCATACTTTATAAATACTTGTTGTATGAGACCAAGAAAGCGCGACTTTGTGTGAGAGCTAAAACGAGGAATTGCATTTCGTGCTGGGAAGGTGGGTGCCCCAAGATTTTTAGGTCAGTATAAAAAAAATATAGGTTCTAATCCGTTACCGAGTCGGTACAGTAACGGATTAGAGCCTATACTTTTCTGAGCCAATCATGTCCAGTACCGGTAGTAAGCCACCATAGAGTCAGGGCACCCTGAAACGTTGCCGAGACTTCGCATTTGTACCCAAGTCGGTGCCACAGACCTTGCTGTTGTACTGAAGAGAACTCAACCTGCCCGCTGCGGTTATACGGAGCTCGTTCCTCCATTTCTCTACTTTAAATTGTTGTATAGGCCCTGGTTTTTTTTACTATGTGTTCCATTTTGGGAATACAAACCAAAAGCAGGACGGAGAGCTGTCGTGTGAAATGCTCATATGTTTGCGCCATTGTTACTCGCTGTCCATTCCCGACATTGGAAACATGCCATGCTCATACAACCCATGGCATCCACATGCAATCGCTTCGTTATAATTGTTTTTATTGATACTCGTTGTTTTCTAGTGCAGTGTTATTAAATAATAACCGATATAGTTATGCAATCGTACATCCAAACAAAAGTCGTGTGATGTTGGGCGCATTTTTGCCACGTGCATACGCTCTGAACAGCCAAAAACTTGCTTGCCTCACTCTTCCTTGCTTACATTCGTTCCACGACGGTTTGCAAATTCGCCAGAATCTTGACGGTTGTCGATGTGCCGAGCAAGTTGACGATCTTCGACGGAATGTACCCAGCGAGGTCGGCGTGCGCCAGCAACGTGACATCGCAGCACGGCTTGCCGCTCGCAGACTTGACTTCTTCAATGATGTACCCGGAGATCACAGTTATGCCACGCACAGCGCCGTCCGTAAGCTGCACGCCTTCTAGCGGCAGCGATCGACTCGCAATAATCATGCGCCCATCGGGCAGCGTCGTCGCGTACGTCACGATCACGAACTCGCGCGCCGAGACGGGGAAGATCGCTCTGGTCGCGAGCTGGCGCAGCGTCAGCTTACCTTCTTCATCCACACTCTTCAAGATACGCACGCTGCTCGTCATGTCGTCCATCTTGAGCAGCAGGTCCGGATCGATGAGCGCGTGTTGGATCGTGGCCTTGTCCGCATTGATGTGGCGCGAGACCTTGAACGGACTCCACGAGCTGCCCTGCACCTGGCCCTTCCAGATCTTGACGCCGCCTTTCGCTTGCGAGTCCACGAGGTTCCACGTCGTGAGCTTGTCCTGGCCCGACTGGCGGTCCAACAGGATCTGCACGCTGTCCTCGCCGAAGGCGTGGAAGTCGACGTCCTCGACGCTCTTGTACACCTTTGCGGGGTTGGACGCCTTCATCGTGGGCGGGCTCTGTGTGTGACGGTGTGTGTGGAGAGAGGAAGCGCGCGAATGAGCGGAGCTGATCGCACGCGTGCGGGCGGACGATTGCGCTGTGCTTGATCGTGCCGCGAAACGCGAAAAGCGGGTGCTGAATACAACCACGTGGTGGTGCTGTTGTGTGGAACAATCAACAGCTGCAAAAAAAATACATCATCCTGACAGACTTTATATTTCGAATGCTTGCCACATCAAAATCCATTGGCGGAAAGCAAGAAGCAGACACGGTGATTGGGTTAAAATGTGATTATTGCTTTGACTGTTACCTTTCATGCAGACAAAATGGAACTGCATACAAATTGTTATAGGTTTTCGAGTGCTGCACTGTTTGAGACGAACTTATTAATGGGGCGTGATCTTTTGCGGTGAAAGGTTGACGATACGGTGTCGCATACTGAGTTCAAGATATTGGAGAGCTTGACTAGTTTTAACCAATCATCCCTCGACAAGACAACCAAAACTGTTTTGACGTCATGTTGATGTCGTGCTTGATGTCAGATCGCGCAAATTGAGATGGCTGCACTAGGTTTACAACAAGGAAACCTTCTGTCAGCCAAGGTGTCTATTACTTATTACCCTTTTAACATGGTAAGCAAAATGCCGTGAGTTTTGTGTCGTGTAACATCTACTCTCTCTACATTGTATCCAATCTTTTAGTCGAAATTTTTTGGCATAATTTACAAACTGAATACCTTTCTAATTTGATAATCAATGCTAGTTGTAATGTGAAACCACAAACGCCCACATAGCTTGATTATGGCTCTTACAACTTTGATTATGGCGCAAGCTGCCATGGACAAGCTGCTCGATGGCGTTGTCCATTTGCATACAGGCGAAATAAACGCCGCATGTGTCCTCCAATGCGTTGTAATGTGAGTGTGCACCTGTCTGACGAGGAGAAGACGACAGTGGACGCGACATGGGGGTCTTCATGGCATCGCACCTCAGTAAGACGATCGAGGACTTGGGCCCATATTCGTCCATGAAATTATATGCTAAAGGTGCACATTTTGTCTTCTTCAACTCCTCCCCCATCACGACCCAGGTCTTTCTTCTCCGTCGATCCTCTCTCGCCGCCTTTCTTCCTCTAGAAGGATGCGTCCTGAAGGAGAGAAAGGAGCCTCAAGCGAATGGTCATTTACTTGCAACTGGTTTGTCAATGATGATGATGACGCTGGGCGTCAAGTGGGAGCAACTTAATCCCCATAGCGGTGGTGTTTCCATGCGTCGCTACGGTATCCATCAATAGTGTAAACCCAGCAAAGTAGACAAGGAGAAGCTTTGGTTGGTCTCCATGGTCTCCATCCTCTCTTCTCGTGAGATGTACCCACTCACTCATGATCTATATTACGCCAAAAAAAGAATGCATGATGGAGCAAGAAAGAGAATGCAAACAAGAATGCTCGCCTACGTCTACCCAAGCCCAAACACCAACCGATTTTGCTGAACAGACAATGCCTTCCTCTGCTTTACAGCTCGCATTTATACTTTTGATTAATGATTTGGATGCTGATATTTTGAAAAAAGTGTGGGCGTGAACCATTGCACATTCATAGAAACTTTGCACCTTCATAAATGTATTGGTTGTAGCGTGGATTGTATAATTTTATGCAGGAGCCTTCTACAAAGGCTTTTGTGCGTCGAGTCGTTGCAAATGCCGCTTCGTGGTCTGAACTCTCTATGGCAACAAATACTCCAAGAGGTTTCTCCCACGATTTCCCATCTGCTGGCATGTTGCTGGTCGAGAGCCTCCTAATAACGACATCTTCAGTCTCAAACACTACACCATATCAACTGTTCATGCTCCTACGCTCTTATTAGTCACTTCCTTATGCCGAGGTGTACGTGCGCCACGTCGGATGCGGGTTGAAAACGTTTGATAATCAGTTGGTGCCCAGCTATGCGCATCTCCGTCCATGCCTCGCCCTTCTCCAAAAAAAATAAAGGAGAAACAGCTGGAGAACGGGCGCGTGAGCGCAGCAGCCGCTTGCCGCGTTCACTTTTCAAACAGACCCAACACGCAGCAACCGGCACTAGGTCTGGGACAGGGCCATCGATAGCGTTTCACTTCATCATTTACTGCCGTTAAGTCAAGAAGCCCAAGAGCCGCCAGCAATGACCCGAGACACGCCAGTCCAGATGATGCGCAAGTCCATGTCGCTGCCGCCGCGGCCGCCCGCAGTCCGCCACCGCGCGTCGCTCCAGGAGACCGGCAAATCGTTCAGCAGCAAATCGTTTTCTAAGCGGCGGCTCGAGCGCCACTCGTCGTTCAATGGGATGCAGTCGCAGTCACGCTTCGAACTGTCGTTGCTCGAGCACGTGCAGGTTGAGTTCGTCAAGGCGTTTGTGCCCGCGAACAAACTGTCGCAACCGCGATACGTGATGCGGATCACCAACGTCGCGCTTGGCCAGTCCTGGGAAATGGGGCGAACGTTCAAGGAGTTCCATGAGCTCAAGGAAGCGATCGTGAACGTCATGGATCACGGCCATTTCTGCCCGTCGAATTGCCCGTGGATCTACATGTACGTATCGCACCATTTCCCGCGGCGGCACCTCTTCCGATCGCGAAGCCCCAGTGTGATCTCGGCGCGCCTTACAGAATTGCAAAAGTTTTTAACCGACGTGCTGCGCATGTCGCGCGAAAAGCGAAGCCTCGATTGCTCGATCTCGTCCGATGCGTTCCCGCGCATTCTCTACGATTTCCTGTTCGAAGGCATGGTGTTTGACCCGTCGGATTTCAACAACACGGCGCTCGAAGACCGCATGTCGTTTGTTGGCGGCAGTAGACTCTCCGAGTACTCGGTGCCCGAAGAATCCTGCTCGATTTGTCGGCGATCGCTTATCGGTGCCGAACCAACGACGATCACGAACGTGAGTCCGCCAAGCTCCAACGCGGAGACCACGAGCTCCCACTCGACCACCGACATGAGCGACGACATGGACATGCAGTCGCTCACGACGCTCGAGTGCGGCCATGTGTTCCACGACGAGTGCATCCTCGCGAAACTCAACGAGCATCTCCAGTGTCCACTCTGCGTCGACCCTGTTGGAGCGTAAAATATCAAGCAAAAGCAAAAGCACTGCAGCAGCCGTCTCTCTTGTCGCCTCCAGTCATAGTTTTTTTCGGGTAACCCCACGTTCCTACTTTCCGTGTCTCTCCTTTGTAATATTTGGTTTCATTTTCTATAATTTATATTGGCATTAACGCACTAGTTTCCACTCCGTAACTTTTTCGCAGTGCTGGCAGCATCATTATCACCCTTTCTCATCAAGCAGCGGCGCGCATTCAGCTGGGCATCTTTGCATTCATTTGCACTTGAGCTGCTCGTGGACAGAGGCACTGAACATGTGAGCTCTGCTGTGTGATCATCGCTATGCGAACATGATTACGCACGTCTGCGACAGGGGACCCAAGAGTTGTCTTACACTATGCTCCACATTTTATCCCACAAGATGTTTTAGAAATATGTAGATCGCTCCACTTTACTAAAGTGGCGCTTGCATGTGCAACACACAACAATCTCGACCATGAAGAAGAGCAGTGGATGGAACCAAGAGGTACATACGTATGCTCTCTATGTGTGCGTTTACTTTCTCTGTCAATACGTTTGCGAGCCCATAGCTATGTGCTTTTTGTTGTCGGCGCTGTGCTCATTCTGCTTATATGTGTGTTGCTGTTCACTCAGGTCACAGACGATGAAGGACGGCGCCGGTTCCATGGCGCGTTCACGGGCGGCTTCTCCGCGGGGTATTTCAATTCGGTCGGCAGCAAGGAAGGCTGGCAGCCCAAGACGTTCTCGTCGTCGCGCCAGAGCCGTGGAGGTGCGATTCAGCAGAGCGCTGAGGACTTTATGGACGAGGACGATGATCCGCTGCTCGGGAAGCGGCTGGAGACGACCCAGCAGTACGATCCACTGCGCATGGGTGGATCGCGACACGCACGACGCGATGAAACATTTCCGTCGGTAGCGGACAAGCCGCGGAACGCGTTCGAGGCACGTGTGCTGCAGCTGAATACGGCAACTAGCACTCCTGCTCAGCCGCACTCAGCGATGAATTTCCTGGACGAGTTCATGGTCCCCGTGAATGACTCGATTGGCGCGAAGCTGCTCAACCGAATGGGCTGGAAAGAAGGCCACGGCATTGGTCCGCGGATTCGCAAGCGTAAGTTCGAGGACACGTCTGTGTCTGTATCTACCACTGCTCCTACTGAAACCACTGTCCACAAGAATGAGGACCAAGTTGTAGTGCATATCCCGCCGCGCAATACGATCAACGTCTCAGCGTTCCCAAAGCCCAAATTGGACAAGTATGGCGCCGGTTTTGACCCCTACGTGAATGCACCGGAATTTTCGCGATACAAGCAGCAGATCACGAATGCGCAGCAGCAAAAGCTTGAGAAACGACAGATTGTGACCTTTTCCGATGCGATGAAAGCTACAACGGGGAGCTATGAGACCACGACGGGCTTTGGTCTGGGTGCGCTGGAGGAGAACAACGATCTCGACGTGTATGGTTCAGTGTCGATGGCGGAGTTTGACACAGCGATTGGACCTGCGACCCTCACTAATGGAGACGAGATCAAAATGCTTGACTCGGAAGCCCAGGAGTCTCGCGGTGGCGGCCGCCGGGCACCAACGTTTTGCACCGACGGACGTCCTGCGTTGCCCGGCTTTGAGCTAGCATACGCAAAGGAGAAACCCCCAAAAGCAGTGGCATTACGTCTGGAAGTGCCATCAAACTTCAAGCCCTACCATCGTTTCAATGATGATAATGAAGACAACGCGAATGAGAATGCAACATACCCGATGCACGATTTTACCACGGGAAAACGCGGTCGAGGGTCGCTTATGACAGCGAAGCAGCGTGCTGTCTTACTTGGTGAATCTACAGAAGAACAAATCAATGTAGCGCCACCTCCGCAGACAAAGGAGATCGGTGGAAGTGTGTTTGAGTTGCTCGGTGAGGAGCAAAAAGCGAAATTGTACGTAGCAGTGGCTAAGGCGAAGATGCAAAGCCAGCAGAAACCTATGCCAGCGCCAAAAGCACGGGAACCGTTGGTGAAAGGAGCTGCTGGGGACCAGTTTCGTGCCAATATCACTGCATCGATTGCAAAGCGGTTTGTGTCTGCGTCCTCGAGCAACAGCGACGCGCAAGATACCGGGACGAGCCATGCGGCTTCGAGCAAGCCGTCGTATCGGACTCAAAATGAATGGCTTCCGAGCTCGTTACTTTGCAAGCGGTTCCATGTTAAGTGTTTGTCGGCTACTGCGACGGACGCCTCGAAGGACGAAGACAAGAAGCGCGACCTTTTTGACAAAGAGCTCGTTCCGCACCTCGTCGAGTTTGCCGCAGGGCGTCAACGAGACACAAGAAGCAGCATTCCACCCGTGGAACGCCCTGGTAATGCGGTCACTACTGCTACTAATACGGCTAAGCCGCTCGGTGCTGTTCGTCACGACGAAGACGATGACCTTCCGCCACTCCCACCCGTAGAACGACCTGCTGCGAGTCTCCTGAAGTCCATTTTTGAGCCCTCGGATGAAAGTGATGTGGAAGAAGGTGATGAGGACGCCGAAGATGAAGACAGCGACGATGAGGATGATAAAGGCGACGATGCGACAAGAACTAAGACCGACGTGATTGCTCCAAAAGCGTCCTCTGTGGACGGAGTCACTCAACCGAGTTCTATCGTAACACGAGACCCGAACAGTGTCACATCTACCGCCAAGTTGACACCGAACGAGACGAAACGTTACGACTTGGAGACAGAACGGTGCAGAGACCGAGCAGCGATAGCAGACGCCACGAGCGCCTCAAGCGAGAGTGACATCAGCGAAGACGACGCCAAGAAGAAGAAAAAGAAGAAGCACAAGAAGAAGCACAGCAGCAAAAGCAAAAAGAGCAGTAAAAGCAAAAAGAGCAGCAAAAGCAAGAAGCGGTCTCGTGCGTACTCGGAAGACGACGATGACGATGCGAGCGATGACAGTGTCAGCGATGACAGGAGAAGAAAGCACCAGTCATTAACGAAAAAGGACTCGAAGAAGCGCTCGTCGTCGTCGAGAAAGCGCAGTCGAAGCCAAGGCCGTTCCACGTCCAGACACAACAAACACTGGCGCCAGTAAGCAACATAATTACAATGAATGAGTTCAACTCACGGAGGATTTTTGATTTGCATGCTCAAGTATCTTGTTCAAGTCGCTAAGTGCTCAAACGGATTATCTAGAAAGATTCAACAGAGTTTAGTGCGCGTCATGTGGTAATGCATTATGTATAAGTGTGTGTGAGGGGTCGTCTAACTATTAAACCTATAATTTCAGACAAAAGTAAATTAATCAAAAGTCTTCTTGGATCCTTGGAAGTTCTGGATCGAGGATGGCTGGCGCTTTGGAGGACCGTCACCACGGCCACCACGACCTCCACGGCCACCGAAGCCGCCACGACCACCACCACGGCCACCACCACGTCCACCATCAAAACCACGGCCACCGCCACGGCCACCACCACGACCGCCAAAGCCACCACGGCCACCGCCACGTCCGCCATCAAAACCACGGCCACCACCGCGGCCTCCACCGAAGCCACCGGCACCGTTCTGGTCGCGAGACTTGGCAAAGTTCACACGGATCGCACGGCCATTGACGTACTCACCCGCCATCTTGACGGCCTCATCGACGGCTTCCGTCGTGGCAAAGTCAATGTGACCGAAGCCACGGAACTCACCGGTTTCACGGTCCGTGGCCAAACGGCAGCTCACAATCTCACCGCAGTGGCCGAACGATTCGCGGATCGAGTCTTCCGTGACGTCCCACGCCAAGTTGCCAATGAACACGCTCGTGCAGCCTTCTGGCTTCTCGTCAAACATGTTCTTCTTCTCAGCGGTACGGATCTTCATCCAGCGACCACCAAAGTCTTGACCGTCCATGGCGAGACCCGCAGACACACCTTCAGCAGTGGCAAAAGTGACAAAAGCGGTACCAGACGAGCGTCCGTTTTGCAATGGGATGCGCGCACGGGTAATTTCACCGCAGCCGGCAAAGTGTTCCTTGACCTCGTCTTCGGTGGCCGACCATGGAAGACCAGCAATGAAAATCTCGAGCGACGCGGCTGGCTCAACAGCGGCGGCCTCGCCGTTGTTCTGCTTGTGCACCTTCAATGGAGCGTCCTCAACCTCAGAGTTCTTACGCTTCTTGGAGATGATCTTTGGTTCTTCGGCTTCATCGTCCGACGAGTCCGACGAGCTGCTGTCCGAGGACGACGACTTGGCCTTCTTGGCTGGAGCGGCAGCCTTCTTGGCCGCTGGCTTCTTTTCTTCATCGTCCGAAGAGTCCGACGAGCTGCTGTCCGACGACTCGGCCTTCTTGGCTGGCACAGCCTTCTTGGCTGGTGCAGCCTTCTTGGCTGGGGAAGCGGCCTTCTTGGCGGCAGGCTTCTTCTCGTCGTCCGAGGAATCGCTGTCCGAGGAGCTGCTGTCCGACGACGCGGCCTTCTTGGCAGCAACTGGTGCCGCCTTCTTCACGGCTGGGGTCTCGTCATCCGACGAGTCGGAGCTGCTGTCCGAGGACGACGCGGCCTTCTTGGCAGCAACTGGCGTGGTCTTCTTGGCGACAGGGGCCTCGTCGTCCGACGAGTCCGAGCTGCTGTCCGAGGACGACGCGGCCTTCTTGGCGACAGGCTTCTTGGCCACGACGACCTTCTTGACGCTCTCGTCAGAGCTCGAGTCCGACGAGCTGTCGGAGCTCGACGCTGGCTTCACAGGGGTTTTGGTGATCTTCTTGGCCATTGTAGCTGCTCGAGAGGGGAGGAAAGGCGGAGGGGGTCTGTGTGGCGTGCGCCGTCGAGCGGATATATGGAACTGATGCTGCGGAAGGTATTGAAGGCCGGCGCGCCGCGGAAATGATTGGAGGGATCGATCGAAACGACACTCTGCATTTGGTTGGCTATTGCCCATTGACGCTTCGTGCGACCTTCGCGCGACATACATTAAACGGCCTCTTCCTCAAACTTTTAGGCTCCATAAAAATGTAGGCTGCAAAGTGGAATGCTCTATCTGTATGACTCATACACTGTTCCACAATGAAATGTGGGCTACATAAGGTTTTTTCTTTGTTTTTCTTCTTCTTCTGGCGCGGGAAAAGCAAAGGAAAACCGCGAGGTTTTATGTTTCAATTGTGTACCAGACATCTCGGACCACGTAGTTTTCGAAATCCCCACAAGTGCCGAGCGATAGATAACGTGGAGAAATAGCGACGATGAGCGGCGACGATCTGGTTGAAGCAGTGCCCGCGACGGACGCGGCGCTGCTGGCGGCGGCGACTGACGCGCCCGGCTCCGAGAGTAAGAAACGCCGCGCGCGGTCGGCCTCGTCCTCTTCGGGCTCGACGCCCAGCGCCGCGTCCTTGGGCGTAGCTCCTGGCGTTGCAGATGGCGACAACGTCCTTTCGGCTTCGACTGATTCCATCTCGGTGCTGGATGTCCCTCCTGGAAGCGATGGTGTTGCAGTGAACCCCACTGCTGCCGTCATTGGCGCTGCGGCCAATGCGTCATCGACGAATACTGAAGACGAAGAACCAGACAACACTGAGTTCACGGAAGACGAGAACGACGCAATGCAGGACGTGATGGCCAAGATGAAGGAAGCGACCGATGCGAGCACGACGCAGTTCAACAGCCAGCCAGAAAAGCGCATGCAGCTCTTCGAGAGCAAGCGTATGAACCGCGTGTCGTTCAACTCGTGGTTTGAGTTTGACTCGTACTTTGAGATGTACATGCAAGACACGTTCCAGCCGTTCCGCATGCGCTCGTCGTGCAGTGTCGAAGCATATCGTCGCAACCAGCAAAAAGTGATGATGACGAACAAGAACTCGCGTGGCAGACGCATCGAGTTCCCCGACTCGGCGATCCACCATCACCGGATATACATGTGCACGCACGCGATGAAAGCGCGATGCCGCGGCGCTACGACGCGGCCCGGACAGAAATACCGCGGCATTGGCTGCATTGCGAAGATTAACGTAAAGATCAGTCCGTCGGACAACCCGAACCATTACATGGTGATCGTGACCGACCAGGTACGCAATGTTGAACCTGAAACGCATCTTGAAGCTCGATATGATACTGACCTTATTTTTTAAATGTACAGGTTGTGTCGCACAATCACCCGATTAGCCGTGAGATCTACGAGGCATACCCGGACGTGCTGCTCAAGACCATGCGCCGCAACCAACTCGCTCCGACGCTACCGCGTCAACTAGCGCCCAAGTTTGAGAGCCCGTCGCAGACGCAGAAGTTTGAGCGCACACTCAACCTGCTGACGCCGCTCGCGGAAGCGATGGCGCGCTTGACCGACGAGGAGTACGAAGCCCAGTTTGCGGAGTTACAGAAGGTGTACGCACAGACGATCACGGAACACAACACGGTGTGAGCATTGGTGGACCCTTGGGCTTGCGCTAACGCATGCATACATACAAGAAGCAAGACGTTGGATGGGTGTGGCAAGCGCGGGGGAGAGAAAAGATTGGTCGTTTTGTGTTTATACGCTCTATATTTCTACGTGTACATGGATAATCACAACGCATCCCGTTTCCTTCAGCATGTTCACTCTTCATTACTACCCGAATTGCATGTGGTTACGATGGAAGGGTACACATCGCTTGTAACAGATTAATTCTGAGGTTAGGTCGCTTATAACAAAAGCATTCTTCAACAACTTCTACATTACCGGTATGATGGATTTTCTTAAGGCCAAATGTGGAACTGGAGAGCATCATACACGTAATCACCTCTACAAGAGACAGCTCATGCATCTATACAACGCAAAGGCACTCCATGCCAATGCTACTGTCTCCAGGATCCGCATATTTGCTCCAACTTTGGCCTCCGCTCCTGTGCGTGAAAAGGTGGTCTCCGCCTCTCTTGCTGTCACTTCGAACATATAGGTGGCCGTAACGCTGCTTTTTCTCCCTCTTCCTCCCATCAGAAGGCCACTTGACGTCCCCAAAAATTACAAATATAATTCCATCCAAGACTACGTATGAACCACGCTAGCCAAAATAACTACAGCAAATAGCCACATACTTTTCTAAAATAGCGAAAGCCACCAAAAGAAACGAAAGAAGACAAGCGTAACAACAACCGGCGATCATCGGCACCAACAGGAAGAAAAGAAGCGCGTGTGCTGCAGGTGCGTACAGCCCTCCATGCGCCGCCCCCATGTGCTCATTGACGTGTGTATGAAGTGCATGCGCACGGTGCATATGTGAAGGCAGCTAAATGGCGCTCCCCCTTCGCTTTTTCTAACTCTCTTGGGCAAACTCTGGCGCTAACCAAGTGTTGTTATGTGGGAATTCCGCATTCTCTCTTTGTCATAGGAAGTGACTGTAAAGAAGCAAGGAGAAGACAAAGCAGCAGTCGTTAACGATGGCCGATACGAGCGGCCTGGATGTGGCGATCGCGCCGAACTCGAGCGTGATTTTGGAGCCAGCTGAGTCGCTGACGTTCCACTTGCAACCGCAAGCGGCGCCGCAGGCCGTGCTCACGATCCGCAACGTGTCAGACGAGCGCAAGATCGCGTTCAAGGTGAAGACAACGCGTCCGCTGCGGTACTTGGTGCGTCCGAACCAGGGCATGCTAGGCCCGAACGGCTCGGCATCGATCATGGTGATCTTGCAGCAGCGCGACTGCGACGAACTGCTGCGTCTGGAGCCGTCGGAGCGCCAGCTCTCGAACGACAAGTTCCTGGTGCAGAGTATTTACGCAGATGACAGCTTCTACGAATTAGTGAAGACCAAGTCGACGAAAGAGATGGCGGACGATCTCACAAATATGTGGGCGCACACGGATAAGCGCAGCTTGTCGAACAAGAAGCTGCGCTGTCGCTTTGTCCAGGACGATCCAAGTGCCGCAGTGACGTCTGCTGCTGCGCCAGGCAACAATATCAACAACACCGAAAGCCCATTGTCATCGCGATTCCCGTCGAAGAGCAGCATTTACAGCAGCAGCAACTCGCTGCTGCCGACGAAGCAAGTCAGCTTGGAGGAGTCCAGCCCTGTTCGCCCAAATGTCGATGCGGCCGATGTGTCCACACCAGCGCAGCTCACGGCAGCGCTGCTTCAGGAAACGGAGAAAACGACATTAAAGACTGGCGATGCGACTCCGACTAAGGTATGACTGCGGATCGGGCGAATACCATTGCTCACGCTGAAATCTAACCTTTCTGCATCTTTGGCTAATGTGTGTGTGTGTGTGTGTGTGCTTACAGGACGAAATTGTGGCGTTGCGAAAGAAATACGATGAGCTTGTGTCGTTTACGGTACAGCTCACAGGTCAACGCGACGTGCTGTTGACGGATCTGGAGAAAACATATCCTCTTTTCATGATGTATTTGCACATTGCATGTTGCCTGCCTGACTCTTGCTTGCCGTGGTTAATCAGTCAGCAGTCTATCTTGTACTTTCCTTAACCGCATTTTTCTCCCTTTTTTCTCTCGAGAGTACGCGTCAGCTATTGCAGAAGGCTAGTTCGGATGCCCAGCGAGCGAAAAAGATCAATGAAGATGTCTCGGGGTCGACTCTGCGTCAGCGCAAAACCGGCGCAACAGCAGGAAACGGCGGCAATAGCTCCGATGCCACGCAACTTTCCACAGCCAAGGGGCCCAACGATCCGACGGTAAGTCTCCTGCGTATGCAGATCAATTCTCCATGTCGTGTCCCCTCTAATCCGTGTTTTTCTTGTGTGAATGGTGCCACAGGCGTTTGGATTGTTCCACTTGTTGGTGTGCGCGATCATTTTCTTTTTGGTGGGACGCTATTGCTAAGTATTCGACAATGTCAACCAGTGTATGAGGGGAGGGAGAAGGCATAAGGGGAGAGAAACAAGTTGGAATTTCACTGCAGGTGCTGGGATTGTTGTTGTCGTCGTCGGATAGAAGAAGCCTCGCGAGAGACAAAAGGAACGAGACGACTGAGGTGAAGAAAAAACTACTGTTGCATCCGCTGGATCCTGTTCATTCCAATGTGGGAGGATAGCTTTCGTTTAGCATCTCGGCACCGTTGCTTCTTCGCACCCCCCTCTCACTATGCTTTCACAACCAAGTAGGCTCGCACAGAAGAAACATAAGGGAACGAGGCGTGATAACGGACGCAACAACAACATCCTCACTGCGCTTTTTTCCCCTTCTATTGCTTTCCTCCAGCTTCTTAATATTCATTCACCTAGCACGATGGCAACTCGTTTCTGCTACTTCCTAATGTGGCCAGCGCTCGCTAAAACAAAAAGTCACACGTCGTCAATTGAGAATCGTCGCAAAGCTCATCTTGCGCTTGCCGGCGCTGACACTCGTCAATGGCGCAAACGCTTTGCGCTTGTTGTAGTGACCACGGCCGTCAGGGCCACTGCTTTCACCGCCATCACTGCTGATACCCGAGCCGTGAATGCGGTCTCTACTGTTTCTGGCTAAGCTCTCTTTCATGGAAAGCATGGCGATCGCCGCGGCATCGCTGTCTGAGTGGTGGCCGAGAGAAGAAACACTTTGCAGTCGTGCCTGCGGTTGCACATCGGGAATCACTACAGACGCTGGTTTCGCTTCAGCTTCGCGCGGTGGAGAAGCTGCAAAGTCGTCCTGGAAGGTGCCATCGTCATTGCCGTCGTCTTCACCATCGTCCTCCTCGTCACCATCGTAATCTCCTACGCTTTCCATTTGCTTCAGTTGCCACGCATCCCCTCTCAAAGCATGCACTTTCACGAGCGGAACAGAATCCTCGGACCGTGGTGATAAATCGCGCGTCTGGTGTTCCCCACCGAACGAATACTCCCCGTACGTGCCTGCTCCTGGTCCTGTTCCCCCGGACGGTGGTGAGTTCCCTGGCGTGTGATTCTGGCGGCTGCTACGTGGCGAATTCGTTCGAGATCCTCCGCCATTATTCCCATTTGGGAAAAACGATCCGCTGCCCCCGGCACCACTACCGCCACTGCCGCGGCGACCCGTTTTCTGCGCGTCGTGCTGGTCGATGCTCGAGCCCGTCGCCTCCATAAAGATGTGCTCCAAGCGGTCGATCATCTGCAACAGCGGCACGTACGTCGCAAATGGCTGCTTCATCAAAATCGTATGCATGAACTTGTGCCGCGTCGCGTACCCGGTCCACTTGTCATGCTTTTTCAAAATCTATGTTGTTCGTGGCAATAATAGAGCGCACAATGTTTGTTAGTCACGTTCGCATGACCCAATGCACAAACAAGGCATTGCATTGCACACTTCACGTACTTTGGAGATGCCACAAAAGTTCATCACGGCAAAGTTCTCGAGCAGCAGTAATTCCTTGTACAGTGACACACAGCTTTTCATCAACTCAGTCTTGGTTTCGGGCTTTGGAGACGCCTATTCGTAGCATGTCCAGTAACGATGCAAGTTAGCACTCTATTGGCCATTCGCGTGCAAACACATCTACAAACATATATATATATATATATATACAATGCGCACCTTGAGGTCGATAGAGATTTGCTCAATGGCTGCAACCTGGTTGGTATGTTTCGCTTGCTCTTGCACAAAAAAATCGGCCACTTTCTTGATCTCGACGCGCAACGTGCGAAAGAAATTCATCTCATCGGGTGATTTGCCTGCACAAACAAACCCATATGCAGCAAATTCGTTTAGCTACAAACGCACACTCATGTGTGCACATTGCACCAACGTACGGATGCTGTCGTTGTCTTCTTTCGCGGACGGTTTGATCTTGGTTTTCACGAGCTTGTCACCCTGCAACTTTTCCTCCTTCTGGATATGCGCGCAGTCCTTGATGATGTGTTTCAGCTGCTTGTAGTCGACCCAGTGCGGTTCCCAGGACGACGACGACATCTGCATCGACTGCTGTAGCACCTTGCCGAACTTCATCGTGCTGCAATGTTCACTTCCTGCGTGTGTACTGCTCTTGCTGTTATCGACTCGCAATTGTACGATGGCACCCAATCACTAGCTCCTGCTTCGCTGGTCGTCGTCACGGGATGCAACTTTCGTTTTGTCGCTGTTCCTTTTTCCGTCCAGAGCTCTCGTTGACGCGTTCTGCACAGAAATCCCATCACACACACATGCGCAAATTCACACATACACAGTCAGTATCGCATCACACTTTCGCTCTCCATCATCATTGGCATCTTCATCTTTTTGCGCATTTCTTAAATACAATGCAATGCATGCGGTCGAGCTACACCCACATGCCACGGTGTGAATGTCCGCCCGAATTGGAAGAAACTGCGTGTCGAGAGGGCGGAAGCGGTAAAAAGAGCGAATAAGCGCGTCCCACAGACGTCCGCGTTCGATGACTCGCTCCCCCTTTTTTTTCGTTCTTCCTTCTCCCTCCTCCACCGCGTTCCTCCTGCGTTCGTTCTGTTTTAGCATCACAGAATCATGGAATGAACAGCTGGACGGCGCGAGATTCGCTCGCCATACAAACTCCCATATACAACGCCCCCCTCACACACAGAAGAGAAGAATGGAGGGGGGGGGTTGCCTCACGCATGCACACACAGACGCACACTTGCTAACGCATACAGATACGCACGAACATGCATGCACAAGAGTTCCCTTACCACGCACACACCTGGGTGGAGCAAACTTAATAACTTGGTCTATGCCGAACGCGGTGGTTCTCGCTATGGCGGCACCAATTTACCCTGCATTTACAGTAGCCAATTGTTCGCACTGCCAGATGGCCGCGATCGCCGACAAGGTTGCGCGAATGTGGCCCGAACCCGCTCTGCCTTGGCGGAAAGTGGCGCGAAGGGGGGCGGTTTTGCATGTGCACGCGAAACGCCACTCTCTGAAACTTAATGTTCAACTGGCCCTGTGGGGAAAAGTGTAGGCTGTTGGATAGGTTACAGGGCAGAGTGATGGTTGTGGGAAGAGCGCACCTGACCAACCACACAACAAGGCTGTGTTTGCGACAGTGTTGTTGTGAGAAAAAAACTAGGTAAACTTTTCGTATCGCCAGCTTCATCTGCCCCTACAATACGTTGCGATCTTTACTCAGTAACAGAACTGTCATGGCGTGCGCTTTGGTTGGAGGTTCTTTTTCCTTTCGTCGCGGCGGATCTTTCCGTCGTTGGCGTGCGTACGTGCGCAAACTGCGAAAATGCTTCGAAGGCAGGTGAGAAGGAGGACGGAAGCACCGGGTACGCGGTACAGCGGCGGGAAACCGAGGGAGTTCAACCGGGTGCGCTCTGCATGGCACCGCCCACGCGCGCGCTACTATTAAATCAGGCTTTGGTTAGCATGCATGACTGTGGATTTCCAACTCTTTTGCTTTTTTTGCTGGACACCACACACACACACATACACACATACTCAGTCAATGATCACAGGCTCTTTTGCTCTTGGAGTGTTGCACAAGTCGTGAGGCGCACAATCGTTTAGATGAGCTGATGGAGAGAATGCAGAAACTGTACGCTGCTCGTCATCATCAGGTGAGTGCACCGTCAATTGGATCTTTGCCAATCTGCTATGGAGACTCGAAAGATATCCTGGGCCAGCATTTTGCTGTAATTGTGCGTCCATTTCAAAATTATTATCGTTGGCGACGACACATTATGTACTCTGCAACCACGTGAAGCCGCACAACGACATGCAGCAGCATTGGCTCTCGGGATCACCTCACAGCAACCACAACAAGACGCCAAGCAAATCCTTGTGCCGTCTTTTTATGTGGCGCAAGCCTGCGCACCTGGCTCGAGAGCGCATCTTCACCCACAAAATCGACTAAACCTCCCCAATAGACTACACTCTGTACTCTACTCTTGTCGCTCCTGTCGCAGATGGCGATTGTCGTGCGCGGCATGCTCTCTTGATTCCATCTCCTCTCCGAAATTCAGATTCTCCGTTAAACGGCGGTCGCTTGTCTCGTGGGCGATTAGCTCTACGGAATGCTGTGTGTACGTTGTATGTGTATGTGTGTATGCCGTTCATCCCGATGTGCTTCGCCCATCTGAACTAAACCGCAGGGAACATGATTTGGTGCATGCGCCAAGGCGCAATCATATGCAAAATGCCGTCCACTCATCCTCGAATGCGGCAACTCATCATTTCAGGCTGTTTGGTAGTTTTACATGTTGAGTGAGTTCTTTTTCTGCAAGATGCATCAAGTCTCAGAGGTTGGGTCCACAAGTTGACATTTGCCACTAAGTAGCCAACGCCACCGATCTGCTTGCTTTCGGTCACTGGGTGTATCACCCAGCAAAATGCAAACATGCACCAGAGCTGCAGCGCTGACAATTGACGGTGCATTTATCTGCACATGCAGATCACTGAAACAATGCGATTACATGACATTCACACGCGTCGGCATTCACTGATCGCGCATGTCATGCAAATGGGCACGTGCACAAATTGCACCACAGCCAGTCACATCTGAAGGCGTCACCGAGCAGGTGCGTCAGTGCAAGATCAACAAATGCTGCGCCGTCTCAACCAGTCATCTCTCGTCCCATGAGCGCATCTCGCTTTTCGTGGCAACGCAGACCATCTGCAAAACGCTCTCATCGTGCAACAAGAGTGAGTTCATCCGTTTTTTCTCCATCGATTTGCCAAACGCGAGGTGTGTTTTGCGCTAAAAACATGCCGTTGTTGACTTTACGATATTTGACGACTTAGTTGAAAATGGTGACTTACTCGTCTCCGTACAAAATCAGGCTGCTCGGTTGTTGAAGATTCGATTTTGCAGTAATGACAAGATGCCAACCAAGTGGCGGATGCCGGACGATGGCGACGCCGCCGCCAGCGCCACATACAGTTTCGCATGCATCGCCAACGAGTTTCTATGCGCGTGGAGATTCGTCCAGATGCTGCGCTCTATGCGTGTGGTGCGATTTGCAGCCTTTAAGTTGTCAGCTTTTTGCGGCCAACAGGTGAGTAAAATTGTCATGTCTGTGGTGTATGAGCGCTCTTTGATTCAATGGCAATGGAGACAAGTTGCAGCTGTGTGCTTGTGTATGATGATCAACAGGTACAACGCGTGTTTGCAAGTATAGCTATGCAGTTGTGTGCGCGATGCAATAATGATGCAATCGCTGGCAGTTGATCGTGGGCACTTTGAATGGCAGACTCGCAAGCATGCACACATGCAGGTTGCACGATTTGGGATCGTGAATCTTGGCCCAGACACTGCATTTTCATTGGTCGCTGTGCACTGACCAGCCGAAATGCGTGGCCCGTTTGCTGGGTATCTGAGCGGCATGACGAGCCATAGGGAGTGGAACAACCTGCCTGCTTTGTCACGAGCGAGAGGGGAAATGCTCTCGTTCGCGTCGTCGTCCTGAATGCAGCAAGCAGAGGATGACGAGCCGTCCCTCTTTTTTCTAATGCCTCCCTCAAACTGGATCGACAAGAGGGGGCGAGGCACCGTTGACAGCGACGATTTCGTGATAATCGCAAAATTTGTCGAAATCACGATTTTTGGTCGCGACAATTTCGCGGTTTTTCGTGGCACATTTGCGAATCCCACCAAACGAACGTTCCGGCGTTTTTGTTTGCTCACTCGCTCGCTTGCTTTTGTGCTTTGTTACGTGACGAGCACCGACCAAAAGCTTGCGAGACCACTTGGAGGAATCCCCGTTTGCCGATCACTCACCATAGGAAGAGGTCGAATTGGAGGTTTCGGTCGACGAATGGCGGCAGCACATGCGCTCACACGGACGCAGGAGCTCTCACGCCATAAATTGCGTTTGCCGAGCAGCAGCGCGCGTTTACCACACGTGGCGACGAACGAAAGCGACGCACGAATAGTATTGTACATGGTGTCGAACGCTGACTGCGAGTGCGCACAATGATGTGACGTTTTATGTTCCTACAGGAAACTTTCAGGACTGGAACACTCGCCTCAGCCCGCTCTCTTCAAGCGACGCGGACGAGCGCGGCTGCCATTTGCCATGCATGTGCGCTTGTGCGACATACGCAGCTCCATATTTCCGAATTTGCAATTCTCCTAAAGCGCATGGTCGGTCGTTGGGCACCGATACTGCCTTCCACTTTACGCCGAGTTCTAACAGGAAGACGAAACGATTTGGAGCTCAACGCCCGCATAGCAGCTGGCAGTTGTGTCGACTCGCTCATTTGCTCGAAATTGACGAAGCGGCATGGAGTCACCAACCATCGCGAGCTGTCCTCGATTGTGATCTCTTTAATTTTGCATTTGCCAGGTCACATTCGGACGGATACAATACGCTCTAGGCGCAAGTGAACTTGGCGGTACGGAATACGCGCGCGACATGAGTGATCGCCGCTTTCGCCGATTTCCAGGCTAAACACTCAAACTAGGACCTCGATCGAATTGCTTTTTTGATAACGTCCTCGACCACTGGCGGCTCTAGTTGAATCCCAATATGACAATCATCTACCCCACGTCCAACGTTTTCCGCTGTGAGGAAAACTTGTCTGGACCCTTTTTCAAGCGGCGACAATTGCAGGAATCAATTAAACGTTTTTTGCCAAACGCCAAGTGGATCGATCGTTCGAGAGGCATTCTTGAAGTGAAAAAAGGAATCGAGTGCAATCATGAGCGGGAAAGTGTCTGTGATGGATGACAAAGCAAGTAGCGAGGGCAGCAAACAGCATATCATGCCTTAGTTGTATCTACAAAAGAACAAAGTGACGCACAAGAAGCACATAAATCCTCCTAGTCTTTTGCTTCCCCGATGGCTGCTTGTTTTTCATCTTGGCTTTTGCTGCCTTCCACGACGTACTTGGAAAAGCTGTCTTGATATTTGTTCGTTCGATACACCACTACAGGCAGAAATCGACGGTCCCTTCTTTCAGGCCAGGCGCTGCCGTGTCAACCTATTCACACGTTCGTAAAAAAGAAGCGTATACGAAATGAGCTTTGCAACATGGGTTAGGCAAACAAAAAGAACGACGTACAGGTGGAATCTGTGGTCTCCACACTGGGTACCACGGCCGCGAGCTTTTCGAACAGCGCTTGGACGTTCTTCTTGACCTTCGCACTTGTTTCGATGAACAGCACGTTTCCCTCTTTCGCCTTGTTCACGCCTTCGTCAATGGACACCTGCCGTTGCTCGTCCGAAAGATCTGACTTGTTCGCGACCAACATGATCACGACGTCGTCCCCGCGCTCCGTTCGCACAGCTTCAACCCACTTGGACGTGCTTAGGAACGTGGAACGATCTAACAATTCATCATATCACCCGTTAGCACTTGACAATTTAATAATTTGACAACCACGTCTATGCATCGTGCTTGTGATGTCGTACACCACGATGGCGATCGACGCATTGCGAACATACATGCGGATCAAGTTGCTCGATTCTCGAATATGCCTACGCATAAGAGCAGACAGAGTTTAGGTAGGAATATGAGGTTCAAAATATCTCAGCACTCGTGCAAAAACATCCATAAAATGAACTCACTCTTGGCCACCGATATCCCAGAGCTGCATATTCACGGCGCGGTCCTCCAAGGGTACCGTCATGGACAGATAATCGATTCCGACCGAGGTCCACGGGGTGTACTCGCTGTCGTCAAACGAGCCGAATGCGAAGTGCGTAATGATCGACGTCTTGCCCACGCGCTGGTCACCCAGAAACACGACCTTGTGCTCCGAGCGCGGCGCGATCTCTGGCACGCGCACCTCCGCAGCACCACTGCTCTCTTGAGTCTCTGTCATGCTCGGGACGACGTCTGCTGCTTTCCCGTTGGCCATGGTAGCGCGGACTTGACGCCACAATGCCCTTCGCTTGTGTTGCTTTCTTCCTAATGCAGTCAGCTCCCTTCGTTCTCCTTCTGCTGCGAAGCAAACGCCAGAGCGAATGACGTGGCAAGCGAACACTGCGCCATCATCGTGGTGGTGCTCGTGGATTTTCATGATCCTTTTTTGGGTGCAAGTGCACCTGTACTCCGCGCCAAAATTTGCAATGTCCACACCCAGGAGACAGACTACTTGTGTGTGTGTGTGGCTTTACCCAAACTCGAAATATTATCACCAACTTGAAGCTTGCTCAAATGGGTACACCTTTGTTCAGGAATGATGGTCGGAATGTGTGTTCTTTCACAAAACCAACCGTGAGGGTACAGTACGATCTTTGTCAACAAAATCCAATCAGCAGCAGCGTCTATTCGCTCACCACAGGTACATGGCGAACTCAAGGATCCGCTCGACCAGCGGCGCTGGCAAATGCGCCCACCGCACATGGGAGGTCCCGCATCTTGCGTCTCGCTTACTGGACGCATTCTCGACGAGCGTGGCCGAGCTTCCAAAGAAGACGGCGGCGAGAATCCGCAGCCACCACCGTCCCCACCCCAAGAGCAACGACCAAACACTAAATGACTGCGTGAGTTTCCGGGCCGCGAGCGCATTTGCCATGACGACGAGTCGACATTTCTCGCGCTGATCTGCAGAAAAGTGTGCGTGCAACTCGGGGCTCCACACGACCGACCATTGCGGCGACAGCATCGTCTTGACGTCGCTCTGTATCCACGATGACGCCATCGCGACCGCCAAGTGCGCGTCCGCTATTGCACATCCATGTCACTCAATTAACTCGTCCATGCACAATGAGAGCGGATCATTAGGGAGGCGTACGCCAGCTATACACGTACAGATGGTAGAGCGGGACGCGCCGTGAGTGAGCAGCAGTCGGATCATCGCATTGTGCTGCCGCTTGAGCGCCATCTCTAGCGCTGATGAGCCCGTGCTAGCATACAACACATACGCACTAATTATTTAGATTCAGTAGCATTTGCGCTTTAGAAAAGTCTACAAGCAAACAAAACGCACATTGTTGTCGCGTTCAGATCAATGCCGCGTTGCGTCACGAGCTGCGCCGTGACGGCAACGTGGCTCTTCGACACAGCGTATAGAAGCGCCGTCCAGCCCTCGCCGCGCGTCGCGTTCACGTCGCTATCAGGCGCGTCATCGCGCTGCGCGATCCACGTTTCCACTGCCACAACGTCGCCGTTGGCGGCTGCGTCTAGCAGCGCGCGCGTTCTTGATGATGCCGTCGTACCATCGCCGCATGCCATTTTCAGAATTGTGACTTGTAGCATGAAAGTGAAACCTAAACATACAGTAATTAATTGCGTTAGTTAGACTCCAAAGTATACTGTATTTACTTATTTATGTATGTAGCTTTGAGTATGTTGTGAGTTTCGTATTGGAATCGTTTTCTACTATATCAGTACATTAAAGCGTAATGCTTTTTCCTAAATGTACTCTTGCCGTTGCCTATCAGCTACGACGCCACCCATGGAGATGGAGACGCTTCCTCTTGGGGGCGAGAGCTCGTCCTCGTCGTCACTTCCTATTGTGAATTTGGGTGACGGGACCTGTCGTCGCGGCGGCGACCGCACGCGCGCTGCTGAGCTCGTCGCCGAGTCGGGCGGGTCGTGCGCGTCCTCGTCGTCCTCACTGAAGATGTCGTCGTCATCGCCTCCTTCCTGGGGTGTCCCGAGCGCGTCGGCGCCAGGGACCGCGTACCACGAGCGCTTCTTCATGCGCTGCCACACGAACGCGACGAGCACGATGCCGAGCACTGAGATCACGACGATCTGCACGAAAAACGTGCCGTAGTGGAGCGAATCCACGGGATTCTCGCTCGCCTGCGTCGTAGCGCCAGACGCGCCGGCACCAGGACTCGCGGCAACGGGACTATGGGCTCCATCACCTGTACCAGAGCGTCACACAAAATGAGCAATTAGATAAGCAACATGGTGAGACAACGCGCATAAAGTATGCTGCGCACGTACCACACTTGGATTCCGCAAAGCCAATGCGTTTGTTTTCCGTGTCAAAGACCACGTCGTAGCCCATCATCGTACTCGCGCCGAGAACGCCGCCGCTGCGTTCCGAGAAGTGGAAGTTGCCGTAGTAGTACTTGCCATCGTCCGAGAGCGTCAGGTACTTCTCTGCGGGGATACTCAGCTCAATGTCGTCGTCCGTTGGCGTCATGCCCTCCAGCACGATCGTGATGTTGGGCAACGACGCGAGGTCCTCGGCACGGATCACCATCTTGTCCTCGCTGTACTTAATACCTGCTGCGCTCTCGAAAGCACTGAGAAACGCGCGAGAGCTGGAGCGCACAAAGAACGTATCCGTCGTGCCGCTGTCGACGATCACGCCTTTGCCGCTGTTCAGGGACGTCGGGTCGATGCCCAACGACTTGCCAGCGACCCAGATGTCCTTCACCTTGACAGGGTACCACCCCGAGTTGTCTGTGATCAGCGGCGTGTACGCTACGTCGGTGCTGTGGTGACTGAAGTCCACGCCGCCAAGCACCATGTCGCCGCCGTTTGCGCCAAAGCAGAGCGAGAAAATGTTTTTCTCGATCCGCCTCGCGTCGAGCATGTACGACATCACGGTTGCCTTGTGACGCCCCAGCCCCATGATGCCATTCTCCTTCTGCGTGATAAAGAGACCTGGTACCCACATTGCACAACGATGGCAGTCTGTGAGGCGCAATGAAGACAGCCAGAAATTTTCTCAGAGCGGCAATCGTACCTGTTTCTTTGGTCTGACAGCCCAATGGGAAACGCACGCCATAGTGCTGCATGATGAAATCGGCGTCGGTTCCAGCAAAACCTCCGACCCACACGAGCTCATCGACGACCACGGCTTGCCACATGCTGCCTTCGGTGTAGCTCTACATAGAACGATCGTAGCAACCAGATTCATCCAAACTGAGTTGCTACATGCGTATCACGGCATTTCAATACATAGATCAAGACGCAAACGAACCTGACTGATGTAGCATCGGTCCTCGCTGCATGAGTTGCACTGCACCTCGGCTCGGCAGGTCGCAAACTTGGCTGTGGTCGATTTCGTGATGTCAAAGTATGGGTCCGTGTGGTCGCCACAGTCCTTGCAGCTATCATAATAGGAGTCCACCGTAATCAAGACAACATGTCAGTTTTACAAGATCGCCCATATCGTGTCAGAAGGTGGTAAGTCAAGCGATCAATTACGTACGATGAGCATGGGAGCGCCGTCAAGTGACTTCCCGTATCGACGATCACGGAAGCGCGCTGAGCGGGCACGCCCAGATACAGCTCCGCATAATGCGTTCTACACAAACGCATGCCCCACACATTAGACAATCGCTCTCTAGTTCCTCTTTCTTAAGCCACACAACAAGAGAGAAAACTCACCCAAAGCCGATGCCCAGCGGCACTTCGCTGTACACAACAGGCATCTTGCCCGTCGCATTCGCTTTCGCGTACTCCAGTAGTGATTCTGCGCCATCAAGCAACCCACTGCCCTCAGCGTCTCCTTCACTACTGCCACCATCTTCTTCTGCAGTCCGCGTGCGTCGCCGTACGCGCTCGATCTGGTAGGCGAGGCGCACGTCGCGCGCCACGTCACTGCTGATGGTCGCGGCTGTAGCGCCGAGCTGCCGAGCGCGCGCGTGCTCCGCACTGCGTCCGACCTTCTGAAGCGGGATGCGGACCCAGTTCGGAGCGGTGGCGGCGTTCGCATGCGCAAAGGCGACGAGCAGCGCGACCGGCAGCAGCGCGTGCAGAGCGCGCATGACGCCCCGAAATGGCCGCGTCGCTCCCATTTCCCCTCTCTTTGATGAGCGATGATCAGGTGGGCGTCTGACGCTAAAAAAAGCACGATGTGTTTCCTGGCCTAATCGTTACGATCTAATAGCCAATTGGAGCACGCTATTAAAGAGAAATGTGACATGATTGGCGTATTTTAGGCATGAGTTGATTGAGTTGGCTTGCTGTGATTGAATGAAAATGCTTCATTCAACGAAATGGCTAGCTGTGGCATAGAATTGATATAAGTTATTTCCTTACCTCAACTAACGAATAGTATCCATGTAACACAGTACAAAACAGATGTTGGCTCAAAAATCAACACATCAAATGGTTGAAAAAGCAAAATTAATATTGAAATACATTAATTAATTGTAGATGACCTACACACCACTACCACATTACAGTGCCTTCCCATTCCACGTTTTCTCTTCTCTTACGTGGCGTACATGTCGTTGGACGGGTCCACGTCAGGCATGTACTCCATGGTCCGTGTGATCTCGTTCGCGACGCTCTCGTTGTACACTGCGGCCACGAACGCGCGGCCCATGTCCGTCCCAGCAGACACCCCCGAGCTCGTCCACGTCTTCCCATCCACGACCCAGCGCGCCTTGCGGATCCAGTTCACGGCCGGTCGCGTCGCTGCAATCGCGTCGAACGCGAGCTTGTTGGTCGTCGCGTTCTTGCCGTCGAGGAAGCCCGTTCTGGCCACGATCTCGGCACCAGTGCACACTACGAGCACATATTTCGCCGACTTGGCCGCGGCACTGACGTAGTCCATGAATGCCTGGTTCTGGATCACGCTCGTACGGCCGGGACCACCAGGCACGACAAGAATGTCCACTGGCGACGAGGTCGCTGCGTCGCGGAAGCTCGTCGAGGCATACACGGGCACACGTCCCGGCGCGGAATAGATGACGCCGCTGGTCTCGGCGATCATGTCGAACTGCACCGACACACCGTGCATCGAAAGGAATTCGAGGTACATCCCAATGCCGACGTAGTCGAGCAGCGCCGTGCCGTTGTACAAGACCACACCAATGCGGAGAGAGCTCGGAGGACTTGCAGCTGAGCTGCTGGTGGCGTTGGCGATGGAGCCACTCGAATTCAAGAAAAACTCACTGCTTTGAGCCGGTTCTGCCGCGCAGAACGGCGTTGTCGACGGCGCTTGGAAGAATGAAGCGACTACCACAAAAGTAGCAACGGAGAGCAGCCAGCGAGCGACGCGCATGGTGGAGAGATAGAGGACAGAGGGCGCTTGAGGGGTACGTGAACAAATTCAAAGTGACGACAACAGCGCTGCTTCCAGGGCGAGCTCTGTGCGCAAGGCGCGACTGCAGAAGGGGTGCGACAGTCCGCAGATCTTTCCCGGGCAGCATTCTCCTAAAGTGCCTTCACCCAATCGTGTGGCGCTGCCCTGTCGGATGGCTTCGCGCATCCAACAACAGCGAGAAGTGAGTTAGTTAAACAAGAAGACGTGTTTGTCAGCGGTACCATGTAGAGCCATTCAGCAAGCGAAGTGCGAGCATTCCCCAATGGATTATGCTAATCTGAGAGCATGATGTGATTGGATGGCTGATGGATATCCGTTCAATAGTGCCAACTTTAAAAATTCAAATATTGTTTTTAGGATGTATTCCTACTTAGACATTTGTATATCAAGGCAATATATTCTACCCTGTATGATTTAATTAAAATGTTGCAATCAATGCACTCTCCGACCCTAACTGATACGCACTTGAACGACGCAATTGCATCTGTTTTTGGAGCAAACCCACTCAAAAAGGTTCCTCACATGCTTCAGACGGGGCCCCATACATGGCACATTCTGGCGCTTCACAGGGCATTCGTTCACTGCACGCGTTGAGGTCATGCCAGGGGCTCCAAAATGATTGCATCCCTTCTTCAGCATTGGCTTCCTGTGGCTCTCACCACAGCCATTAACCAAGTTTTCAGCATTTCGGTGGTCGTGCGTCAAAACATTTCTCTGACCAGCATCAAAGAGCTACAATCTGTGGCCTGCTCGGGTCATCGGAAAGCTCGTCATCGGAAAGCTCGTCATCGGGTCCTCGTCCTCCTCGGTCGTCGCGATGTTCAATAACCACTTGCGTGCACGGTAGAGGCGACGATAGCAGTCGAAAATGCGGTCTCACCGCAGCGCGCTGCTGTTTTGTGCGCCTCGTGCTGCTTTCACGGCGCCCGGAAGATTCATCGTCGTCCAACTCGTCCAGTTCCTGCCACAAGAGCGCTACCCCCAGTTGTCTTCTGCGCATCAAAATGATGATGGCAGCAAGGAAAGCAAACGCTGCAATGCAGATGACGTGGAGCAGCACCACCGTCTGACGCATTTCCTGAAAATCTATGGGCGGCAACGAAAACGAATCGCCAGCACCGGTGCTTACAGCATCGTCACTTACTCTGGATGTGGATAGCGAGCCTGTTCGGGAATCATGAGCACCACGAGTTTCATACACAACCTCCGACGCACAGGAAGCGGATGCGCTGAACGATACGTCTGATCCTGCGTCACGGTTTTGAGAGTGTCTTCCAAATCCGTTGGATCCACTCGAGGTGGCTTGACTTGGCGACACAGCTGCGGGTCCTGCGGCACGACCTCGATGATGTTTCCCAACACCACTGGATCTACTCGATCCTGCGTCACGACCAGGATGTCGTCCTCTAAATTCGCTTGATCCGCTGGAAGTGGACGACAAAGCCGCCGATCCTGCATCACGACCTGAATAGCGACTTCCGATTCCACCAGATCCACCGGACGTGGTGGTACTCGACAGCCCAGCCGCAGATCCTGTATCGCGGCCTGCATTCTGCCTTTCAAAGTCATTTGATCCACTGGAAGCGAATATTCGTGACGTCATAGCTGCCGATCCTGCATCGCGACCCAAACTGCGACTTCCAAATCCACTTGATCCACTAGAAGCAGTGCCACTCGGCAGCACACTTGCTGATCCTGCATCTTTTCCTCGGTAGTGGCTCCCAACACCATTCGAACCATCACTGGAGCCGAAACTGGAATACTCGCGCACCCCGGCATCATGACTGAGGTCGAATGAATTGGACGATGATTGTGCGCCATCAGTTGGCTGGGATGCGAGATCGGTTGGATCCTGCGTGCGGTAAGTGCAATCAGCATTTGCAAAGCCCACTCGACGGTTCCCGAAGTGCTACTCGGTAGTTCGGCCGCGCAGACTTACGAGACTGAAAAGTGACTGTGCTGATCGTTGACCTGAATCTAGCAGACACGCGGCGTTTGTTTCTGCTTTCGTGCGTATGCATCGTGACCAGCAAACTGTTTCTCTCTGTCTGCGTCTACGATACCTCGGGCGGCGATATCTATTGAAGCTTCTCAAGCACGTTGATGAGTGCAGCGATGCAGCTCACCAATGCGAGTTTTGCGTCCTCATAGAGTCCACTTGGCGAGTCTACCCCAAGATCTATTTCCCTTTGAGTACGCGCCAGGAACATGGCCCACTCCACAACATTGATTGCTGTGATGGTCCTACTACCTGGTAGTATGGGAGCACAACCCTGTGGCGACGCATACTCGATTGCTGATCCCTCGTAATTATAGCCACGACCTTGTGATTGTGCTGCCTGAGATCAAGTCCGGTTGATGCTGGGTGATAACGCGGAAGCTGCTGTTAGTGATGCTGGGCTCGCTTACTACAAATTCTGGAACTTTGCGAACGAATCCTGGTGGTAACCCGTCAAGCTCAATTGAGGCACGTCCAAAATAGTTGTCTTCCTTGTTGCCAACACGAAGCTACTAACACCGTTTGTGTTCGTATAGCTCTACTACATGAATCCAGGCATGACCGATCCCCGACCAATCGCATGTGGGTGAACTAGCGCACACTCTTGCGGTTTGACGATCAGCGCCTGCCTCGTGGTCGTCAATTGACCAACTCAAGACGTTTTACTGGGACGCGCTTCGTGAGGGCAATGCAGTGCCATTCCCAGAGTTCTTCCCTCTGGAGAAAATTCATCAACTGGGATTAATGTATCGAGATACCAACACAGGCATCTGGAAGGTGTTGAGTGAGCCGGTCGCGAGCTATCCAGTAGCTCTCTGCTTGAGGAAGCCGTGACATGAATCGGTAGTCATCGGCCAGTGGGTTGACGTGCAGGGTTTCAAGAACAATGGTGTGTAGGTCTGCAAAATGGTTGTCGCATTTTGCATCACTGCGACTCATCAACACAGCATTACTTTGCAGGTACGAGGCTCGTGTGCTTTTGGTAAATGAAAGGAGTGTGAAGGTTCACTTTCTCGGATGGTCTGTGAGATTCGACGAGCTGATTGGCCGAAAGCCGCAGTGGATCGCCCTGCTGTACACCCAGGTGATGCCGTGGCGAGATTTCTCAGTTGGAAACAAGCTCCAAATTGGCTGCATGGCATCAGCGAAAAGTGCTCCGAAATGGCGAAACAGAACTGTTGTCGTGGTGTTTGAGAAGCCCGCTGCAACCGGAGAGCGCCTGGAGAGATGGATTTCTATCTCTTATAATGGAAAAACTGCGCAGCGTCGCGTGGACGATGGGCTCCTTTGTCGGCCTGGAGATCATACGACGTTTGAGAACTGACGGCTGAACGTACATGGTGAATATGGATGAGTGTCAGTCAAAATGGGAGGTATATTTCTAGCTTTGTTCTCTATGTTGCATTGTCTCGGTAGTCTCTTCCCAGGGTATTACGTCTCGACCCAGTTGTGTGGATGAAAGCAATCGCACAAACGCTATCTGGATCATTTTCTAGAAAATCACCTGGTGGCAGCAGTTAGAAAATTGTGAGGCCCTCTGTTTCTTACGATGCAACAATACTCACGAACAGAATGAACTGTAGTCGCACGACCTAACGAATCGATATGCAAGCGATCATGAAACTAGCACACACTCGTCCATCTCTGGTTAGCACTTGTCTTTCAAAGCTCGACGCGCCGTGGACTGCTTCTCCGTGCCTGCCACGACGAAACCAGATCATAACTTAGGTCGTCCGCATCATGGCATTGCTCTCGAGGACCTCCGATACTGCTTCGCCATGACGGCGAGTGCATTAGGAAATGCGGTGTCACAAACGACTCCTTTGCATCGTGGTCATGGCCATCCTCGCAACCATCAGGATCGTCAGTGTTTGCTTCGCAGAGTTGCCTCAAGATCTGGTCATGCTGTCTTCGCTGGTTCTTTCGCTTTCTGACGGCGACACCAATTACGACCAGCAACATGACAACAAACACAGAGCCAACAACTGTAACCAGGATGAAGCTGCTCCCTTTCGCAGTTGTATCGGTCTGGACCTGCGGATTCTGATCAACGCTAGTATTCCCGGTGGAGGATGTCGCTGGTGTACTTGAACCGTTCGCTGCAAATGCGAGAACAATAGCCAAGTTTGACTGTGCTGCACCTAAATGGCTCTCCGTGGTTGAGTCAAATGTGCAATTTGCGTCGACGAAGCCGATGTGGTTGTTCTCGCTGTCAAAGATCACATCTCGATCCATCATCAGATTTGCGCCGATAACTACGAAAGATACACATACAAAATTTGGAGATCATTCACTGTGAAACATAGGTTTCGTGCAGCATACAGCACAACAACGCGGTGTACGTACTGCCTTCGCCCTCTTCTGTGAACAAGAGCGCGCCACAGTATTGATCGCTCTCTCGGACCAAATACTGCAAAGGTGTCATTTCCAGCACGAGACCACCGCCGTCTGTTGCCTCTAACACAACTCGAATGAGCGGGAGCGACTGCAGCTGCTCCTCCGAGTATCCATCGCAATCTCAAATGCGTGCTCAAATAGGCTCTTGGTCGAACTTGGGAAGCTTGAGAACGCGGCGCTGCTGTCGATGACGAAAGCGCTTTGGCGTGAGGAGTGGTGCGACGAGAACTCTCCGATTGATGCATTCCCAATTTGAATATCCGTCACTTTCACACGGAAAAGATGCCTGTTTTGTTTTCATTTTTTACACGACAAAAGAATATTGGCATAGTTATGAGTATTTAGACACACATTTGCACCTCAGGTTTGTGCGGATTCACTCTGCTTCCCAACGTACACTTCGTCTTCTTCGTCCGCGACCAGCGCAGCATACGCAACGTCTCCTTTGTGAAGAGAAGTATCTGCTGCCACACCAAGAGTCACGAACCCACCTGTCTCGGCAAAGCACAGTGAAAAGAGTCTGCTTGATATCTCGTTGTTGCTGAAAAGCTTCGCAACCATCGACGTGTCTACGCAGCAAGAAAGAAAACGGCGAGATTCAGCTAGCTTTCGCTCTCCGTTTGCTGCGAATCGGATGTAAAATCACTCGCTGCTGTTGTCGAGCCCCAGTACGCCATCGCTAATGGCTTGATTAGTCGAGACTTCTACACAGAGCATACGGTTGAGCGCAGCAATTGAGAATATGATACTGTGGCCCCAATTGACTTAAGATACTCGTACCTGTTTCACTGATCTGACACCCGAACTGGTACTTTATCTTCAACTGGTCACTCAGATCGCCGCTTTGGTCGCTGTCTGCATCACCAAGATACACGAAGTCCTCGTTCAGAATGGCCCTGACTTTGTTCCCTGATGCCCCAGCCTAGAGGAAAAGGAATACACAAAAAACCGCTCATTTAAAGATGCCGCCTAGCAAGAGGAGATTTGCTTTTGGACAGGATCGTCGACGCCTTACGTAAGATATTTCACACGGTGACGTGGCATTTAAACATTCTTGGCAGCTAAAGAGTGGGCTTGCCGAACCACAATCAACTGTGGTTAACGTCGACGAAACTGAAGCGCCAAACGCTGAACCAACACCGCCTGCGCATTTGGTGCAGCTTTATCAAAATGCAGGTCCAAAACCCAAGTGAGTCGGTAAATCAGCACGAAAGGTGGCACCGAAAATGAACCGCGAGCTTACCCAGAACAGAGGGTCGTCGTGACACTGCTTCGAGTATCAATAACTACTGGCACTCGCAGTGGTGGAGTGCCAATGTAAATCCAAGTTAAGCGCGTCCTACACGACAAAGCATTGATTCAATGAGGGGAGACACGAAATGGACTCCTGGAGAACAAGTTGAGATGGCTCTCGCACCCATTGCCAGTTATCGCCAAGGGATACACTCTCAGAGGCAGCGCACTCTCGAGCTCTCGATAAGCACGTGCCACGGGTGCACCATGTGCAACTTGCATGGATCAATTCGTCAGCGTCTAAGCGTTGTGACTGTGTCTTTGTTGACTGAGATTCCAAGAACAGCAACGACGAGCCTTTATTGATGGCATCTGCGGTCTGGGAAGACTACTACTGAATAAGAACGCTGACTTCATGGTTCTGAGAAGCAAATGTGCTTCCAGCACCTAATAACGTCAATGTAACTCACATCGGATAGTAAATATAGACAACCTGACACACCATCGAATATACTCGTACCTTGGCGCGTGATATCTCACTATTTCTCAGAGGTATAGGAGGATTGACGACGAAACGTGACCCACAAACATTGAGCCAAGGTACGCACTGTGGTGTACACAACGCACAAAACATGAAAGTCTACCAATAGTTCATTAGAAGATGAATACCTCGGTTTGATCCTGCATTCATTCATAAGGTAAAGATGAGATAGATGCTGTCGGATGATAGATAAACAACTCGGAGCGATAAGCGCCACAAACTTCCGCTCTCTAGATCACAATCGCTCGAGCATGCGGGTATCGTGCTTCGTATCTTCGTGGGCCTCACGATCAAAAATCTCGTCTTCGTCGTCATCATCATCATCATCATCGTCCGAATCAATGTCATCCGAACGAAGCGGTTGCTTTCCGCGGGACTTTTTCGAGCGCATATGCGGATCGAGTTCCTCCTCTTCGTCGTCAACGTCATCTTCGTTTTCTTTCACTCGACTCCAGTTGTGGTCTTTCTTGTTCTTCTTAAACTTGATTGACGCTGCCACAACGAGAAGAAACACCGCAACAAGAACCGTGCCCACGATTGTAAGCACCATCGGGTGGTCGTCTTCGCTCGCAGTGTTCGCATGATTCAGATGTGTAGTGCCAGTCGTTGCTGTGCTCTCAGGGACTGGCGTCGAGACCGGTGCTGGTTCAGAAGAACTTTTCGATGATTCAGCATTAAAGTCAACAGTTGCTGCTGCAACTGGAGTTGGCGATGGCGATGGTGCGGCAGTTGGTTCCAAGGTTGGCTTTGAAGTTGGCGTGGTTGCTGGTTCGGCAGTCGGTACAACAGTTGGCTCCAGTGTTGGCGTCATGGTTGGTTTGGGTGTTAGCATCACTGATGGACCGAGACTCGGCGTCGTGGATGGCACAGGTGTCAGTGTTGGAGCTGGTGTTAAGACATGCTTCGTAGTTACATTTGGGGTTGTGGCTTCGAATATATTTGTGTTGATCAATGCAACAACCCCGGGAGCTGGCTTATCGCGAGGTGTACCCGAGGGGGCTGTGGCATTTGAGTACGCACAATCCGCATCCACAAAGCCCACGCGTTTGTTTTCACTGTCGAAGATCACATCTCGATCCGTCATGATGTTTGCACCGATCACTGCACACATTGTACACCCACACAACGAGCGATTCATCAGTATAATCTCAGCAAGCGACAATGTACACATAAATCCACAAGAATCCACACACCACATACCTCCTCCAGAAAACTCCGTCAAAAACACACTCGCGCAGTAGTGACCACCACTTTCTTGGATCAAGTACTGGTCCGGCGTCACCTGGAGCATAAGATCGCCGCCATCTTCTGCTTCCAAAACAATCTGGATGTTCGGAAGCGCATCGAGGTCTTCGTCCGTGTACCCTTTACAACCAGCACCCGACGCTTGGTACTTTAGACCTGTAGCCTTCTCAAATGCAGCTTCAAAAGCAGCCTTCATCGAGCTCGGCAAGTACGAATCCGTTGTGCCGCTGTCGACGATAAAGCGTCCCTGGGAGTAGCTCTTAGCTGGAGCACCGATGGCTTCGTCGCCGATCTTGACATCTCTCAAGATAACATTGTAAAAGTTGCTGTTCGAAAACAACCCAACAAGGCACAGAGTGAGTGAGGGTCTTGTTTCGCAGATCGTGACTCATGACAATTCACCCACAACTCATTCAACCAGTAACAACAACACACAAACCTGCGGGTTGGGTCAGGACCGAGCTTTGCGTATGCTATCTCTCCCTTGTGGCGCGCAGTGTCCGGAACGCCGATCGACATGGAACCTCCGTCGAAGCCAAAGCACAGCGAGAACAGTTTGCTGGGGATCTTCTTTTCGTTGTACAGTTTCGCAACCAGGTTGTCGTCTACATATATATACCCACATCATCACCAGAACGAAAGGAAGCAGCAACTTGTCAGTACCGCTGATACCCCTTCATGCCAACTTTGTAGATAAGCCACGCACCATTGTTGGAGAGTCCCATGATGCCGTCAGCAACTTGACTAATGAACAATCCTGTTTCGTGATTCTGGCATCCAAACATGAAGTGCGTGCCAAACTGGTTCCGCATCTGCTCGTTGTGGAAACTATCAGCGTCACCAAGGTACACGATGTCTTCCACGACCGTGGCATCCCAGCTGCTGCCTTCCATATACGCCTACAAACACACAGCAGCCATAGCCGCACAACTACTCTGTAAGCCGAAAGATCTTCCACGTGCTTCGGCATCCATGTTTGCTTTTGAATGTACCTGAGAGATGTTGCACATTTGACTGGTATCAAGCGCACAGTTCTTGCATTTGGGTGTGAAAAAGGAGTTGGCGGCTGCGCAGGTCACGTGGGTCAGCGTTGATGAAGCCGCAGCAGCAAACGGTTGATCCGTGTGGTCTCCACATCCAGTGCACCTGTTCCAGAAGCAAGCAATGGACATGCGACACTAGTCAGCGCACGCCAGCCAGACTACAATGCACAAGCCCTTCTCAGCAAATAATGACGTGCACGCCACTCACCCCGAGCATGGAAACGCCATGAGGCCACTTCCCGTATCCGTGATCACTGATGCTCGCTGCGGCGGTGTGCCAGCGTACACCCACGCGTAGTGCGTGCCGAGTCCTAGGTTCAACGGCACGACTTCGAGCTTCCCATCGACATTCTGCAAACGACGTCGTCGGTACACTTCCGAGTGCATCTTGGCGTGGTCCTCGATGCGGTGAAGCTGCAACGTCATGCCTTGCGGGGCCGTCATCTTCACATCTGCGACGCCAGCGCTAGCACCCGCGAGCAGAAGCAGCGACGTCGCCACTGACTTTTGGAAAACGAGCACCATGTTGTTTGCTTTCTACTATTTGGTTGATGCCGCGCTTCACGACGTAAAATTAGCCAACGCCGTGTTTTCTTTCTTGTGGTTCGTCTTCTTCTTCGGGAGGTCGATTACGTCGTCGCTACCGGCAGCAGCAGCACACGCGACAGCACAGGAACGAAGGGCAGGAAGGAAGGCGGCCGTGCACTCACGTACACTCGAAGGGTGGGGGCGGGGGAGGGATCAGAATGCGCGCGCAGTTCAAGTCAAGTCGCTCCTATTTTGGGAATGCAGGCAGCTTTTACGCTATGCCACGTGGGAGAAAACTGCTCTGTGTCCCTCTCGAAAGCGATTTGTCGCAATCTTCAATTTAAGCAATTAATTGTATAATTTAATATTGTTAACTTCAAACGCATGATGCAATGAAAACGGATCGCTTAAATTGATAGTGTGATGTGCATTTAGATATGGGATTTTACAAAAGAACACGACGTGCTTCATCGAGCGTACATGTAGCCATGTGAGAATGACAACAAATGGGTTCAAACTCGCATGACTCGGTATGAAACCATTCGCCACCGCATTCCGCATTCAGTCCTTCGTAGGCTTTCTCCAGGTACAGGAGCCTTACTATTGCTCGCCGTTCGCGGGCGTCGCGAGTGCCATTTCCTGGCGAAGTAACGTGGACCAGGCATCCGTCGCGAGACGAGTGCGATGCCTCAATGGCGACGGTTGCTGCTCGTGCGGAAGCGAACCTCGTTTCCACGTCGTTGGTTGGATGGAAAATCCGCGGAGTGTAGATGGTGTGTCTGTGCGTAAATGTGCGCGTGTGGGAGTAGGCGGCGGAGCCTGCGAGATGGTGATGCTCGAAACCGCGCCGAGTGGAGCGCGATGCGTGAATGTGGCCGTCCGACTATGTTTCGCCAACGTGCATTGCTCCAACAGCTCACTTCGTATGTCCTCCATCATTTGCATCCCTTTCGGCGAGATCAGCGTGCTGGATCGATTCCGTCCTGGCGACTCTGCGCCAAGTGCTACTTGCGCTGAAAAAGCCATCAGTTCGGTCGGTAAGGTTGCTTTCATGCTGAGCAGTTTCTTTCGAATGTCGGTATTGTCTGACGGATGCCGCTGAGAGCCGCCGTATTGGCTGATCGAGTTGTGCGGACGTCGACTGAACCGTGCCGAAGACTGGCGGCTACTGCTGTCATCGCTGTCACCATGGACCACGAGGTTCAATTGCTCTCCGCTGACAACCTGAAGTCTTCCAACCAGCTCTAGATCGCCTTTTACCTGCTCTGCGCTCGATCCATGCCCAAATGCTGGGAAGTCACGCTGCTCCGAACGCACAAGTTTATGCTGGTTCCAGACACCTAGGAATTCCACCGCTGGGGAACATGCGCGCAAATCGTCCAGTGTGTCCTCGGCCCATTCGATTTGCTGGAGCTGCCGCTGATACTCGAGTGCTTCGCCGTCGAGCACGACCATTTTCGTCCGCACTTCATCCTCGAGGCGGCTCAGTGCTTGCTCGCATTGCAAACGAATAACTGCCTCGACTTGCTCTTTGTTGTGCAGCACATCTTCTTTCGATTTCGCGAGCGAGTGCAGTTTGTTCTCGATCACCAATTTCCGCGACTCCACTAGAGGGTCGTTCTTCAGCGACTCGCGGAGACTCAACTCGTACGCGTCGGTAATCGTGAGCAGCCGATGGTTTCCTTTCTCTCCGACCGAATGATCGCCCACCATTTTGCAATGCACGCACACTGGGAGCTCGCAGACTGAGCAGTAGAACTCGACATGCTTGCCCTCGTGGAAACGACAGCCTGTCTGAGCATCTGCCGAGCCGTCTTCCAATTGCTTCGCTACGATCGCATTCACGTCTGTGTCCTGTTGTTGTTCAAGGTTTGATGCCGACGGTGATGATGGTGACAAAGGTGATGTCAGTGCTACATCTGACGATAGTGCGGATGAACTGCGACGACGAGAGCGACTCGCAGGCGTTCCTGTACCTCTGGTATGTTTTGTTTTCCGGTGCAATGGTACACGCTTATGGCGGCTCACCAACTTGTTTGCTGAATGCACTTCTTGGTCACACGTCAGGCAAATCGATGCCTCACAAGCCCGACAAACAACGGCTGCCGAGTGTTTTTCGCACAACGCGCATGGACCCGCGCTCTTGGAATCCATGGCACTGTAGTGAAAGCGAACCAAGTGCTGCGGCAGGATCTGAAACGCATTGTTGAGGATGTATTCGTGGTAGTATCCACGATCGACGTCATCGTCTTGTGCGTTGTGTTGCAGGTAAAAGCTGTGGTAGCCGCCTGGCAGCCGCTTCTTGGCTTCTTCTTCGTTTTGAATGGCCAGCGATTTCCCGACAGCGATTTTGCAGAGCACAAGCTGCTGAGTTCCTTTGCTCTTTAGCGGTGGCCCAAGCTGCAAGTTGCCAGTCGTAAACTTCATTCCTGTTTGGCTTGCGTCGAGCGAGGTGAATCCGTAGTTGTGCACATCGCCCATCGCCGCTCCGAGGTCGTTCACAGCGACCCACGAGTCCAACTCGAGGAGTCCATGGGAATGCTGCTCGTACTGCGCCACAAGCGACGGGTTGGTCATATCCCACATCATGATGTCGTCATGCACCTTGTACCCAAGTAGACAGCACTGTAGCAGATACTTGACTCGCGCGAAATCCTTCGTAGTATGACTCAGCGGACTCACACTTGCGACTGCTCCAGCAACCGGTATCGTCACCTCGCTTGCCTCTGCATCTTCATCTTCGGCTACCGCCTCCGGAACACCACCTTTTGCGTCATTACTGCTCGATGAAGATGGCGCTTCATCTTGGCCATGAGTATCGTTGGAATTTGGTGCGTCCTGGCCACTTTCGCCCTTTGTCGACGCATGCGGCGCTAAAAACAAACGGAGACGAGCGAGCGAAGCGCCATGGTCGTTATTCGAACCCTCAGTCTCCTCAACCACCATAATGTTCACCTCTGATCTCAACCACGAAGCAGAATGGAAAGTGTTGGAATCGCTCACCTGGAGCCGGAAATACGCTACTTGAACTAAAAATACAGTCGCGCACTCGAAACTACTGGAAATATAATCGCACAGTTCACGTCTTTGGATTTCGAGTGCGCCAGCGACTGTCGGAAAGTACCTTCGTTGAGTGCTGCAAAGCAAATCAAACATTTCATAATACAGATTTTCAGCATATCAGGCAAATTTAACTACCATGTTGTGTGCTCGAGCCACTGTGGCTTTGTGAGGATTGATTTACGTGTGGGATACTAGCGTGTAGTGACTGTGGTGCCTCGGAGCGTTGCAGTCTTTTTTGAGTTGAATGTTAGTTGTTGACTTTTCTGGGAGCGCGTGTACCGTCGAGCGCGGCATTTCTTTATGGTTTCTTTCTGCGCTCCATATTTTATTACGGAATTCATCGAGAATGTCACCTTCGAAAAAATCTAAGATAACTACCTATCTTTTTTTCGACGTCTTCCACAACAATGCCTGAGCAGGCTGTCCTAATAGGATATTACGAGCCTCTGCATTATATTGCTACGATACAGCACTCGTGGACACTTGTTGTTCTTCTTCTTGCGTACTCGCTCGACAGAACGCTGGAGGTCGGTCTTCGCCTCGCATCTTGAGCTGGAGAAGAAGTAGCATGTTCTTGGACGCGTTGACGTCTCGGTTCACAGTCATACCGTGACAACCATTGTTCTTGCAATGGAGTACACCATGAACCTTGAGCGTTCTTTCTTTCCCGTCCCGACACTTGCGCTTGGAGTATTGATGATCGAGAGACCGGTGGCAGTCGTTGTGCAACTTGCTCGTCCTGAACTCGTCGATCGACTCGACTCTGCAGTACTTCCGAAGCATGCGTTCCAAAGGCTTCACTGGACCCGCCGGACACTTCTTGATCAGACCTCCGATGTCTTGATTACTCCAGTCGCCAAAACCGACAATCGTTCTTCGGCCACCTTGAGCGGTCAGCTTCAAACATAACTCGCGTAACTTTTTTTGTGCGAAGATGTAGCTACGAAGTTTGAGTTTGCGAAACGGCTTGACCATCGCGAACTTGAGAAGGAGATCCATACGAGGAATCATAAATTTTACGTACTCCTTCAGTCGTTCTAGCTGAGCCGTCTTCTTCGTCGGCATGTTTCGAATGACTTCCAAAACGGCCGGACGATTCTCCTGCCAGATCTTGATCTTCTGGTTGCGTTTCTTGTACCTTGCATGATCGTAGAACTCACGCGACGAACACTTGATCTTCTCTCCATACTGGTTGGTAGCCACGAACAGATCCGTACGTCCCGGGTCGAGTCCCCACACTACGTCGTAGTCTTTCGCATTCAATTCGCTGGTGACAGACTCTCGCTTCGGCTTGCGCATCACGATACTGACTGACTTCCCATCCGTCACGATCTCGCCATCAAACTTGCGGTTCGCAGTCTCGAACTTGTCGATATGGAAGAAAACTCGCCACCAGTTGTCCGCCACTTCGTTCCACCCGGCACCTTCATAGGGAACGTCGACTCTCGCACGCTTCAACAACGCCCGAAGACCGGTCTTGCATACCTTGAAATGACTACACTCGAATCCTCGCTTGTACGGGAGCAAGCTGAACGACCGGATCTCCACATAGTCAGGAGTTGTCTTGTTTACTTGGTTCCTCTCCTCAATATCGGACAGGAACATATACGTCAATGTAAGAGGCTATCCGAGACAGCCTCAAACACAGCACGCACGCTTGCGCTTGAGAGGAAGACTTGAGAGGAACTTGGCAAAAATGCAACTGAATTGAAATGAGCTTATGGTTCCTGACACTACATATGAAACACCACTAGGGATCCTAGAGGTTTTACAACTAAAACCTACACATGCAGAAATAAAACCTATGAATCTGATATATAAAACCTTGGGTACACTGAGGTTGAACCCAGAGGATCTGCTGGGAACTTGAACTTGAAGTACCGCGGAGATTCCCTGCAAAGTGATTGGCGGAAGCCACTCACTTCAGATGGTAGAGACACGTTGGCCTCGTCACCAGTGTGGTTTCCCAAAGTAGGAATCATCATTCACATGTCTAGAGTACTGTCGTGCGTAATCACGCCGAATCTCAATGATTGCGAGCGATCAACACTCAACTCAGACACAGATTGCTCTGACATCAGACGATGACGTCACCTGTGCATGTGGGATCACTTTTATGTGTTTCACCCAATATCTTCGCACCCACAATGCACTTCCGCAAGGTGGCGTGTGACACACACAAAGAGCCACCTTGCATGTAATGGCAGCCTTAGCCCATTACAGTCAATGGTAGAAGTACATGAGGTTTACAGTCGAGCTTGCCATCATGTTTGCGTGGGATGCGAGCTCGCCACTCGATCACGATTGGATCTTCTTCTTTGTACTTAGGGTCGAGAATACTCTTCAGCGTTGCATACGCTTGACGTCCGTTGAATCCGTACTTGCGTTTGAGGAACTTGTGGAAACGTCGATAGAAGTTGAGGTTGATCGCGTTTGTCGCGTTTGTAGCCATCATCTTGGCTGCGTTTTGTTGCCAACCGCGCGCAACGTACTCGATGTTTGCTCGACTCACGTCCGAAGCACGCCACTCGTTGTACAATGCGACGGATTGCTTCAGTTGCTCGCAATCTTGAGATTCTCGTATGCCAGAAGAGACTGCTGTCATACAACGATGGAAGAAGTTTTGATTCAGTGGTTCGATGGGAAGGCTTGCTTGACGCAGCCGGACGACGTGGATGTTCGCGAGCACGTATGCCTCCAAGACGGCCTTGTTCATGTCTCGAAGCACACTCTCCCATGAAAGCGCTTTCCCTTCTTCCTTGCAAAACGAGTTGAGCGTGGTCTTGACGACAGAGACGGCCGTGTCGGCATTCGCAACACGTCGAGCTATCACGTCCGGACGTCGTCTCTTTTGTTTTTCTTCAATGACTGTAGCAGGCAAGTCTTCTTGTTCATCGTCGGTCTCTGCGACGATCTCATCGACAGAAGCCACTCGTAGTCATAGGCTTGCGAGTCGGGGTTGAACGTCTTCAAAGTCGGAGTCGTCTTCGAAATCCGAGTCACCGGGCTTGCGCCGGCGTTTGCGTTTGCCGGCCGACTTCATCGCTCGAGGCGGATTCGACAATGGGTTGTTTGGTGCGCTCGACGCGCTCGAAAACCCCCCAAAAAACTCCCCCTCTTTGTATCCAGTCATTGCGTCACTTGATGTTTGTATTACAATCGGCAAATCTTGAGAGTGCGTGCAAACATCGATCTGCAAACAGACGGCGTGAGCGCTTCGATCGCAGTCTGAATGCTGGAACGAAGTGACTCAAGGGTTCGGGGAGCGCTTCCATTCACAGATGTTCTGATAAAGTTGAAGCACAACTCTACTGGATTCAGCTGTGGTGAGTATGGAGGGAGATAGAGCATGTTTATGCGTTTCGACTCCGCCACCTCTGGGATTGTGGATAAATCCTGTTTACGAAGCGAATGGGTGGCTTTGTGGGTGGATACGTTGTCCAGTAGCACGTTGGTGTCATTTGGTAGCTCACTCAAGAACGAATGGAAGCGTGTGGAGTTGATGCTTCCTTGTACCAGGCGCCACTTAATAACTCCTTCTGGTGAGGTGGCGAGGATAAGTGAATACATCTTTCCACGGCGTCCAGGCTTTCTAACAACGGCCGGTTTCCCTCTTTCACTCCATGCATATTTGCGCGAGTGATTGAGAAAGAAGGCCGCCTCATCCAACGCAATCCAATGCTTGTTGGCATGTTGCGATAGTGTCGACAGGAACTCCTTTTGACGTGCAAGGTCCGCTTCTTTGTACGCGGTGGAGGCTTTCTTGAATGTGAGTTGACTCTCATGGAGTACTCGCTGAATAGTACTCCTAGAAACAAAAATGGCAAACGCGTTTCTAACGAACTCGACTCCATCTCGTATCCTGCTTGTGTTATTGTTGAGAAAGTATTCTATCACTTTCTCTCGCTGCGTCTCGTTCAATTTCCTCAAATGTGAACGATTCAATGGGCGTGAAACAATTGGAGTACTTTTCAACCAACGTTGAACGGTTCGCTTGCATACGTTCAATGCGGTGGCAATCACGGTCAAAGGAATGTCTTGTGTCCGAAGTCGGCAACATATTTTTCTTTCTTCGGGCGAGTGCATCCCGATTATATGTTTGAAAAAAAATTATATTTCAAAGGTGACATTCTCACTGAATTCCGTAATACATACTTTTTGTGTGTGGGGTTGTGTGTTGAGCAGCTGCAGCTAGTGTTGTGATTTTTTTGTCACAGTATTTAACGTAATACATTTTAGTAGCGTTAAAAACTGTATTTAACTGTATTTAGCGTTTAAAAAAAGGGAACAAAAAAACTTTCGTAATATTTCCATTAGAAATGTGCGAACGGTATATTACGTTGTATTTTTTACTTCGATAATTTAAATATGTAATATATCCGGGAACATTCCCATTGAGCCGAGTAACTTCGAATATTTCCACCATGAGCTGATTCCAGGACAATTGCTGGCCATGGCAGTGGACAATTTGCGTCGCAAAAAGCGCTCGAAACACATGGCATCGTCCGTTGTGACCCACGGCGATTAAGTCGTGTTATCGCAGGTGTAGCAGGCATACATAGCGTTACATCACCTGGAAGATCATTGCTCAATAAGCAAGCTTCATTATCGAACGCTCCAGCAGTACTTCTGCATATTTCATGAACCCGAGAGTATTTGAGATTCTTAGAAGGTGAGGTATATTTAAGTACAATTTAATGACCTACAATATCCATTCTCCGGGCTATTCTACGGTAGGTAGTTTGTTCCGGAGTGTGAGATGCCGAATTACGACGACGCAGGCGTCGTCCCGGCAGCTTGAGCTGCTATATTCCGCAGTGACGATACTTGCTCCATTGAGAGGGAGCATCAAACAAGCTGATTCGGTAATTTACTGAAAGATTACCGAATAATACATTGTTTACGGTTTTGTAGTTTGTCCCAGTTGTTCACAGTAAATCGCAGTAATTCACACTTTTGCGTGAAATACTGCATTTTACTGTTAAATACTCATTGTCGCAGTATTTAACTGGAAAT